>SKCR01024902.1:600000-1072813 GCA_019454045.1 Zanthoxylum bungeanum | reverse complement strand
GGCCTCAAGCCACTTGACTGAATCAATGTCACACATTGCTTTATCATAACTGGTGGGATCGTCATTATCAATGACCTGATCATGTTCCTTATCAATATGGAAACCATATCTTTCAGGCTCATATCTTTCCCTACCAGACCTTCTAAGTTCATAACCTTGTGGTTGTTCTATCGCTGCCCTTTTGAGGGGCCTGGAGTTTAGTTCTATGTTAGTTTGTTATTCTCATACCTCATCGAGGTCAAGTCTACTCCCACTATAATTCTTGAGAATGAATTCATTCTCTAGAAATTTAGCATTTTGTGAGACAAATGTTCTTTGTTCATTTGGGACGTAGAACACGTATGCTCTTGAGTTCAAGGCATATCCTACAAACTTACATTTAACTGCCCAATCATCCAATTTGTTAGTTTGTGTGAGCTTAACATATGCGTCACATCCCCAAACTCTTAGATAACTAAGACTATGACGTTTCCCAGACCATAACTCATATGGTGTTTGACTAACAGTCTTGCAAGGAACTTGGGTTAGTAGTAGTGTTCCAGTTTCTAAAGCAAGACCCCAAAATGAAAGAGGTAGATCTGTGCCTGGCATCATTGATCGGACCATATCTAATAATGTCTGATTTCTCCTTTCGGAGACTCCATTATGCTGTGGAGTTTCTGAAGGAGTCCACTGGGAAACAATGCCATTTTCTCTCAAGTAATCTTGAAATACGTCACTTAAGTATTCACCACCTCGGTCAGACCTTAGTGACTTAATACTTTTATTAAGCTGGTTTTCTACTTCAGCTTTGAAGTCTTTGAATTTCTCAAAGGCTTCAGATTTGTACCGCATAAGGTACACATACCCATATCGCGAGTGATCATCGATAAAGTTAATGAAGTAGGAGAATCCATCTCTAGCGGTGACTGACATTGGTCCACATACATCAGAGTGTATGAGTTCTAATGTCTCCGCTGTACGCTGTCATTTACCTTTGAAGGGTAATTTGGTCATTTTACCAAGTAAACAAGACTCACAAGTTCCATAAGGTTCATATTTGAAGGGTCTGAAATACCCATCCTTATGTAGTTTAGTTAATCTTGTTTCATTGATATGACCTAAGCGACTGTGCCATAGAAGTGATTCATTGAGATATTCAAGTTAACGTTTATATATTAGAGGTTGAACATTCTTTGTTAGTTTGTAAGACATAAATACCATTATTCAAAATCCATCTCCATATTTTATTTCATTGAAATAAATAGAACATTCATTACAACTTATTAGGCATGAAAAGCCTTTATTACATAAAAAAGAAATTGAAATGATGTTTTTTACTAGAGATGTACATAAACACAATCTTCTAATTCTAAAACTAACCATTCGGCAAAACTAATGAATAAGTCCCCACGCACAATACAGCCAGTTTTGCTCATTACCCATGCGTAAGTCAACCTCCCCATGACGGAGTCTCCTACTGTTTCTCACGCCCTGCACATTGTTACACAAGTGAGTCTCACAACCGGTGTCAAACACCCAAGTAGAAGGTTCAGAGTTTTGAGAATATAGTTCAATCATATACAACATACCTGAAGCATTGGGCTTATTGGCCTCTTGGGCCCCCTAGCTTCATTGGCTTTCAAAGATCTGCAGTCTTTCTTCCAATGACCATTCTTTCCACAAAAGGATCATTTATCATTTCCCTTTTTCTTCTCCACCTTACCATTGGGCTTTAGGTGATCTGAAGCCTTGGCATTGCCCTTATTTTTCTTTGGGCCTCGTGGCTTCAGGTCCATACCCGTAAGCATGACGAAGGTTTTAAGCTCCGGTTTCAAGTATTTCTCTGCTTGATTTATCAGATTGTGCTAAAGTAGCTTCTTTATTAGACAGATGAAACTACATAATAAAGTTAGAGAAGTCTTTTGGTAAGGAATGAAGAATTAGATCTTGACCTATCTCATGATCCATGATGAACCTGAGGTTGGCCAATTTTTCAATGTGCCAATCATCTTAAGCACATGTCCACTAACAGATCATTCTTTATACCTTGTTTGGAATAAGGCAAATGACACTTGGAATCTCACGGTATGAACGGAAGTTGCATACAACTCCTTCAAGTGAAAGATGATGGTTTGAACATCCATATCTTCATGAGCTTTCTGAAGTTCATCCGACATAGAGCCAAGCATTATGCAAACTGATTGCTCATCATCATCGACGTGTTTCTTCCAAGCATCAAATGTATTTTGGTCAGCATCTTCTGCGGGTTCATGGGGAAATAGTCTTTCAAGAACATAGAAAATCTTTTCTTATCATAAGACAATTTTAAGGTTTCTAAACCAGTCATTGTAGTTGTTCCTTTTGAGCTTATACTCATCAAGGATGGAACGAAGTGATATTCTGTTTGCCATTTGAATGTTTGTGAAATATTTTAACCCAAATGTTAAGAGAGAATGTTAAAATTAGGAATATGTTTTCATTAATGTTTCATAATAACATGGGCTTTTAATATTATGAAGTTGCTCTCTCACTCAATTATTTTAAAATTTTAAGCAATCGCATCAACCCCAATATGATGGATTTCTTGTGGGCAAGGATCCCATTATCATTATTTCACAACTCCGACTAGGGTCGGTCGTTATATAAAATACGATAATTAGGTAGGTTCTCAACCAATTATGATATAAATCACAATTCCTTGATCATTGGGTTGGGCAATCAAACATGCCATAACTTATGCTAGTCTTGTGGACACCCAATCTTTGCCACTAAGTTATAAGACCACGCCTAAGGGTCGCTGCGTTTTATGACTCAGAAAAGTCAAACCATTGTCAATAGTACAATTTAGGGACAAATTGGTATTGGTCAGTCTGGTAAAGCCTAATCATGCCAATACGGTTTAAGCCTTTTGGATCTATACTTTACAATGGGAGGTAAATTTTAGACTTAAATTATATTGAGGATTTTAGCAAGTTTAAGTGAATAACTGTCAAATGGATTCATCCATTGAAAATTCCCCAGAGGGAAGGTGGAGCGAACTCTCTTAAATAACCCTTACCTCTTAGGCTCTTATTGCCTTGGTGGTGTGAATAAACAACAGATCCTCCAAATTAGTCCAACACTTTAAATATGCTTTAAGATAAGCTTTGAGTAAATGATTATCTAGATGTCTTCACAGCTTTTCCTTTTGGCAATAAAAAGGTAGTGAGTGAAGAAGACACCAAATCATTTTCTAACTCTAGTAATACATTTGGTTAAATTAACTTTAGTTTGGAAAGTTTTATTAACGCCTTGGTCCCACCCCAATTGTATCTTTTATAATGTCTTTTATTATAAACAAGTGATTTATATTTATTAGCCTTAAAGGTAATAAATCTCTAAGTTCATCACAGAATAATTACTTAGCTAAGGGATAAGCAATACACTCTCTATTCCTTAGAAAGTCTCTAGATGCTTGCACCCTAAAAAATCATGCCAATTCTAATCATACATAGAATCATCAAACATATGAGTTTTAATATGTTGGAATAATTTTAGGCATTAAATAACTTTGATTAATATTTAATTATGATATTGCATTTTATTTTAATCAAATAAATTTATTATTCACGTTTTTTTTTTACAGATGTATGAACTTTAAATGCAATTTCATAATTCAAATCTTAACCAAATCATGCAAAACTTGTGCCTAAAAGTAAGTTCAGGGTGTTATCTTTCCAACGAGCTTTTACACACCCAATTTCGAGTTCAAATGAGAGAGAACTAATCAAAACAAAAATGGCGCTCTGATACCACTGTTGGGAAGCGGCCGCGAGTGCGCAGCGGAAAATTAAAAAATTATGATGCCTCTATCCCTTTGCCCAAGACCCATTTGTTTTATTATTCTACAAGCCTAGACATGTTACTATATATTCTAAGCATAAAAACTCATAAAACATGCAAAGAACACAAACTTAAACATGCTAACTATCATAAGAACTCTAATTAAAAATAAAGAAAGAAAAAGACTTACTTGAACCGAAGACTCCTCCAGTCCTCCCTCCAATCTACAAGCTTTTGTCGAACTCAGCAAGCTCTTCCACGTTCCAAAGAGCCACCCAAGTGTGTGGCCGCCAAAGGTGCACACACCAAATCCAAAACTCAACGGCAAGACTACGCCTTGAGTGCACATGTATTTTACCCTTGGTGCTAGCCTAGACAAATACCTCAAAACTTTTAACTTGTGATTCCTCTAATCAATTAGACTTAAGGATCCTCAAAATCAGTGGCTTACTCTTAAACTTTAGAGTTGCTCACTTATATAAACCCAAGATATGAAAGGTTTTGGTGTAAAAATTTGTAAAGAATTCTTTGGGTTTATATAGGTGCTCCAAAGACAACAAAATTAATTAAGAATCCGATATGGGATAAATGCTAATTAAATTTTAGCCATTGGATCTTAATATAGTGGTTTAATGAGATTATAAAACCCTAATAAGAGTTTGGGCTGAATTGGAATTCAAAACAAAAAAATAAAAAAATAAAAACACAGATTTTTTTTATTATTTATTTATTTATTTATTTTCTTATTCATTTTTCCAATTCCCAAAGTGCCATTATCTTCATTCACCAATCCCTAAGCCACTTTGGAACCTCATAAATGATCTGTTCAATAATTAAACACATTGAACCATTTATTAACAATTCCTACAACAATCATATATGGTGTTAAATTTGTACTGTGCACTGTTAACCATTGATTTCGACTTTGTTGTGTGTGACCTTTTGGGTTCCCCTCAAGTTGGACATGAAATGAATCGTGATAATTTAATCGAACATAAAATATCCTCTGATCAGATGGTCGTTCGATTTCAATGACCAATGTTGACATCTAGCAACATGCCAAGGGCCCCAAATGAGAAGGAAAGATATATACCCATTCTGTATGTGATTTACATATGATACGGTCCATCGCCTCACTGTATCCTCACCGTTTGACCTAGGGTATGGAAAGTTTCTACCTATATAGTCAAAGGTATGATGTTGATAGTGTCATGAATCGTGTTAACCCAAGAATCTCACATGATTTTTCCGCTGCAGCCACAGTCTCAAGAACTGATCACACATATCAACCTGCGAACTGGAATACTACTTTTATAAGAAAATATTATCCGAGGGAGTGACGATTCTCTGTTGTATCTTTACAAACTTCATGTGTTTCAATAAATGACCCAATCATACCCTTATGACCGGATCTTTTGAACCTGGGAAGGAGAATGTCAAAGTCATTTGATCCACACATAAGATTGTAAAGACCTCAAGTCTAATGACTAGTCATACAATCGATACATGAAAGTTCTCACAGACACATGGGATAAACACTCCATGTGAAAACTTTCGGCGGTCAGTTCGATGGACACGAGCAACTCATGCATCCATGTGATACACCAAGCGGACGGATCTCCGCTAGTAGCCTATGAGATCGGCTACCCCACTTAAGGGCGGATCATATCATCATGCTAGTCTCTCCGATTTGTGAACTCCCAAATTATTCACAAAACTATGACTAGGAACGTTTGAGAGTAATGATTCTAATAAGGCGTGGAAGCCATCATCTTATTACTCCAAGAGCTATATTAATTAATAAAGATTGTCATTTTATTAATTAATGAAAATATTGCAAATACATGTACATATAGCTCATCCACAAGTTGGGTATAGGGCATATCCCTAACACATTTTGTTCGTGAGCTAATAGCCAAAGGTCACATACTGGTACGTTATGCCCCAACACAACTGTTGGGGCAGTTGTGGGACCCCTAGGGTCGGATCAGTACCCCGCGCAGTGAAAATGAGTCTAATCTGTGGTATTTGAGCATGAGTGTATTTTTAAATATTTTAATGATATACTATATTTCATTACGAGTGTTTAGGGAAAAACATGGATAAATTGGAGACCGGAAAAATAGAATCGAGATAAAATCGGAGTGAGCGCGTGTTGCCCGACCCGAGTGCGCACATGCGCGCAAGCAACATACCAAGCATGGTGCTTGCGCAACATCCTACGCAAGCTGCTGATAGTTGCATGTTGCGCAACCTCCTGCACAATAACTAATAAGTGAGGTTTATACCCACTTATTATGGCATTCTTAGCCTATTATTTTGTTATGTTTCATGTCATTTAATGTCATTTATAGTTTATTTTATGTTTTACTTGTAGGATCATTAATACATAGATCTTGGGACATTTGCACGTGTTTTGGGAACTTTCGGAAGCATTGGATATGTACGGGAGCATATGAAACAGAACGCAGGAACACTGGAAGCATTGGACGCACATCAAGTGGAAGAAACCTTCACTGGCGCCGAGACGCCAAAATCCATGCGCCGTGGCACCACCAAGCACAAGCGGACCATACCAAAATCCCGAGACCAAAGCGCTGGGGTGCCATTCTACTCGCGCTGTGGCGCCATATGAAGACAGCCAAAAGACTAAGACCAAGGCGTCAAGGCCCCACCTGAACAAGGCCGCAGCGCCAGACGTGATCATACACAAACCCCTGAACAAGGCGCTGTGGCGCCAACTTGTTCGAGCCGCGGCGCTACGGGAGTACATACACACACGCGTTCCAGATTTGATTTTTTAGGGTTTTTTCTAAGATACCCAATGACTATTAGCCTTTACTATAAATACATTAGTTCGTCCAAGACTTAAGAAGGAGGCTAATACACAACACAAAACACATAATCACATATTTTTAGAGATCCAAGGAGAAGGATTGAAGAGCGACAAGAGGAGACGAAGGCGGTGACGACCGAAGAGGAAGAGATTCAATTCGGGTTTTATCATCTTATTTCTTTCTTAGAACTCTGATGATTTCCATTAGATTCATTACTTGTTTATCATTATTTTTATCTTTTGTCATGAACTAAACTCCTAAATTCTGGAGAATTATATAATCGATGCTTGAACCTTTGTTTTAATTGTTGATTTTGTTATGAAGTTTTATTGATTTATTTATATTCTTTGGAGTTTAATGTCTTGTGTTTATTGGCCTCAAATATGATGATACATGTTTGAAATCTATCACTCGATAGAAGAGATTTTTAATAGATCTAGAGAATATGACCTAGGATTTTATAGAGTTCGAGAGAATCTGTAGTTCTTTTGAAGTCGTTAATATAGAATCACAAAGCGTAAAGAGTTGTTAACTATTGGATTTTTATAGAGATATCGAAGTCTATAGTTGATGATATTTTCACTCGGCACTCGAGAGACGGAGTGGATATTTTAGGAGTCTTGACTTATAAACAATATAACTGAACAATGATTAATTGGCATGACAAATACATAGGCGACAGCTAGGTGAAATCATAATCTAGAATCTCTATTATTTATTTATTCCTTCTATCAAATTATTTATTTATTTATTAAAATCTTTATTATTTGTTTTCTAATAAAATTAGAATTATCAATTGTAGTATTTAGTGCGAGTTAACGCAATCCTTGTGGGTTTGACACTCTTTCACTGATTTATACTAAAACTTGACACCGTACACTTGCAATACGATATAAAATATCACAACAACAACGCAATGCTCTCGGGATTTTAGCTTGATCTTATTTTTATTTTTATTTATTTTTTAAAATTTTAAAAACCATAAACACCTTTTAAAATCGCCTAAAACAATTTTAATTTCAAAACCAATCACAATACATGTTAAACAACAAACATATATGTATATATTCTAAATATATGTGTGTTTGTATTTCCTTGAATCAAAATAGAATTCCACAATGAAATGACTCATGAACAATTCTAGGTCACACCCAAAGGTGATCGAATGATTCTAGAATGGTAGTCATAGCTCCAAGCTATCAACTATAGTTCCAAACTCTAATTTTATGTCTATTTCCAACATTAATATTTTAACCCAATCACAAGCAAATTGTGTTTATACTTCCAAAGCATTCGTACACAATTAATTAGCCTAATTTCAACATCAAACTATGTTATTATGTATCCAATACATAATCCATCATTATATGTCTCACTAATGATAACTCATTAATGAAAACATAGCTTTAGAGATGATCAAACTTACCTAGCAAGCTTGATTCCAAGATCCAATCTTCTTTTTCTTGTTGAAATGTTGTGGAGAACCTCCAAAGCTACAAGTTTGGTTTCAAGATCCAATATTCTTCTGCAAGTTTTTATAGAGAATTCCCAAAGCTAGCAAGCTTAGTTTCAATTGTAGTACTTAGTGCGAGTTAACGCAATCCCTGTGGGTTCGACACTCTTTCACTGATTTATACTAAAACTTGACACCGTACACTTACGGTACGATATAAAATATCACAACAAGTTTTTGGCGCCGTTGCCGGGGATCGTTTGTTTAATTCACATTATTACTATTACCAAGTATTTTAGCTTTAATTTAGATTTTTATTTTTAGTTTATTTTTGTTTTGTATTTTTATTTTTATTTTATTTTGTTTATTGATTTTTTTCCTTTTGGTACTTCAGTGAATGCGAAAGTCCACAAGTCTCGACTCGCTCTTGTTTGATCCTGAAATAGAAAGAACAACGAGGAGACTAAGGAAAGAAAGGAAAATAAATAATGTATCATCAATGGCAGCTGAAAACAGAGAAAACAACCCACGTCAGGTGGCAATCAGAGATCACTTCAAACCTGTCATTGATGATACATATTCTGGGATTGCCCATTGTGGGAAGACATAAACTGAGCGACGCATTCTGTCCTGGGCTTGCGGCCCGGTTGGGAGTACGAAGTAGCCCGCGGGGGACTAAACTGGAGAATGATGGAGTCGCCACCCGGTGTAAACCGGGACAAAGATTTAAGGCCGAACTCACCCCTCGCAAGGGAAGACCTCAAACCGTTGGGTTCGGAATGGTCCCTTACTTATGCCATTTGTAATAAAATGATTTGTGCAATAATCTAACCAAGCCTAAGCAACATATTTCCAAGGATGATTTACTCCTAAGTTCGCATGCATAAATCAAAGGTTCATCTAAGTTCACATGTAACACATTTCCACATTTGCATACAACCTATTTGCATATAATCTATATCCCAATTTGCATGCATAAAAGTAAATTGAAATACGGCGAGCATGGAAATTCATAAGCACATTATAATAATGGCAAACACATAATTTCACAAACACATTGCATGGATAATCATGGAAGCGCAAACATGCAATAATTATACAAGCATGCATATTAAAGAGAAGCAATCAGGTTCGTAATACAAATGGATAACCAATAGGGGCAATTATGCATAAAATATGATGAAGAGGACTCAGTTCAGTGTACGCGCGTTCGTGTAGCGTTCGAAAACGCATTAGAACGGTAAACATAAGGTTTTCGTTCGTGTGGCGTTTGATAACGCGTTCGAACGGGACCAGACCTGATGAAACAAATGCATGCGCGTTCGAGTATCGTTCGTAAACACGTTCGAACGGTAAACAGAAGGTTCGCGTTCGTGTGGCGTTCGAGAACGCGTTCGAACGGAACCAGACCTGATGCATGATGAAACTAAGAAAATGCGTGCGCGTTCGCGTAGCGTTCGAGAATGAGTTCGAACGATAAACAGGAGGTTCACGTTCGTGTGGCGTTTGAGAACGCATTCGAATGGAACCAGACCTGATGCATGCAACACATACATAGACAAACAAATCCACAATGTAGGACCTCATGTATCTGATTGAACTCATCTCGTATCCAATCGAATATACACTATCCGGTGCGGTAAAGCATCGTGGTAAAGGATTTTAACCTCTCAAAATAGAGGACCTTTAACCGCACTTACTAAGCCCATGCGCAAACAACACAATACATACATAAAGAAGTAAAGACAACGATATCGGACTTCGTGTATCCGATTGAACATATCTCACATCCAATCGAATATACATTATCCGGCGCGGCAAAGCATCGTGGTAAAAGATTTTTAACATCTCAAAATAGAGGACCTTTAATCGCACTTACTAAGTCCATGCGCTTTATCTCATCATAATGCATATAAAAATAGAAACAACGATATCGGACTTCGTATACCCGATTGAACACATTTCACATTCAAACGAATATACATCGTCCGCGCGGAGAAGCATCGTGGTATAGGATTTTAACCTCTCAAAATAGAGGACCTTTAATCGCACTTATTAAGCCCATGCCCTTGACTTCATCATTACTCAAACAAATAACATGCAGAAATTAAATAACGAATATTAAACACATCAAAACAACATAAAACGAAATATGCGCCGTTTACTCAAGTGGTACGTGGAGTTTTATCCCGAGTACAAATCATACTACCGTTCATTCGGAATCGGCTATGAAATTTATGTCCGGGTTTCCATCCTATATACCACAAGAGGCGACACATTTTGCATTCATTCAAGGGCCACAATTATGCACTAATAAACAACTCTCATGCGACAAAGATGAATAAAACAATAAAAAAGATAGATGAAAATAATAGGAAAAGTACCCTCAGGTCTAACCTTTTATGTCGACTCTCGGAAGTACGGTGTACGGTCGTCAAAAAGGGGGGGAAATGCTCCGCAACTCCTCTGGTTCACAGGTTCACGCCTTTCCTCGCTGTTCCACTGCTCAAGCCACTGTTTTGACTCTGATTCGCTGCTGTTTTGACTCCGATTCGCTGCTGTATTTTGGTCACTGTTTTTAGTGTTTTAGGCTACTGTTTTTGGGTGTTTCTTAAGGCTTTAAGTGCAGTTTTTTGGTTGTTGTTTTAGGGATTAAAAGTGCAGTTTTCTAGTTACTGGTTTAGGTGATTTAGGGGCTGTTGGTGGATGGTGTTTAGGGTTGTGATTTTGGTAATGCAAGGGTGTTTTGGGGGGTGCTGTTTTCGGTTATGGAGAGTGTTTAAGGGCTGCGATTTTTCTCGTATATGGCGTGAATTGAGAGAGCTTTTTGTTTGCTGTGTGTGCATAAGTTGGCTAAGGGTCTCAAGGGTTGGAATTGAGTTTCTTTTATAGGCAAAGGTTAGGGTGAGTCCATGTTGGAGAAGGAATGAGAGATCATGCCATAAAGGTGAGATATGATTTGGTGTTAAACAATGAAATCAAAAGATTGAGGGGGGGACAAGATTTGGTTAATTAGGAAGTTAATATATTTAATTTGTTTGGATTAGGCATAATATTTGTTTAGTTTGGTATAAAATAATCTTGATTGATTTTAATTAGGCATGATTTTATTTGATATTTATTTTAATTTGGTATGTGATTTTTAGATTTTATTTAATTCCCCATGTGTTAAATATGTGTTTTATTAATTTGGATGTGTTTAATGGGCTTTGGTGGGCTAATTGGGCTTAGGTGTGAGGCTAGCAGCAAAACCAGAAATACTGATGCCGTTCGAACGCCTCTTCGAACGTTACATGAACGCCCGCAATCTGCTTGACGTTCAAACGAAGTAACGAACGCAGCACGAACGAAAATAGTGAACTCGTGAAATGAATCTGATGACATGCCTATTCTGAATTTCCCATTCCGACGTCTGTTTCCCGTGACTTCCGTGACTTAAAAGGTAGTGTCTCCAAATGAGACTCATCATAGGGACTTATATGCAAAAATGCAGTGCCTACACCCATTAACCAATCAACGCCAACAATTTTGAGCTAAAATCTGCATTGATCAACATGGTACAAAGAAATTAGTTTAGGGGTGCAGCTGTAGAGGATCCTAACTTACACTTAAGGATGTTCCTGGAGATCGCAGATACTATAAAGATGAATGGCGTTAGTAAAGAGGCCATCAGGCTACGCTTATTCTCATTCTCTTTACGGGATAAAGTGTGGGATTGGCTTCAATCAATACAGACGGGGAGTATCATGACATGGCAAGATATGGCCACGAAATTTCTTGAGAGGTTCTTTCCACCAGCTAAATCAGCTCAACTGAGGGCAGAAATTAGTATATTTAAGCAGTTAGAGACTGAGACTCTATATGAAGCGTGGGAGCGCTTTAAGGATCTATTACGAATATGCCCACAACATGATTATGCAGATTGGGTCCAGATTCAGTTGTTCTATAATGGGCTGAATGGTTCGAATATGACTGTGGTTGATGCAGCAGCTGGGGGAGCTCTATCTAAGAAATCAGCTGAGGACGCCTATAGTTTGTTAGAAGAAATGGCCATTAACCATTTTCAATGGCCAAGTGAACGTGTTACGGTGACCAAAGTGGCAGGAATATATGAAGTAGACCCTCTTGTGGCACTTACAGCTTAGATTTCCACATTATCTACTCAAGTAGCATCCCTGACAAATTCATGAGTACCATCTATTGAATCAGTGGCAACTACAAATATGCGGTTATTGGAAGGAAACCCGAACTTTGAGCAAGTCCAATATGTGAACAATCGTAACTTCAACAGCTATAGAGGAAATCTTGTGCCTAATCGCTATCATCCAAACTTGTCATATGCTAACACAGAGAATACCTTGCAGCCTTCATCTAGTTTTGACTATCAAAAAGCTGAGCAGAAATCTTCCTTAGAAGATTTCATGAGCGCGTTTGTTGCTAATATTTCAGCAAGGTTTGAGAAGAATGAGTCAAGGCTAGACAATATAGAGACACACATGGAAAATATCGGGGCAACAATGAAATCCTTAGAAACACAGATTGGGCAGATTACTTCCACCATGATCAAGCAGCAGTAAAAGGTATTTGGATAAACCGCCACAGCTTCCAAGCTATCTTTTTCATGTCAAAGCAGCCAGTGGATACAAAAGAAGAAGTTACCTTGACCACCAATTGGGTGGTTGCGTCTAGCTGAAGGCGTTAAACTTAACGCTAGCGGAGAGGCAACCCTTGTAATTATTTTATTATTATTTTCTTTATTTCTAATTTTTATTTTATTGTGTGCTATTTGTTTATTTATTCATTTTGCATGTTATTTATGCAGGTAGCACGAAACACATAAAGCCCGCGCAACCAAATTCTAACCAGCAAGAGCCTGATCAACTCCATGCACGGTAGTGTTGTTCCTCACTATTGTTCTTTATATCTATCTTACATTGAGGACAATGCAAGTTTTAAGTTTGGGGGTGTGTGCATGGTTTTTACTTGTTTTTTATTTGTTCATGAAAAAAAAATATTTCTTGTCTTTTTTAGTCCTATATAGTAAAGCATAAATCATGTGATGATATTGTTTGTTTATGAGTGAAATTTTAGAAACGATAAGTGCCCAATTTACTTGTATCTGATGCCTTGAGTAGTTGATCTATGTTTGACTTTTAATCACTCAATTATAGGTTTTTAGCAGTGAAAACTTAAGTAGTTGACAATGTGACTAGTTGAAGAAATTGCATGTCGATGAATGACCGTTTGCTTAGATGTCTATCTTGATTTGCTAGTGTTATGATGTATGGTATGGATAGAAATTAAAAAAAAAGGTCTCTAAAGAAAGAAAATAAACCACCTATAATCGATAAGTGTGAAGCTACCCATGGGCGAGTATTAAGACCACCATGAGGAGAAATGCTACCTTAAAGGGTAGGTGTGTTGTTGAAAAAAAAAGAAAAAAAAAAGTACAAAGAGACAAGAAAAAAAAATCATACCATACTGAGCACAAAATAAAGCAATTACAGAGCTTAATTGAGATATCTAGGTTGGTTTGACCCATCGATCCCAGTTTTTAAACGAAATCATTGAGTTGGCTTACTTAGGATCAAGCTGTGACCAAACCTTTACACACACACACACCGTGAGTTTGGCTTAGATGATTTACTCAAGAATTTGGATTTGAGTCACATTGCGTACTTTGAAGGTTCTCTCATTTAATTGATAAGCACTCTTTGAGGACAATTTTATGCATAACTATCGGGATTATTTTATTTTATTTACTATTATTTTTATATTTTTGCATGATTGTGTGAATAACATTTGTGGGTGTCGTCACTGTAAGCCCTCACGAGACTATAACTCGTCCACTAGGATCATCTAGGGGTTTAAAGGTTTGTTGTATACGCTAAATGCAATCGTGATCCCTACGAAAGTGGCTTAGTTTATATTTAGTAATTTTTATTTGTTAATTTGAATTTAGTTTTTATTTTTATCTTTTGCTTTGGACTAGCAAAATCTTAAGTTTTGGGGTGTTTGATAAGTGTGGTTTATACCCACTTATTATGGCATTCTTAGCCTATTATTTTGTTATGTTTCGTGCCATTTAATTTCATTTATAGTTTATTTTATGTTTTATTTGTAGGAGCATTAATACATGGATCTTGGGACACTTTCACGTGTTTTGGGAACTTTCGGAAGCATTGGATACGTACGAGAACATAGGAAACAGAACGCAAGAACACTGGAAGCATTGGAGGCACATCAAGTGAAGAAATCTTCACTGGCGCCGAGACACCAAAGTCCATGCGCCGTGGTGCCTGCAAGCACAAGCGGCCCATACTAAAATCCCGAGACCAAAGTGCTGGGGTGCCATTCTACTCACGATGTGGCGCCATATGAAGACAGCCAAAAGACCGAGACCAAGACGCCGAGGCCGCACCTAATCACGCTGCAGTGCCATACATGATCATACACAAACCCCTGAACAAGGCGTTGTGGCGCCAACTTGTTCGAGCCGCGACGCGGTGGGAGTACATACACACGCGCGTTCCAGATTTGATTTTTTAGGTTCTAAGATACCCAATGACTCTTAACCTTTACTATAAATACATTAGTTCGTCTAAGACTTAAGAATGAGGCTAATACACAACACAAAACACAGAAACACATATTTTTAGAGATCCAAGGAGAAGGATTGAAGAGCGACAATAGAAGACGAAGACGGTGACGTCCGAAGAGGAATAGATTCAATTCAGGTTTTATCATCTTATTTCTTTCTTAGAACTTGACCGGTACGTAATCACACACGTATAACGCAAGCGCACGTATCGTTCAAGTAGTATAAAAATAATCGATCCCACAAGGACTAAATACCTAATCTATTATTTTAAGAGGTCAAATGATTACTAGTATCTAACAGGTTGATTGATTGATTTGAAATGATGATGATTTTGAATTTAAAAACAGTAAATAAAATTGCGCGAAAGTAGGTTTAAGAAAATTCAATATTAGGAAACTATCTAGGGTTGTGAATCTTCCAATATCATTTTAAAGATGAAGTGGTTATTTCATTTTTGTGTAATATATCGGTTTACTAACCTGGAACACTAAATTATGTGAAAGCCTCTGTCGATGGTCAGACGCAAATACCCAGTATAACCCAATTGAACCATATGTCTATGTCAACCAAATTACCTGGATTCATTAAGTTTAAGTTCTTATTATGGCTACCCCCGCCCGACAGGTATATATCTATCCTGTAAGGAAATCTATTAAAGGGTTATGAATCATCAAGGAAGATCGTCGGCTATTAAGTCTAAGGCTGAAACCTAAAATTCATTTGTCAAGTTTATTTTAGATTTACCAGATCAATCTTATTAGTGGCCAATTAACAAGACGCATTAAGCTTAAGACTTAATAAGTAACCTTTAAATTACCTAAACTATAAAATAACCCATTATAAACCGGTGATATTAGAATTCATCACAACCCCATATAACTAACTTAGTTACGACACATAACTAGGGCTAGTAAAAACTTAAATAAAATAAAAGACATAAAGTAAAATGCTGAAAAATAAATTGCTGAAAAGTAAATGACGGAAAGTAAATGCTGAAATTAAAAACTGAAAATTAAATGCTGAAAAGTAAATGCTGAAAGTAAATTACTGAAAAGTAAATGCTGAAAGTAAATTGCTGAAAAGTAAATTGCTGAAAAGTAAATGCTGAAAGTAAATTGCTGAAAAGTAAATAAAGTAAAAGTACAATAAAAGAAAATGCTGAGGTAAAAGGATTCACTTTAATTACTTCTATTTTAGATATCTCCCTTAATATAATATATTACTTTGCATGATAATTACCAACCAGCCATATAGGCGGTATCTAGATTAAGTCAAATTAATAATTAATTACCCACCGACCAATCAGGCGGTATCCAGTTTAATCAGGTTAAAAACCATTTTAAATAATTACCAACCGACCAATATGGCGGTATCCTCGTTAAGTCAGGTTTTAACTAGTTTATATATTATAATTAAGGGAGATTAATCTAAATATTAGTAATAAAAGTTTTACCTTTTACCCTAGCAAAGGGGAGTTACCTCCTCATTACTGAAAAGTAAAAACTGAAAATTAAAGAAAAGAAAAGTAATGTGCGTAAAAGTAAATTGCGGAAAGTAAAAACTGAAAAGTAAAGAAAAGAAAGTGCGAAAGCAGATTAATTGCTGAAAACTGTAAATAAACAACAATATACAATCTTCTTAGTATTCTTAAGGAATTACTTAGAAGAAAGTATGAATTTACAAATGAAATGGCTTGGTATTTATAGGCAAAATTTTGCCTCCATCAAATCATCACCAAATCCATTATATTACTCCACTAATTGCTCCACTAATTGCTCCACCAAATCCATTATTAATTGCTCGACAAATTGCTTATCATGTTTGGTGGTGATTTGATAATTTTTATATTTATTTATTTATTTATTTATTTTTTGTTTTGAAAATGATTGAAAATGACTTTAATAATTACACAAAAACACCTTTGGATAGTTCATCAATTTCGGGCATGAACTATTCAGAATTGGAAATTATTTTGTCTTTAAAAGTTATAGATCTTTGAGTTTTCTTTAATCTGTAACTTGAATCAGCTCAATCTGATATCGGAGTAAAAAGTTATACCCAAAATACGACAGATGCGCAAAATTGGAATTTCCAAAACTGCACTTCGTTAAAACGCCTTTTCAAGTTTCCAATCTCCAAAATTAATATGTCAAGTCACATTTTGCCCTTATTTGACCCACATTTCGTCCTAAATGATTTCATTGTGTCCCAATATTATTTTATCTGCAAAATAAACTAAAACACATCAAAACGTTCATCAAACCCGAGAAACTAAACAAAATATTAAGTAAAAGGGGCGGTAAATATTGATATATTTTCCGCTCATCAAACCTCCAAACCTAACATTTTTCTAGTCCTCGAGTAAAACAACAAAATAAAATACAAGAAACAATTAAAATTAAACTAAGCCACTTTCGTAGGGATCACAGTTGCATTTAGCATATGCAACAAGCCTTTAAACCCCTAGGTTTTTCCTAGTGGACGAGTTATAGTCTCGTGAGGACTTACAGCAACGATACCTACAAACTTTTACAAAAGTAAAAATATAATAAAACTAATGCTCATAAAAGCAAAAAGACAAGAGAAAATAGAATAAAGAAGTTAGTGGCTAATCAGGTGAAACTTCTACCAAAGTTACTAGTTATTTTTTTTCTTTCTAAATTACTGATTAAGTAATTCTCTGATTATATTTACCATTCTCCATATGCACAGCCTACAAAATATTAATCAACTCATTTTTGCCCACAACAGTCACAAGTGCAGTTGATAAGAGAGTATATTTTTTGTCCTAAAGTTTTATCAGAATTCACACCTTTTTGCAGCAATGAATAAATTTTCTGATTTTTCTAATTTTTTTTTCTTTGATTTTTTGATTTTTTTTATTTATATACAATATCTTCTATCTATGTAGTGAGTGTTGGGTCGGTGGCTCCCAACCAGTTGGCTTTAGGGCACCATGTGTTAAGACACCCCTACAGACTTAATTACTCAGACTTCAGATATATATATATATATTTGCAACATCTTTGATCCATGTAGCGAGCTTTGGGCCAGTGACTCCCAAACCAGTTGGTTTTAGGCACTAGATGTTAAAACACCCCGACGGACTTAATAACTCGGATCTCAGACGTTTTTTTTTAATTCCAATGTTTTTCATAGATGCTTCCTCCAATTAAACTAGAGCACTGATTATTATAAACTTTTCAATTATGCTCATGTCTGTATGTTACCATGCATGTTGATAATATCTGCTAACTAGGCATATGAAGATCTGTTTTAGTCAATTTTATGGAGAATTCACAAATTAAATAATTCAAAAGGAAATAAACAAAAATTAACTGTGTTCGAAAATAGGTTTGAAATACGTCTCAGGAGTGGAAACTCCTTATTCAGCTATCTCTTACCAATTTCACTTTTTTAGTCAAAATAAAAACACAAAAACGCAAAATATTTTTGTAATTTTTAAAAAAATTTCAATTTTTTTTTTCGAAAAATTTGGACAAAAAATAAAAACAACACATAACTAAAAACAAGATACTGATCAACTAATTCCCTCCCCCAAAACTAAATGAGACATTGTCCCCAATGTCTTAAACAGTAGAGAAGAGTTTAGAAGATAGTACCTGGTTAACTGAAATGCTACACAAAAGTTATAGGTTAAGATCCAGATTAATCCGACGCCTCTTACCTCGATCGTCCTCGGACCAATTTATCTTTGAAAAGATAGGGTCAATTTGTGGTTCATAGGCTAAGATTTGGTCAATTAGATCCGGAGCAGTTCTGGCAGTAAAGAGAAGTTCTTTCATAGGTTTTGACAGGAACCCATTTCTCCGGGCATCATCAAGAAACACACAAAGAAAATCATAAAATCCATCAACGTTAAACAGCCCAATTGGTTTCTGGTGTATGTCAAGTTCGCCCAAGATAGCACTATAAAAATTTCCTCCAATGTGCCCAAGCCACCTGGCAAAGCAATAAAAGCATCAGCACAGTTAATCATTTCTACCAATCGTTCAGACATACCTGGCACGATAGTTCCTCTCCGTTTGATGGTTCAATAAGATTTGCCTCTGCCAATGCTTTTGGGATGATTCCCAAAACGTGACTGCCTCCTTCCTGTACAGTCTTTGAAATGATCCTCATTAGTCCAAGATTGCCTCCGTCATATACTAAGTACATATTCCTTGCAGCTAAGACTTGACCCAATTCATGTGATGCCTATATGTATTGTGGTTTAACACCAACACTAGTACCGCAAAACACACAGATGTTATCAACCCGTCTTCTTGAAGTGGCTTCCATGTTTTACTCTGGATGTCTTCAAAAGTACAATGATGAGTTGAATTTATAACACGTGAAAAGAGTGAGTAAAATAATAGCACTAGTACCTGCCAAATGACAATTTTAGTTAACAGTAAAATAAATCGTGATAGTCAAAAAGGTATGGATCATGTTGGAGAAAATAAAAGAAAACAACAAAACAAATCACAGTTATTAGGAAAAGACAAAGAGATATAATATCTACAAGAAAAGCAGCGGCTCGATTGACGTCTATGCGTCAGGGACAAGCTTCCCATCCAATTTTCTTATAAATTGGAAAACATGGTCTTTTTGAGTCGATTCCCAAGACTTAATTGTTGTCGTTCTTTTTCGAATTGTGCGTATAACACATGAATCTCATGATACACATACCCACTGGGATGCGTCTCAAGAGTTTTAGATATATCATCCAAAGACTCCTTACTCAAGCCATCTCTAATGAAATTAATCTTATCTTCGCGGTTATCAGACACAATTCCTAAAGAACGACAACGAGTATCACAAAACATACGAGCACATTTATAACTGACACACATTATTTTGGCTCTTCTCTTTTTAGCATATGTGCTTCTTCCTAAACCAGGCAATGTGAAATAAAAGAGTCAGAAGACTCACCTGCCAATCGGACCCGTGCTTCAATAATCCAACGAATGTCAGTATGAATACATTTGATCATCAGTAAACTCATTCGTTCCAAGCGAGCTTTGTAAACTTTCATCAGAGATTTTTGAGGGAGAGAAGGAAATTCCTTGTGAAGATTTGCGAGAACTTCTTCCATCCTGAAATGACTTAACCTGCAAAAATTAAACAAACAAAAATAAAACACACCAGATTATAATATATACACAAATTGCATGGGTTGCCTCATGGCTAGCGCTAAGTTTAACGTCGTCAGCTAGACGTGACTTCTCGAACGTTAGGCTGGATCTGAAAGTGTGACACTTTCTTTTTGTCGCTCAAATGATTCTCCCCAGTAGTGCTTAACACGCTTGTTTTTAACCTTGAATGTTTTGTTAGAGAGTCGGGATCATATATCTCAACGGCTTTGTCTGGTAAAACCTTGGTGATCACAAATAGACCTGACCACCGTGATTTTGGCTTCCATGGGAAAAATTTCACCCTTGATTTGTTTAACAGTACCTTCTGCCCTAGTTCCAGTTATATGCGCACTAACTTCTCATCATGTCTCTTCTTGGCCTTTTCTTGGTACAATTTGGCATCCTCAAAAGGCTGATTGTGAAATTCCTCTAATTCGTTGAGCTGGTGGAACTTTTTCTCTTATGTTGCTTGTAGTGCAAGAATTGGCCTTTTTAGTGCAGAAGACGCTTTATCTTCAGGCTCCACAAGCAATTGACATGTTTTAATTTTGTCAGTAGAACTTTACATTGCATTGGAGTTCTGAATGGTACTGTGTATTACATCAAGTCTGAAACATTCCTCATTCTTTTCATCATCTGGAAAATTCATGGCCTTGAAAACATTGAATGTTACTTCTTGGTCCTGTACCCTCATGGTTAATTCTCTTTTTTGTACATCAATAATTGTTCGACCTGTAGCCAAGAACGATCTCCCGATGATGATTGGCACGTCTGTGTCTTCCTCCATATCAATGACAATAAAATCTGCTGGGAAAATGAATTTGTCAACCTTGACCAGCACATCCTCAACTACGCCTCTTGGAAATACGATCGTTCTATCAGCAAGTTATAGAGAGACTGAAGTGGGCATTGTTTCTCCAATCTGCAGTTTCCTGAAAATAGAAAAAGGCATCAAGTTAACACTTGCACCTAAATCACATAAAGCCTTACCAAAGTTATGTTCTCCTATGTGCATGGAATGGTGAAACTGCACAGATCTTTCAACTCCGGGGGAAGTTTCCTCTAAATGATGGCACTGCATTCTTCCGTCAATGCTACTATCTCGTAGTCTCCCAATCTCCGTTTTCGTGAAAGAATGTCTTTCATGAATTTGACATAGCTGGGCATTTGTTCCAAGGCTTCTGCAAATAGAATGTTGATGTGCAGCTTTTTGAACACCTCCAGGAAACGAGCAAACTGCTTGTCCAGTTTGTTTTTCTGAAGACGCTGAGGAAAAGGTGGAGGTGGAGTGATATGTTCTTTTTCATTTGATTCTTTTTCCTCCATCTGTTGCTTTGTTTCTTTATGTTGGTTGAAAGATTCTGACTCAGGTGCTCCTCCAAATGGTGAACTTGTGGATTCACCATTAACTTTCATGTTAAGAGTTTCCAGGTTTTTGCAAATCTGATCCAGCTTGGCATTCACTGCTGTTGGCTCCAACTTCATAAATTCCATCAATTCGTTGGATCAAGCTTCTTTATGTTGGCCATAATGAATTATTGTTAGCCATTTCTTCAATTAGGTCCCAGGCCTGATCTTCTCCTTTTGCCATCAAAGCTCCTCCAGCAGCAGCATCAATTGTGGTTCTCATTATTCCAGAAAGTCCATTGTAGAAGGTTTGGACTTGTAGCCACTTTGCGATCTCATGATGAGGACATTTCCGGAGTAAATCTTTGAATCTTTCCCAAGCTTCGCAAAGGGATTCTGAATCTTGTTGCACGAATGATGTGATGTCATTCCTCAACTTTGCAGTTCTGGATGGTGGAAAGTACTTTGCAAGGAATTTGGTGGCTAGAGTGTTCCAATTTGTGATGGAACCTGCTGGTAACGAATGTAGCCAAGTTTTAGCTATGTCTTTCAGGTAATATGGAAAACCCGCAGTCTCATTGATTCTTCAGCTGCTCGATTGTAATTGAAAGTACCGAAAACTTCCAGAAAGTTACTGATGTGGGCATTAGGATCTTCAGTTGCATTTCCCCCAAACTGCACTGACTACTGAATCATCTGAATGCATGTTTTGATGTCACACGCATTTGCTGGTAAATGAGGAAGTACAATACAGGAAATGAAGCCGTCGACCACCGGAATGGTTCTGTCTCGAATGAGAATCGGTGGTGCAACGTTCAAAGGTTCAGGTTCCATATTAATGATTGCTTCTTGGCCTTCTCGTCTTTCCCTTCTCAACTGTCTGATGGTTCTTTCAATTTCTGGGTCAAGCGGTCGGAGTTAAAAGCTTCTGGTTCGTCTCATATAGTTTCTGAGAATCTGAAACACAAGAAAACAAAAACAATAAGTAAATAAATTAGATACAAGTAACGTATCTAACCCCAAAAATAATAGTGAAAGATAAATAAGTCCCCGGCAAAGGCGCCAAAAACTTGACCGGTGCGTAATCACACGCGTATAACGCAAGCGCACGTATCGTTCAAGTAGTATAAAAAGTATCGATCTCACGAAGACTTAATACCTAATCTATTAATTTTAAGAGGTCAAATGATTACTAGTATCTAACATGTTGATTGATTGATTTGAAATGGTGATGATTTTGAATTTAAAAACAAGTAAATAAAATTGCGCGAAAGTAAGTTTAAGAAAATTCAATATTAGGAAACTATATAGGGTTGTGAATCTTCCAATATCATTTTAAAGATGAAGTGGTTATTTCATTTTTGTGTAATATATCGGTTTACTAACCTGGAACACTAAATTATGCGAAAGCCTCTGTCGATGGTCAGACGCAAATACCCAATATAACCCAATTGAACAATGTCTATGTCAACCAAATTACCTGGATTCATTAAGTTTAAGTTCCAATTATGGCTACCCCCGCCCGACATGTATATGTCTATCCTGTAAGGAAATCTATTAAAGGGTTATCTATCCTCAAGGAAGATCGTGGGCTATTAAGTCTACGGCTGAAACCTAAAATTCATTTGTCAAGTTTATTTTAGATTTACCAGATCAATCTTATTAGTGGCCAATTAACAAGACACATTAAGCTTAAGACTTAATAAGTAACCTTTAAATTACCTAAACTATAAAATAACCCATTATAAACCGGTGATATTAGAATTCATCACAACCCCATATAACTAACTTAGTTACGACACATAACTAGGGCTAGTAAAAACTTAAATAAAATAAAAGACATAAAGTAAAATGCTGTGAAAATAAATTGCTGAAAAGTAAATGACGGAAAGTAAATGCTGAAATTAAAAACTGAAAATTAAATGCTGAAAGTAAATGCTGAAAGTAAATTACTGAAAAGTAAATGCTGAAAGTAAATTGCTGAAAAGTAAATGCTGAAAGTAAATTGCTGAAAAGTAAATAAAGTAAAAATACAATAAAAGAAAATGCTGAGGTAAAAGGATCCACTTTTATTACTTCTATTTTAGATATCTCCTTTAATATAATATATTAACTTTGCATGATAATTACCAACCAGCCATATAGGCGGTATCCAGATTAAGTCAAATTAATAATTAATTATCAACTGACCAATCAGGAGGTATCCAGTTTAGTCAGGTTAAAACCAATTTAAATAATTATCAACCGACCAATATGGCGGTATCCTCGTTAAGTCAGGTTTTAACTAGTTTATATATTATAATTAAGGGAGATTAATCTAAATATTAGTAATAAAAGTTTTACCTTTTACCCTAGCAAAGGGGAGTTACCTCCTCATTACTGAAAAGTAAAAACTGAAAATTAAAGAAAGAAAAGTAATGTGCGTAAAAGTAAATTGCGGAATATAAAAACTGAAAAGAAAAGAAAAGAAAGTGCGAAAACGGAAATTAATTACTGAAAGCTGTAAATAAAAAAACAAGATACAATCTTCTTAGTATTCTTAAGGAATTCCTTACAAGAAAGTATGAATTTACAAATGAAATGGCTTGGTATTTATAGGTAAAATTTTGCCTCCATCAAATCATCCACCAAATCCATTATTAATTGCTCCACTAATTGCTCCAACAAATCTATTATTAATTGCTCCACTAATTGGTTATCATGTTTGGTGGTGATTTGATAATTTTTATTATTTATTTATTAATTTATTATTTGCTTTGAAAATGATTGAAAATGACTTTAATAATTACACACAACACACTTCTGGATGGTTCATCAATTTCGGGTATGAAATATTCAGAATTCGAAATCATTTTGTCTTTCAAAGTTGTAGATCTTTGAGTCGTGTTTAATCTGGAACTTGAATCAGCTCAATAAGATATCGGAGTAAAAAGTTATGCCCAAAATACGACAGATGCGCAAAATTGGAATTTCCAAAACTGCACTTCGTTAAAACGCCCTTTCAAGTTTCCAATCTCCAAAATTAATATGTCAAGTCCAATTTTTACCCTTATTTGATCCACATTTCGTCCTAAATGATTTCATTGTGTCCCAATATTATTTTATCTGCAAAATAAACTAAAATACATCAAAACGTTCATCAAACCCGAGAAACTAAACAAAATATTAAGTAAAAGGGGCGGTAAATATTGATATATTTTCCGCTCATCAGAACTCTAATGATTTCCATTAGATTCATGACTTGTTTATCATTATTTTTATCTTTTGTCATGAACTAAACTCCTTAATTATGGAGAATGATGTAATCGATGCTTGAACCTTTATTTTAATTGTTAATTTTGTTATTAAGTTTTATTGATTTATTTATATTCTTTTGAGTTTAATGTCTTGTGTTTGCTGGCCTCAAATATGATGATACATGTTTGAAATCTATCACTCGAGAGAGGGGATTTTGAATAGATCTAGAGAATATGACCTAGGATTTTATAGAGTTCGAGAGAATATATAGTTCCTTTGAAGTCGTTAATATAGAATCACAAAGCGTAAAGAGTTGTTAACTATTGGATTTTTATAGAGATATCGAAGTCTATAGTTGATGATATTTTCACTCGGCACTCGAGAGAGGGAGTGAATATTTTAGGAGTCTTGACTCATAAACAATATAACTGAACAATGATTAATTGACATGACAAATACATAGGCGACAGCTAGGTGAAATCAGGATCTAGAATATCTATCTTATTAGTTCCTCCAATCAAATTATTTATTTATTTATTAAAATCTTTATTATTTGTTTTCTAAATAAAGTTAGGATTATCAATTGTAGTATTTAGTGCGAGTTAACGCAGTCCTTGTGGATTCGACACTATTTCACTTATTTATACTAAAACTTGACACCGTACACTTGAGGTACGATATAAAATATCACAACAACAACGCAATGCTCTCGGGATTTTAGCTTGATCTTATTTTTATTTTTATTTATTTTTTAAAATTTTAAAAACCATAAACACCTTTTAAAATCGCCCAAAATAATTTTAATTTCAAATCCAATCACAATACATGTTAAACAACAAACATATATGTATATATTCTAAATATATATATGTATTTCCTTGAATCAAAATAGATTCCCACAATGAAATGACTCATGAATAATTCTAGGTCACACCCAAAGGTGGTCGAATGATTCTAGAATGGTAGTCATAGCTCCAAGCTATCAACTATAGTTCCAAACTCTAATTTTATGTCTATGTCCAACATTAATATTTTAATCCAATCACAAGCAAATTGTGTTTATACTTCCAAAGCATTCGTACACAATTAATTAGCCTAATTTCAACATCAAACTATGTTATTATGTATCCAATACATAATCCATCATTATATGTCTCACTAATGATAACTCATTAATGAAAACATAGCTTTAGAGATGATCAAACTTACCTAGCAAGCTTGATTCCAAGATTCAATCTTCTTTTCCTTATTGAAATGTTGTGGAGAACTTCCAAAGCTACAAGTTTGATTTCAAGATCCAATCTTCTTCTGCTAGTTGTTATAGAGAATTCCTAAAGCTAGCAAGCTTAGTTTCAAGATCCAATCTTCTTCTCCTTGTGTTATAGAGAACTTCCAAGGCTTCTCTAACAACAACTTTTACTGAGGCTGATATCTCTAATTCTTGCTTGTTTTAGCTTTCTCAAGCTTGATAAAAAACTTGCTCAAACTTGCTTTTTATAGCAAAATTTATGCAATTTTTAACTAATAAAAGTTCTAATCAACTTTTATGTAGGCTTAATCCAATTTGTCCAAATATGTATGATTAGGTGTGACTAATCACATTTGTCTACCACTTTGATTTATTCCAATTAAATCAAGATAAAGTTTAATAAATGGATTATTTCATTGTCTACCATTTTGATTTAATCCAATTAAATCAAGACAAATACACATATTATTACATATTTGTAATTACCTCTAATGATAGAGATATTTATGAAATTACAATAAAGTTATTGTTTGATTTTGGATTAATTCAATTAATCCAATTCGGTCAAAGTAAATAAGTAATGTTATCCAATAACACTTAATTATTTTATTTGATAATTATAATATCAAATATTATTTATCATCAAACATTATCGGCTACCCAAGTGTTCAACAAGTACACTTCATATTTTAGAACTCTCTAAGTTTAGACATGTTCGTCATATAAGCCTATCTTATATGTACGCAATTCTGTCACCTCCGAATTCACGAAAAACACGAACAATTTTTTTGAACTATACAAGTCGATGTCATCATATATGTTTAATAATTCTTCCGTCGTAGGCTATCTGAATTGTGCTTAGGAAACATAGATTATATCGTCAAGTTTCTGAGGCGCACATCTCATATTGTCGACATATCCATGATTTTTTTTACAACTAATCAGAACATCATTTTTTATATATACGATCTACCTCAGGTGATCGATTTTGGCCAAAGTCTTAAGAATTGTGACTGATTATCTGGATACCTTAATCTCTTATGGTACACATACGGGCCGACGGATCCTATCTTGATACGCACTTGATTAACGAGCGCATCGGTCCACACCCAATGAACATCTAGCGGTCAGACTATGAAAGGTCTCTGACATATATGGCATCAAAGTATGGAGGATCACACACAAATCACAGGTATCATATAGTTAAAGGATCACATATGCTACTCAACTCGAGGAGATTCCTATTGACGGTGGTGTATACTTCCAATTATTATAAATCACTTGTGATTCATTCAGTATTCGCTCCAACGAATACCCACATGTTTATATGAGCTTCTCTTGCTCATGGTACATTGAGTTAAACCATTGGATCTCCAATTCCAATATAGGACATGTGCTAGTTTTCTAGGTTATAGGAATTCGACCGTATTCTAAAACCAACGACTATGAATATTTACTTCAAGAATAATTTATAATAGTAATACTATCTCAATATCGGACCACCCAGTGTCCAGTATTACTATAAGACTATTTTAAGGTCGATGTCATTCTCAACATATTTATATATATTAATCTAATATGCATAATGACATTACCAGTAATAAGATTGAAATGAAAATATAATTATTTTATTAGTAAATAATAAAAATAATATACAATATATTATTCGGATTGACACTCCAAGCACCAACTCCAACAACAACTACAAATGGCTGATATCTTTACTAATAGTTTATCAAAAACCACCTTTGTGTTTTTTCGATCCAAACTTTACGTCCGAGATCCTCCCGCTAAACTTGACGGGGTGATAGAGATAACCACAAAGCCACACAAGATAAAAATTATATTTACATAGATACATATTGTATTTGTATCATCATCTCAAGGATAATTCTATCCTTATTGAGTATAAATAAACATTGAGCAGACCACTAATGTTTGCCGTATGTCAATGTTATCTCTGAACCAACAGTAGTAACCCATTTGGCACGTGTAAAGATATTGAAAAATGATAACCATATTAAACCAGGATTAAATTGGGAGAAAATATTATTAAAATTAGATCATTTTGATAATAAATTAAAAATCAAATCAAATAAAAATAATAATTTTGATGATGATTTTGTTCTTATTTAATCTCAGTTGATCGAGTTTTAAATTACATGTATTTTTTGATATTTAGTTTGGTTTAAATGATGGGCGCGGTACTCATGATAAAAAAAAAATTATGAAAAAATTAAACACCGCTCTAGTTATTCAATTTAGAGCAACTTAAAAGAATCATTTAATTTTTTTTTTGAAATCGTTGGAAACCCCACCGTCAAACCACCATTTTCGGGTTTAAGCCAGACATGCAAACCCCCCCTCCCCCAAACATTTACAAGAAACGCACTTCCTGGATTCGAACTCAGGACCTGAAGGTTAGAGCCTGAACCATAAACCACCAAACCACGCCCATTATGGACGAATCATCTAAATTCACTCTTCAAATATCTATTTGATTACCTATGTGACAATTTAAATAGTGAAAATATAAGTTATCCCCCGAAAGATTCTTCAAATAAAAGAAATACTATATTATTCTAATCAAATTAAAAGAATTCATTTTAGTATATGATTTTAATATATAAATATAAATTAGTAACCTAAACTATTACCACTATTATAAAGTAAAGATAGATATAATATTATATTATAATATTTTAAGACAGATAAACCACTCTTTAATATTGAAGAGTTAGAAGTAAAATTTAATTTAAAATTGATGTATCTTTTAAAATTAATTTTTCATAATGAGAAATGATATTCATACTTATCATTATACTCCATGTTTTCCAGAACAACAGGTCAACTTGCGTTTTGGGCTTCAACTTATTATCATGGTTTGATTTGCCCACATTGCCAAACACCCCTTCAACTTATTTCAACAAATTGAAAAGTCAGCAACTGACATCGTCGTCCCCTTCAAACATTTCTCAATCAATTTGCACGTCGTCCCCTTCACTTCGTCCAGCATTTCTAGCACTTCGTCGTCGTGAGTTCACTTTTTCGGCGATAAGCTTTGTCCAGCATTTCCTTGCTCCAGCAGTTCGCCGACTGCCTCCAACACTTGGTCGTCGTCTCCAGAACTTCGTCAGCGGAAATCTAGCACTTCGTCGTCGTCTCCAGCACATCGTCGTCGTCTCCGGCAGTGAGTTCACTTTTCATTCTTTTAGTTCTAGGGTTTCGTCCCGAATGTTTGCTAAAATCTTGTGCTTAATTACTGAGAAATGAGTGAATTTGTTGAAATTGTCTCATTTAACTTGTGCTTAATTGGTTAATTAATTTTCAGTTGATTTTGTTTAATTAACGGAAAAATAACAACAATAGTTTCGTCTTCATCCATCGAATGTGGGCACGCTACTCAACTTCATTTGGTTTTTTCCTTTGTGGTTCTCTGTTTAATTTTGGAACTGTGTTTAATTCTGGAGATGGAACATTGTTTAATTTTGATGGATGCTCAAAGATGTGAAAGTATGCTCAAATTATGCTAAAAAAAACTTCTTCAATAAAATAACATATTATACATTGTCAACATTTCTCCTTAAATAAAATAACATATTATAAATATGATACATAGTGATAGGAAAATAGTTATTTCTGCTGCATATTTTTGAATGAGACTAATCTCTCGATTTCGTAGTTCATCCCTAATGCGACTAATCTCTTGGTTCAATTTTCGAATTTCACCTATTAAAAAATCATTATTATTGTCGTTGCCTTTTCGATCTTCCGTCCATTGATCATCGTCATTCCAGTCAAAGGTCAGACAATCCTTGCATTTCCAAAATTTTCTATTTGGATTCCGTGATATACTAGAAGTCCATAACTTTTGGTATCCATTGGGGCATTTGCGGCAACGTCGTCGTTCCACTGAATGTGCTAGATGACATTATGATTTTGGTAATGTAAGTAAGAATTTCACTGTTTGTCCCTCTTACAACTTTACTATCAAACAAATGATACCATGTAGCCAACACAAGCCTTAGCCATAGACAATTTTGCACAGGCGTTTTCACTCCATATACAAAATACAAAAGTCTTTTTCGCAAAACAACATTTCTCCCAATGAAAAAACTAGCAAACGAATCACCCATCCTGAAAGTAACCCCCCTTAAATAAAAACCAACACCATCACAACCCATTTCCATAACTTAAGACCCCACCACTTCAGGACAGATCCAAATTGGTAAAATTCGATGTTTCCATTGTAGGGTGAATAATTAAACAAAATCAACTGAAAATTAATTAAACTTACAAGTCACTGCCATTTGTTCACAAAACCAAATAAGCTAGCTATGTAGCAACTACCTATAACACACAAGTTAAATGTCGGCCCCAAAAATTAACCAATTAAGCACAAGTTAAATTAGACAATTTCAAATAATTCACTCATTTCTCAGCAATTAAGCACAAGATTTTAGCAAATACTCGGGACAATTTTTTTCAAATTGAAACGAAATCCTAGAACTAAAAGAATGAAAAGTGAACTAAATGTCGGAGACGACGACGGTGTGTTGGAGACGACGACGAACTGCTGGATTTCCGCCGACGAAGTCCTAGAGACGACGACCAAGTGCTGGAGACAGCCGGCGAACTGCTGGAGCAAGGAAATGCTGGACAAAGCTTACCGCCGAAAAAGTGAACTCACGACGATGAAGTGCTTGAAATGTTGGACGAAGTGAAGGGGATGACGTGCAAATTGATTGAGAAATGTTTGAAGGGGACGACGATGTCAGTTGCTGACTTTTCAATTTGTTGAAATAAGTGTGGGACACAGAAACTGGAGCGACGCATACTGTTCCAGGCTCGGGGGCCTAGTTGGGAGTACGGAGTAGCCAACAGAGGACTAAACCGGAGAATAAGGGAGTCGCCACCCGGTGTGAACCGGGACAAAGATTTAAGGCCGCACTCACCCCTCGCAAGGGAAGACCTCAAACCATTGGGTTCGGAATGGTCCCTTACTTATGCCACTTGTAATGTAAAGATTTATGCAATAATCCAACCAAGCCTATGACATACATTTCCAAGTGCACCACAATCCTAAATTCACATGCTTAAAAGTAAAGTTTACATCTAACATACATGGAATCAAATCTTATTGCCAAATTCACATGCTTAAAGGTAGGCCTTTGCAACAACAAGCACATAACGTCATAAGAATTCAATCATTTATGTAAACATAAACACAAACAGTCATGGTAACATTTGCATGTAATATAAAGGAAATCAAAATGACAACAAATAATGTAATAGGCGCATTATGCAAAGAAGCATATAAAATATGGTCAAAATAACCGCATAATAAATGAAATTAATACAAACACATAACTTGAAAAGATGAAGAAAGACACGAATTTAAATATGCCCATCCAAGATGCAATTTTACATTAAAGATGAACATGCCATAATGTGATGCTAAATGATGCAACTAACATGAGCACAAACATGCACGTGAATACTTTTCCAAGTGGTACGTGGAATTGTATCCCAAGTACAGACCGCACTACCGTCCATTCGGAATCGGCTACGGAATTTACGTCTGGGTTTCCATCCGATATACCACAAGAAATAATGTCACAACATGGATGCATAAATTGTAATACATTAAGCCAAGACTAAGGTAGATGATGCAATTATATGGAATTTCATAATACATGCATGAATAAGGCAATGATGTACAAAAGAATCAGTGACATGACAAGAAGCGCGGCGAAGCATCGTGGTAAGGATCTTATCCCCGTGAAACGGAGGGCCTTCAATCCGACTTACTAAGCCCATGCGCAATGAACACATAATATGCATAAAATAAAGGCATAATAACAAAGACAAGATATCGGACTTTGTATATCTGATTGGACACATCTCACGTCCAATCGAATATACGTCATCCGGCGCGGCGAAGCATCGTGGTAAGGATCTTATCCCCGTGAAACGGAGGGCCTTTAATCCGACTTACTAAGCCCATGCGCAATAAACACATAATATGCATAAATAAAGACAAAAGTAAACAAAAAATACTCGGCGCGGCGAAGCATCGTGGTAAGGATCTTATCCCCGTGAAACGGAGGGCCTTTAATCCGACTTACTAAGCCCATGCGCAATGAACATATAATATGCATAAAATAAAGGCATAATAATAAAGACAAGATATCGGACTTTGTATATCCGATTGAACACATCTCACGTCCAATCGAATATACCTCATCCGGCGCGGCGAAGCATCGTGGTAAGGATCTTATCCCTGTGAAACGGAGGGCCTTTAATCCGACTTACTAAGCCCATGCGCAATAAACACACAATATGCATAAATAAGGACAAAAGTAAACACAAAAATACTCGGTGCGGCGAAGCATCGTGGTAAGGATCTTATCCCCGTGAAACGGAGGGCCTTTAATCCGACTTACTAAGCCCATGCGCAATGAACATATAATATGCATAAAATAAAGGCATAATAATAAAGACAAGATATCGGACTTTGTATATCCGATTGAACACATCTCACGTCCAATCGAATATACGTCATCCGACGCGGCGAAGCATCGTGGTAAGGATCTTATCCCCGTGAAACGGATGGCCTTTAATCCGACTTACTAAGCCCATGCGCAATAAACACATAATATGCATAAATAAGGACAAAAGTAAACACAAAAATACTCGGCGTGGCGAAGCATCGTGGTAAGGATCTTATCCCCGTGAAACGGAGGGCCTTTAATCCGACTTACTAAGCCCATGCGCTTTTCTCATCATTACATAAATAAATAACGTGCAGAAAATTAAATGGCGGAATAATTAAACAACTCAAAATTAAACAAAAGAACATGCCGTTTACTCAAGTGGTACGTGGAGTTGTGGCCCGAGTACAGATCATACTACCGTCCATTCGGAATCGGCTACGAAATTTACGTCCGGGTTTCCATCCGATATACCTCAAGAGGCGACACGCCTTTCATTTTATCCAATGCCCACAACACACATCATATTTATAACACATACATATTTATCTACTCAATGGCCGCAACATACATTTAAACATCATAATCATGCGAATAACGCTCAATGAATAGTGAAAACGAAACTGAAAACAAGTGTGAAAAATACCCTCAGGTCTAACCTTTTTTGCCGACTTTCGGGCTTGCGTTTCGCGGAGATCGGAAGGGTAAAGCTCCTCAACTTTTCTGGTTCACTGGTCTAGCGTCTTAACTCATTGTCTTGCTGTTTTGCTTGCTGTTTGGTCTCCGATTTGCTGCTGTTTTCGCTGTATTTCTGCTCACTGTTTCAGCTCACTGTTTTGGTGTTTTAGGCTACTGTTTTTGATGTTTTTAAAGGCTTTAAGTGCAGATTTTTTTGTGATATCTTAAGGATTAAAAGTGCAGTTTTTTTATGCAGTTTTTTAGTGTTTTAGGGGCTGTTTTAGGGTGATTTTGCTGTGCTGTTGGGTGTGTAAAACAGTGCAGTTTTTTTTGGTGTTCACTGCAGTGCGTTTTTTGTTGTAATTTTCAGTGATGGAGGGCTGCTGTATAGGGCTGGTTTCGGTGATGTGTGGGGGGTTTACGGAGGTGGTTTTCAATGGTGGTTAGGGGCTGTATTGGTGGTTGTATTGGCTACAGAAATTCGGCTATGGAGGGGTGCAAGGGAGATGGTGTTCACGGCTAAGGAGGATGAGATGGAGAGAAAATTTTCTGTCTTGATTTCTTTGCTTTGGTCGTGAGTCTTGGTGTGTTTCTAGGGCTTGGGCGTGACTTAGGTTGTGTCAAGGAAGAGAATGGCTTTGGTTAGAGGTTGTTTATATAGAGAAGGGTTAGGGCTTCACCTTGTCTCACAAGGAAGGGATTTGGTGCATTCAATAAGGATATGATTTAGTGCTAGGTAAGGAAAGCAATGGATTTGATTGGGGGACATGTCTTGGCTAGATTAGGAATACAATATATTTGATTGGGTAGGATTAGGCATTTAATTTGTTAGATTAGGAAGTCAATATTTTTAATTTGTTATGATTGATTTTAATTAGGTATATCATCTTTTTAATTTAGGTATATAACATATTTAATTTGTTTAATTTAGGTATATGTTATTTTATGTTTGGTAAATATAATAATTCAATTATTTAATTAATTTAATTATTATTTTATTTAGTTAATGTTTTAATTAATATTTATTTATTTAATTTAGGGGTATTTTAAGGGTAATGGGCGTGTGGGCCTTGGTGGGTGGGAGTGGGCTTGGCTAGGTGCATGTTAATTTAGTTAAGTGTTTGGGCTGAGTTTGTGTGGGCTAGGTGGGTGTGTAGGCTAAGTTCATGTGGACTAGGTGTGTGTGGGCCGGGTTTAGGTGTCTCGGGGCGAGCATAAATTTAAAACAGAAAACAAACGAGTTACTTGAAGCCAAACTAGTGAACTTAATCCGTCAATGAGTCAATTCTTGACTCTTCCCTTCCGATGTCCGTTTCCCGTGGTTTCCGTAACTTAAAAGGTAGTTGTCTCCAAATAAGACTCCTCATCGGGTTTCACATGCAAAAATGCATTGCCTATAATAAGTTGAAGGGGTGTTTGGCAATGTGGGCAAGTCAAATCATGATAATAAATTGAAGCCCAAAACGTAAGTTGACCTGTCGTTCTGAAAAACACGGAGTAAAAGGTAAGTACGAATATCATTTCTCATTATGATTATTCTATTTAATAATTAAATAATATTTAATTGGTATTGCGATTAAATCCGTGATAGGAGGAGGCAAAGGCAGATAAAAGCACGACGTAGTACCACAGATGGGCACGTGACGGCTGCGTAGGAAAGAGAAAAGGTTTGGGTGTTGTTTTGTTTTTTATTTATATATATACACACACCCTTTTTGGGGAAAAAAAAACTATATATATCTATATACACACACGAACGAAACCCCAGAGCCCAGACTCAGAGATGAAAAATAAAATGAATCTCTATTTGGTAAATTCTAAGTGGTGATGTGCCTCTTTTGCGAAAGAGATTTGCAGGTAATATTGCTAGGTGGGTGCTTTTGAATTTAAACCCTGTAAGGAACCAAAAGAAAGAAATCCTCATTGAGAAATGGTGTCATGTACCAGGAGTGTGGTTTGGTGGAGTATAGTTCAATATCTCACCTTAAGATCTTGAGTTCGAATTCAGAGTAAGGGTAGTAAAAAAGTTGGGCCCGGCCTGGCCTGGCTCGGGATGAAAAAAGCCAAGGCTGGACTTCAAAATGAGGGGCCCGGCTCGGGCTCGGGCCCAAGCCGGACTCAACCAAAAAATCTCGGGCCCGACCCTGCCCAGGCGTAAAATAAATAATTATATATTTATATTTATATAATAAATTTATATATTTATAATTTTTTATATTAAAAAAATCGGGCTGGGAGCCCGGCCCGAGCACGACCTGTTGCCATCCTTAATCCAGAGAGTGCGTTTCTTGTAAGAGTCTGGGACAGCCGGAAGTTTTATATGCTCCTCTTAAGCCCGAAAGATGAGATTTGACGGTGAGATTTCCAACGATTTTAAAAAAAAATGATATCATCTTTCCAACTCTTGACTTACTCAACGTAAAATTTTGAATCAAATATATTATTATATTAGAGCTTTTTTTTTTTTTTTTTAATTACAATTATCCTAACGCCAATACAATCATCTCCTCATACTCATATGAGCAAAGATTTGAATCTCATAATTCTTATTTTCAACACAATAAATTCCGGATTCAAATTGAAATTCATGCTCAATCGAGAAGAGTGAGCCTCGGATCTTAATATTTTTTTTAGGAAAAACACCACTAATTTGTTACTCTACTGTTGAATTACATGCTACCACATATTCGTTTAATATATATGATAATTTTAAATTTAGTGAGGATTGAGTTATTAAATTGAATTGTATGTGATGATGTAGTAATGTGAACACTATTTAAGATTTTTTTTCATTGCAAACTTTCATGTATTTACGCTCTTTATAAAAGTACACTCTGTAAAATAAAATTAAAAATATGACAAAAAGGATGACTAACACTATAAACAAAAAAACTATTGAATTATCCATCGAAATTATCGTCGGAATAAATTATGTCGGTAAATACTGATGGATTGTCGATGAATTAAAAAATTATATTTACCGATGAAAATTTTTGTCAGTAAATGAGGTGTTAATTCATGACGCGTTGTTCTCCCAATAATTCACAACTAAGTAGTGATAGGAATTTAGGACAAAATATTTTCTTCCGATGGATTTGTTCCATCGTTACACATACAAGAAATTGAACCGTTATTTTTTAGATAAAAAAATTACCGATAGAAAAATCCATCAGTAAATATATAAATTTCTTCGCTAGGCAGGGTAGGAAATTAAAGCGTCATTTTTAGGTGAAAATTTATAGACCGAAAAAACTACATTAAATGTATAAATTTCTGTCATTACAGGGAGTGAAAAATTGAAGCGGTATTTTTTTTTTGATTTATCAGAAAAATCTGTCAGTAAAAAATTCTTATATCGTAAATCCAACTCATGCAGCCCCAATTTCTCTCTCTCCAGGCCTCGTAGGAAAATAATTATTCAAATTTCCATCGTCAGTTTCTCATTCTCTTGCTGTAAGTAATTTTTTGGTGCAATAAAAATATGAGTGACGTGATATTATCAACAAATTAGTAAATGACATGTATAATTTAATATCAAATTTTTTACTTATTTTTTAATATTTTAGCATGCATGACAGTTGATGATTGGATTTGTTGCATAAATGACGTGATACCTCTATTGTATTGGTAACACTGTAGTGTAACTAGTGTCAAGAAGAAAAGACGGGGAAAATGGGGAAGTGAATCATCCGATTTTAGGTTGATGATTGTGTAAAAGTAATTGCAAACTTTCACATGATCATCAACCTTAGAATTAGATGATTTAGCTTCTCATTTTTCTCGACCGTTTTTCTTCAAAATATCTACATTTGTAATGATCTGTTCTTTTTGCTAAGGTTGTCTATTCATCTTGAAAAAATAATAATAGAATTATAGACAGATTACCTATGGAACATTCAGTTGATATATACTAACATATTTAGCCATCAGTATTTACCAATGAAATTTTTCATCGGTAAATACACAATAATCAATCAGTATTGGATCATTTTGTTATCGAAAAATGGCCAAAATTTTTACGACGGAGTTTCTGTCGCCAATTCCCGACGACAATAACTTTTCATTATTATATGTATTGATAGTAAAGTTCTCACCAACAGAATAGTTCCATCAATTTTTTGTTGGTAAAGTAATTTACCGAAGAAAAATTTTGTTCGCAAATGAATTATTATTAGTTTGTAGTGTAAATGGCAACCAAAACTGAGTTGGAGGCTTAAACCATAGTTAGATTAGGGAAATTTAAACTAACCTTTTGTTTTTGTTTTTATTGTAGTAGCTAGATTAATATTAATTGGATTGTCCTCTTGTTTTTATTGGAAGAGACTAAAATTAACTAGATTCTTTTATAGGAAACATAAATCTATGTTTCCTTCATAGAGTTGAGTTTTTATCAAGTATTAAATCAATTGTCCATATTCATCATTTACGTGAATTTTATTTATTTCGTAATTATTGATCCAATCTAGCATATTAGCTCAGCTTTCAATCCTAATTCTAGTTTTAAATTTTCATGCTTAATTTCAAAATATCAAATTTCTTAGACTAAGAGGATTCAAGAAATTGACTATGACGTGTACCTATGCATGAAGAAGCCTATGTGCTTATTAAATCATAATATCAACAAAAAAAAAAAAAACACGAGGAAGGCGTTATAATGCAACTTGTTATTTTGGAAACGTTGGAAATTTTATCGTTAAACCATTCGATCTGAGCTTAAATGAAATATGTAAAATTCTCGGTTGTCTCAGATTCTTACAAGAAATGTATCCTCTAGACTCGAACTCAAGATCTGACAATCAAGTTCTAATCATTTTGTCATCAAGACTTACACATCTCTTGAGGGTTTGGGTGATGATTCTGTTATAATGATTGTCACGGGATCTGATTAACATTGATTACGAATATCATTGTTGTAAAAAAGATCTGGATTCGGTGAGTTTGTAAAAATATTGGACGATAAAATTTAATTATTTATAAATATTTATTTAATAAATACCTATTACATTTTCAGTACAAAACTCAGCTTACTAATGAATTTAGTTCCATAAAAATCTTATCATATAATCAACTTTGAAGTTAGTGAAAGATTATTCCTAGTCAAGTTCAAGAAGATACCATGGCTATTGAAATCATGCCGCTCAATCTCTTCCATTTCAATAACGTATGCCAAAATGAGGTAGTGGCCTCATTGGCAACCCATGTGTTCGAGTCCCCACAAAAGCAGTGGAGACTCAAATCTTCCTCTTTAGGAGGAAGAATTTCTCCTATATGGGAGTTGATTCCCAAGCTGTGTCTTGGTTGATTTAGAATTTGTAAGTCCCGAGCTACGTCTCGGTTGATTTCTGGGCAGTGCTATAATTGTATATATCTAGAATCTCAGTTGTAATATATGTAGTTTCACTACAAGAAAACTGTGAGATAGCGACGGAAATATCTGTCGCTAATCCGTTGCTACTGTACAGTTAGCGACGGAATAGAGACGGAAAAATTCCGTCTCTATTCCCTTGGTCGCAAAAAAAATGGCGACAGAATTTATATTTCTGTCGCTAAAATTAGATACGGAATATTATTCCGTCGCTATTTAGCGACGGAATTTTCCGTTTCTAATTAGCGACAGAATTTATTCCGTCTCTAATTAGCGACGGAAACTTCCGTTTCAATATAGAGACGGAATAATTCTGTCGCTAAATAGCGACGGAATAATTCCGTCTCTAATTGGAGACGGAATCCGTTTCTATTTCCGTTTCTAATTTTAGGAAATTTATTATTTTTTAATAAAATTGTTATTTTTTTAATTTTTTAAGAAAGAAATTTTATTTTAAACAATATTATTAATATTAGTAAAATTATAAAATAAATATATTGATGACTTAAATTATAAAATAAACACAACAAATATTAAATAAAAATTTTATTATATAAATATTATAAAGTTTAAAAAAGTACAACATAAAAAAAAATACACATAAGTTAATCAAGAACTACAAACAATATTGAATTTAAAAAGCAATTAGGGAATTCTTTGTAAGCTTCCTCAGCAAATCTCCCATTTAAGGTGGCAGATCATGGATTTCTTCATCATCTTCAACTTCTTCCTCCTCTTCAGCATCATCATCATCATTACCAGCGTCCATATCACCACCGACTCCAGCATCATGTTCTTCAGCCTGCCGAATTGGCTGAACTAAATACCCTGCTCCATTGTCTTCATCCTGTCAAACTCCATAAAAGCTCCCACGGTTAGTACCAAATCAAAGAGAATATCCCTTCCCCACACTGGAAATTTTGTAGTAAATAATAAATTATTTATAACTTAAAATAAAATATAAAAATTAATTTAATATGAAAACATAATTAAACAAAAAAGCTGGCTGCTACTAAACAAAATGCATAGCAATACTTTGACAGAATAAAAAATGCAAAAAAAAAAAAATCAAACAATGCAACTAAACATAATTTACACTGCACCCCATTACTATAATTATCAATATCCTATAATTAAAGATTATTTAATGAACTAAAATAATTTAAACCATCCACCTCCTTCGAGTCTTGCTTCTGCGTAGAAAAAAGAACAGTTGGTAGCATCAATTGCAAACATGAATCTATGTTAATCAGCAATTGCAAACAATTGCTCAACAATATACCACAGAGAAAACTTAAAAGCAATTCTTCATGAGTGCTCTGTTATCGTCTTATATAGAATTATGTACCAACTATTGCCACAAGTCAAACCAAATTTCATAAGTGTAATCATGTATCAAATAATACCTCTGTTTTGTATACAACCACAGCAGCCTCCGATGTATCCAAACACTTGTTGTATCTTGAAAGGGTTCTCCTCATGCTACAAAAATAATAAGAAACAAAACAAGCCAATCTTCACTAAAAAGAAAGACAACTTCTTCCTCTGTTGCATGCAGCCACCTTTTAAGTGATCTGGAGGATGTCTTGCTAGCGACTTAGGGTCTGGATAGCCACTCTTAGGATCCATAATTGCTTTGTAAATTAGCTCATAAGCATCGTCCAAGGATCTAGCCACACGTGGTCAATATATTGGGTTTCTTCAAATGTCCAGAGAATTTGTCACAATAATCCTAACATAAACCAAATTGATAGCCATTACATTACCAATAGCACACACGGTGGTCAATCATACCAGCAGTAAGCCAGTAACAATACATGAACAATTGCTACTTCTACAATAGAGTTATAAAAGAATGGCTCAAATATTTGTAAGAACATATCTACCTAAAACCACAACATAATAGTAGCTAAAAATATCGTAAAACTTGCCACAGAAAATTGAAGACATTTATTCAGCTCATATCAAATTCAGAAACTGAGATATTCTAGAGCTAAATACAAACTGAGATATTCAGAAAGCTTCCAGTTTTCAGTTCCAATGTAAATACTACCACTAGAAGGTATATAGTGTGAAACCTTTATCCCACTTTCCTAGGCGACATTTGTTTGTAGAGCAAGGATAATCATGACAAAAAGCACCAGATTTTCTAAACAAAGACCTGACTGCAGTACAAAAAATTATTGTTTCATAATTTTTCAGTGTCATGTAGACAAAAGTAGTTTGCCACTGAATATAATGCAATTGAAAGTATCATACAGAAAAACGTAAACGTACCTGGATAATGGGATCAAGCAAATCAGATAAAAGCAGATCGAAAGTAGATTTTTCTCCTGAAGCATGAACCAACATTGCTTAAACAAGAACTTTGAAATCAACACATTTATGAACATTAAAAAAAATTGAAAATAAAATAAATAAAGAAAAAAATCGTTCGATTCTCATGCTTATTACCTGGAAATGGAAAACAAAAGAAAATTACAGTGGCTTTTTTTATTGTATCAAATAATCTATCATCTAGGATTCGGCTGGGTTTTGATTTGATTTTGGATTTTGGGTTTCCTTTCAAATTGATCTTGGTCTAGGGTTTCTTATCACCATTGGTTGGTTAGGATTTGTTGGAATCGGCGAGAACAGGTTATGGTTCGGCTAGGCTTTGATTTGATTTTGGATTTTGGTCTAGGGTTCGGCTGTGTCGTTGTTTGATTTAGAACAAATGAAAGAGAAGGGTTTAAACAATGACGGACGGAATTTTAATTCCGTCGCAATTTAGAGACAGAATTAAAATTCCGTCTTAATTCCGTCGCTATTTATAGAGATGGATTAAAAAATCCGTCGCTATTCCGTCGCTTTTTTCCCCGCGATTTCATTCCCGTCATTATTAGCTACGAATTTTATCCCGTCGTTAAATTCCGTCGCTAATTTTGTAATCCATTTCAATTCCGTCGTTATTCCGTTTCTAAATGTTGAAACAGATTATTCCGTCGCTAATTCTGTATTTTCTTGTAGTGTTTGTAATAATTTAAAAAAAAAATAATAACGTATGCCAAAGATTCTCTTTCTGGTCACACATCTGCCCAATTTTTCAAAAGCTAACGAACCTTTTTTCAAAGAACAAGGAATTGGTATAAAAAATCGTTAATTTTTTTAATCACTAATTCACTATATTCATTTTGTTGGCAATTTTGTGTTAATTATTCTTTTTTTTAAGGTTAATTATTAACTTTTTGGGTTTAGGTGGGATAATTGTTAATTTTTGTGTTTTTTTGTGGGTTAATTGTTAATATTTTGGTTTAGGTGGGTTACTATCTTTTTATTAATTTCATCGGCAACATATAAATTATTTTTACAATATGAGGAGAGAACTAATAACATAAAACATTTATGGTCAAACATAATATAACTTGTGTCAAGATATATTGTCTTGTAAGAAGAAAAGATGAGGAAAATGGGGGAGCAAATCATCTCATTCTCTGAGTTGGTGATGGTATAAAAATAATTATGAATTTTCACATAATCATCGATCTTAGAACTGGATGATTCAACCTTTTGTTACTGGTTATTTGTTCATATTATTGGATAAATTTTGAGAAAAATGATCTTAAAACATTTTTCTCGACTATTCTTCTTCAAAATATCTGCATATGTAACGGTCTGTTTGACCTCGTGTTCCCTTTTATTACCGGTTCTTTGTTAATATGGTAACAACAATAATAAAATTATCAACAGTAAGTTATCAACAGATTTAACCGTCAATAAATATACGATAATCAGTCAGTATTAGATCATTTTATCATAGAGAAAATAGTCAAAATTTAGCGATATAATTTTTTTTTTTTTTTTTTTTTTTGGTAATGTAAATAGCCACCAAAATTAAGGACGAGGCTTAAACCATAATTAGATTAGGGAAATTTAAACTTTCAATTATTGTTTTGGTTTTGGTTTTTGTTTTTATTGTAATAGGCTAATATTAATTGGATTGTCCTCTTGTTTTTATTCAAAGAGACTAAAGTTAATGGGATATATAAGATATAAAATCCATAATTTAAGTTATGTTATGATTGATGGAAGATTATATTTTATAACGGAATGAAATGAAACGAAACATAATGAAGTGTAATATATCATAATTTTGTTTAAGAAAAAATTAGAGGTTTATGATATAATGTTTCAAAATATTATTAGGTAAATAAATAATAATGGATGGAATGTAAGTATGTAACTAAATAGATTTTAAATATAATAATGTTCTTTTAGATTTTAAAAGAAAAAAGATAAATATTTTCATGTTATTTTTTCAAATGGTAAATTTATATTCACATGTAATGTTATTTTTTTTCAAGTTACGTTTCATCTCCAACCCTGATTTGGGCGACTCATTTTCAATGGTTTAAAACCATTTTTTGTTACACTATTTTTCATCTCATTGCACTCCATTACATCCCCTTTCATCAGTCCAAATAATAAATTTTAAATATTTTAAATTACATTTCATTCCATTACACTTCATTCCATCGAACTAAACATAGCCTTAAAGATCAAAATATATTATTAAGTTAAATTTATATTAAATACTGAATCAACTATTCATATTCTAACTCCAAGGGGTTGACTCAGTGGTAAAGACTTTGAGCTTGGGTGATTTGCTCCCTCTCAGGTTCAAGGTTTGAATTCCACTAGATGCATTTCCTTGGAGCCATGCCCCTGGTGTGAAAAGCCAACGACTTACCCTGATGAGGGCACGGGGCACAGGTCCCGGGGATTAGTCGAGGTGCGCGTAAGCTGGCCCGAACACATCGGTTATCAAAAAAAAAAAAAAAAAAACTATTCATATTCATAATTTGACGTGAGTCTTCTTTATTTCCTGATTGTTGATCCAGCCCAACACACAGCTCTGAATCCTAATTCTATTTTTAAATTTTCATTTTTAGTTTCAAGAGATCAAATTTATTGGACTACGAAGATCCAAGTAATTGATAATGACGTGTGTAATACCTAAGCATGAAAAAGCCTTTTGACTTTTGACATGGTGGGCTGGGCTTCATTGCATTTTTATTATATGATTATTAAAGCATAACATTAACATCAAAATGCAACTTGGGTGATAGACTCCTTTCTAATGTTTGCCCAGGTGGTCTGATTAACATCTAATTTTTTTTTGAAATCGTTCTAAATCTCACCGTCAAATCACTCATTTTGGACTTAAGCGGAGCATGTAAAATCCACTACTGTCTTAGGCTCTTACAAGAAACACACTCCCTGGATTCGAATCCAAAACCTCAATGTGAGATCCTGAGCCATACACCACTAAACCACATCGGTAATAAAAAAATTTGGATTCAATATTAAAAGTATTTATAAATTTTTATTTAAAAAATATCAATTATATTTTTAACACAAAACTCAATTCACTACTGAATTGAGCAAACTTTGGAGTTAGTGAAAGATTATTCCTAGTCAAGTTGAAGAAGAAACCATGGCTATTGAAAATTTGAAATCATGCAGTTCAATCTCTTCTCTTTCAATAATGTATGCAAGAGATTCTCTTTCTGGTCACACATCTGCCCAATTTTTCAAAAAGCTCAGGAACCTTTTTTGTAAATAACCTTTGGTTTCTGAAAGAAACTTCATACCTTAGCTCGTAACTTTATCCATGCATCTCCACGTGGAATTATCCTATACACGCGCCAACGCTCTCATTTCATTGGTTAATATGAAGTTGAAATCATCTTCTTCAACAAGTAACCATTGCCCACCACACAGTCAAAGTCGGCCAAACTTTTTTTTGGTTAGGAAATGTTGGAAAACTCGTCATCAAATTATCCGATCCGAATTTAAGCGGAAGAGATAAAATCTCTAATTGTTTTAGGTTTTTATAAAAAACACACCCGCTGGATTCGAACCTGAAACTTGCATATCATATCTTAAACTCTACATCAACAAGCCATTCTCGTTGAGAACAAAGTCGGACAAACTTTTAACGTAAATACATTACATGTACGCAAACCCAAACCCATCTTGACATTCAAATGAAATTCCATTTGTGGGTTGTGTATATATATGTTAGCCAAAATAAAAGTAAAACACAATCAATAAATAATTAATAATGATGATGGCAATCGTAAGTAAGATATATTGCTCTTCATCTGAAGCATTGCTTGTGGTTAGGAGGAGGCCGCATGTAGTTAGTGGAGGAGGATTTGTGGTAACAGATTGCACCCAAAATATTATTTTTAGGGTCGATGGCTGTGGTGTTCTTGGTACAAAAGGCCACCTTATCGTTAGAGATGCTCATGGAGATGCTGTTATTCTTATCCATCGCAAGGTACGTAAGCACCTCCTATATCCAGTGGCGGAATTAAAATTTTGATTCGATAATATAATGAAAGTACCATAAAATTATTAATTAACATTCAACCGAGGTCATAATGGAGAAATCATAAATTTAATGAGCTTATGGCATACTAACTATAAAACCAAGGGAGCAAAACATGAATTAATTAATAGGGAAATGATTAAAATTTCAGTGAAGTCCTTGATTAGAGATGCATATTTAAGTGTTGGTGAATGGATTTGTTCTCGGAATAGAATTTGGATCTAGTGTTGAATTAATATGTGCTAAAATTTTCATTTATAATCTTTTGTTACACATGATTAATCGCAACGCAATCAATTATAATTAATAAAAAGTTTAATTCAACACCAAATCAAAATTGTACCGAAAAAATACATGCATAAGAAATTTCTATCCAAGACTCCAAGTTATTACGTGACAAAATCAACCTAGCTACAATAAAGAGAACAATTACTACAAGCAACTATCCAATTATCAAGATTTTATACTTATAGATTAGGCAACTTAATTTACTAGTTAAATTTCAATTATTGATTTCAGGGAGGGCTGGTTCAGGCACTAAGCATTTACAAAAAATGGAAGGGTTACGCTTTTGACTATGAAGGATTTGAGAAACCAGTAATTAGCTTAAAAGAACCAACCAGTAGCAGTTCATGTTTAGTGAGGAACAATGCAATAAGGATCTCCACTGAAACTACAGCAGCAGGAAGCAGCAGCAAAAGCTGCAACTTTGAGATCAAAGGCTCTTTCCCAGATAGAGATTGTAGCATTGTTGATTCCTTAGGCAACATTGTAGCTCAGGTATATATAAATTCATTAATGGGAGATTGCCCTTTCCATCTCTATTTTTTTTTTTTCATAATTATCCATTAGGTCTCTATTTTTTTCATAATTGTCCATTAAGTGTTGTTTAAAGTTGATATAAAATCTCAAAACTCGATCGGGATTTGAACTCTCTTACGTAACGATATGAGTTTCAGGACAAAAAAATACTTGAATAAAAATTTTGGCTGAGAATCGGGATAATTTTTTTCTTCCCGAATTATAATTGAGACGAGACTGGAATGTCCTTATTGCCATTCATACTACTGTTCTACAATAATAGTGTAAAATATAACAACGACCCTTTACTGTTATAATAACAGGGACCTTATGGGTTAATAGAAAAAAATTAAGGACTTAACATTTAATTATAAAAAAAAAATTAAAAGACCCAGATATCATTTTCCCTAAATTAATTCCATGGTCTAAAAACCTAAGTTTTTGGGCCATTATTATGATACCTAAGGGTATCACATACAATTGGATAAAAATATGTTATTTTGAGCATTGAACATGTAACTTAAACCACTAAACATGTAAACTCTATCAATAAACATGCAACTAATTTCATATTTATTGGCAGATTTTGCATGTGTAATGATAAAAATTACATATTTGAATATAAAAATTACATGTTTAAATCAAGAGTATCAAATATCTTTAGGGTACCGTAAATGGGCCCAAGTTTTTGATTTTGATTACTAGTGAGATTCCGTTGAAATAATAATGACAGATTGGAGTGAAGAAAGAAATAGAGGAGTTGATGGAAAGCAAGGATCTGTACCACGTAGTGCTGAAACCGGGCGTTGATCAGGCCTTTGTTGTTGGAGTCATTGCCACTCTTGACTACATTTATGGTGAATCTACTAAGTGCTAGTTCTTCCGAATTTGATCAACTCATTAAGCAGATTTTCATAACTACAATTCATCATCAAGCTGTGTTCACTTTAGTAATTATGTTTTTTTTTTTTTTAGTTTGTTTATTTCTGTTTAGTACGATGATCAAATTTTAACTTGTTATTTCTTTGATCACGGACTTTCCTAATCTCTACTTATTGTGGGAACCATGTATATTAGATACAATTTTTACTGTTTACGTGTTTGACCTAATGGTGTATTGTATGTTGTCCCCAAGATGCATAGTTTGGTGGTATAAGGTTCAAAATCTAATCTTGAGCTGCAGGGTTCGAATCCAGGGAGCGCGTTTCTTGTAAGAGAAAAACTTTCTTTCTGTGAAATTTCTATCAGATTTTGATTATTGTTTTCACAATCTTGAGTGCTAAACTCTTTTATGAATAATTTCCTTATAAAGGGTACCTTCCAAAGAAGCCATTTTACAAAGCTGGCATATCTGAAAAATTGACCTAAATTTGGCTAAATTACACCATTTTCACGTTGTAAGATTCCTTTATCCTTCATCTCCCCACTTCCATAAATGCAGCCAGTGCATCAAAAAACCTGAAACAATCAGACCAATAGTTATGATAGAGATTAAGTTATTTAATTAAATTATAATTATAATTTAAAATAATAGTTTTGTTATGGTTCTGTACTGAAATGAATACTTTTATTAATTTTTTTTTGTAAGTCTCTCCTGGGTTTATCATTTTTCTTGAAACAATAAGAACATAAAAAAGTTGACAAAATTTCAATACATTAAACATTTAAACTAAAAGATGACCACAAAACCAAATTCTTAGAAGTTTCAGCTTCAAATTTCTAATACTATCAATAATTAAAATGACTAAAACCATATATATATATATATATATAAGTCTATAAAGTCTAAATAACAAAACAGAGCTACCCCTGTTTAATGCAAGTATTAAAATAAATATTTACCTGTTGCAACGAAATTAAAATGATTTGATTCAACGAGACAGAGCCGAAAAGCAACTCTCAGATCGAACAAGCGGCGGCGAAGCCTTGAAGTTTTCAACATGAGGCAAAACGCTGCTGGAATTTGAACGAAACGGTGGAGGACAATTAGAATCCAAGCTTCTTCTCAAGATTCTTCCCATAACAGAGATGGGGTGCTCTGTTTCACTGAGAGACAGGGGATTCGATGATGATCTGAAGTCATTGCAAAATCTGATGTGCCGGTCAAGAGCTTCTTCAATGGATATGAGCCTATCTGATCTCAGCACCTCGTCCTTCACAGCCTCAGCACACAGCCCACATAACCAGCGTCCCTTGTAACGATCCCTCACACGTACAATATATGCAGGGGTGCAATCCTCTGTGAACCCGCATGTGTCACATTTCACTGCTTCCACTTCCACTTGGGGACTCTGTTTTTGTGTATCTGCTGAGCTTGCAATTGCCATGTTTTGTTGCAGAGGAACTTTCTATGCCTCTTTCTTGTGTTATTATTAATATGGGAATGAAACTATGGGGGCCGCTATTATGATACCATCAAATATCATTGGGTACAAACATGTTATTTTGAGTATTGAACATGCAACTTAAACCATTAAACATGCAAATTCTACCAATAAACATGAAACTGGTTTCATGTTTTCAAAAGTTTCATGTTTATTGGTAGAGTTTATATATTTAATGGCCCCCAAGGGGTGTGGCTTGGTGGTGAAGGGTCCAGAATCTCACCTTGAGGTTCTGGGTTCGAATCCAGGGGGTGCAACTTCTTGTAAGAGTCTGGGGCAGCCGGAGGTTTTACTTGCGCCGCGGCCCAGAATGGGTGGTTTGGTGGCGAGGTTTCCAACGATTTCAAAAAAAAAAAAAAAAGTTTATATATTTAATGGTTTAAGTTTCATGTTCAATAGTCAAAGTTGTATGTTTGAACCCCAATGATATTTGATATCATTGGATACCATAGATGTACCCAACTATGGGGGGCAATATTGGTAAATGGGTCGACACATGCTGATATATTTAATAATATGTAAAATTTGACCACATATACTCATTTATTCATGTGGGGTCATGTCAGTTTAGTGGATTGTGTCATAATTTGTCAACTCTAACAGAAATTATAGTTGTGTAAATTATAGAAGACAAATATATTTATAAAATTTTGATTTTATGTTTAACCAATGTATGTTAAATTTTTTATAATATTCTTTCATGCATGCGTGATAGTTAAGCTTCAATTACATATAAATTCTTATTTAATAATTACCAATCACAACTATAAAAATTACAACACAAAATTCAACTCATCTCTAATTCTTGTTCGAGTTTATAATGCAAGAGGTCTGCAATTTGTCCTTTCCTAAAACGCAAAAATGTTTTCATGTTAGTAGGATGTCCATTGTCTAATGGATAGGATAATTGGTATATGTTCAAATCTTATTGAACGTTTTCATTTCCCTATATTTTATTACATAATAATATATTATTATTCGGTAATGATTTTTTTTATTATTTATAATTGTTCCTGAAGTAGAAAGCATTCAATTTGATACTGAATAGGTTTTGTCATGAAACTCTTATTTTCTCGCAGGGGAAGTTACAAAAGTGGTCAATTTGTGTCTAACCTCTCCATCCTAGAGAGATTTACAATTTCAAAATCTTTCATATATGGAATTAGTGCTGTCACATGCATAGTGTCAGGACCTCTTTGCTATTTAGTTTGTTTGATTTCAGAGAACTGTCATGGCCAATTACCTCCCTGGAAAAGAAAAAAGGGACGAATAAAAATAGTAAGTATCATTGGATGCTCATTTTCAGTACTGATGTGAGCTAGCTAGCTAATGTATATTTTGTTTTTTGGCCAAATTTTACCTATATTTACATTGAACTAAAAACGAGTCTAGCAATTTTCAACAAAGGATAGTCCAGTAAGTTGACTTCTTGACATGGAAGTAAGAAATCAAGGACTAAAATCTAAAATCACTTTTAATTTGGGATTAAATGGAATGAGGTGTGTCAAAGCATAAAATATGATGAGGTAAAATGAAATTAATTAGTTTAGTTGGTAAAATTTTCTCAAATGTCGGATTCTAACACCCAGATGTTAAAATGTTGATAAATTTTATTTTGTATTGAATACGAACAAAATAAAGGAAAATACTAGCAGAATCTTTTCAAGCAGCAGCTAACATTGATCAGTCGCGCTCACTAATGGCAGTCAAATGTTCATCAATTTCTTCAGTTGATAATACTCGGAAAACTCGATCATCTGATCTTACAACTCCAACCTACACAAACATCAAATGATTCACATCAGCAACTATTGAAAAGCATCTTAATTGTGCAGGTAACTTAAAAATATTTATACACAAATTTCCAACAATTCAATGGCTAATATATCCAATTTGTCATCAACTTTTCGCAGATGATAAAGGACAATATAATAAATACCTCAATCTCTGTGGCCTTGAAATCCTCTTGGAGAACAGATTGCAGAGCGGAGATAGCAGTCTACATAATAATAGCAGTTTGCAACATTAGGCCCTTTAAACCTTAATACTAAAGAAAAAAAACCTTTAAAACTAGCACGTTTAGTTATAACTAAGAACGAAACAACCCGACTCCATCAAGCTTTAGTTCTATACAAATTGTATGATAATAGACCAAATAACGAGAATTCTTTTTCCCACTACAAATTCTATTATTTATTTAAGTTGGCAAATTTCATTAAAATTGCACTACCCACTACAAACATGACCACCTCCCTTCTCTTTCTTCCTTTTCATATATTTGACATGAATAATCATGCTATGCCCTTTAGCAACTGAAAATGTTTTGGAAAGATAAGACAAGTACCTGCACTGTTTCCTCATAAGAAAATGAAGAATCATTTTTCATTTTCTTCTCCAAGAAATTGATTGCCTCTTGTTCTTTCAATCCAGCACTTGTCGCCTGGAGCACATAGCAGATTAGCACTTTGCTTTTACTTGAGAAAAAATGTTCAAAATTTGCATAAAACAATATTCTGAACAAATTCTATAATAAGAATATCTCAACATTGAAGACCTACACAGTTCTTAGCCCACCAGATCTAGAGCCTCATGGTTTGTATTTAATGCAAAACACTAGTTTACATGAATGCCATGAAAATGATGTCCGAAATTTTTTTTCCAAGATATCAGAAATTTCCATATTCAGTTCAGTGAGAAGATAATGCAAGGTGGTATGGTATTAGAGAACCATCTAATCGTTTTGATCCTAGCATTAGGTGCATTATCTTTCTAAAATCCATACCATTTTGGTGACTATAATCTTGACTTGTGCTTATGGTGACTATGATCATGAGCACTTGTGCTTATGTTACAGTGTCAACTAAAATGAAGTGAAATGAAATGGCTCAATAATACTTTATGAAAAAATAAAAACTGTAGACTTGTAAAAATTCAAGAATAAAATGCTAGAAAACACATCAAGAAATCCATTCGCAAGTACCTTGTGACCATAAAAATGTCCAGCAGGATCACACTTGTAAAGTTGAGGCCCTTTCTCCTCATCAATACCCAAAACCATAGCAACTGCAGAGCAGAAAAAGGATGTTTAAACGATTAGTCTATATTAGACCAATGGTGAGAATATATGAGCATCTGCAAGTGCGAAATGAATTACTACAATTCCTTGTATGAATCATTAAAATACAAGATAATACATCTACAAGACGTGAAAGAGACTACAAACTTACCAACTCCAAGAGGTCGCATATAAGCATGTTGTGTATAAACCTGTGACTTGTCTGCAATCCTACATGCATAAAGGATGATGTTAGGTTTATAAGATATATAAATTACCACAAAAATTATACTGACCATTTAATTATAATGGTGCAAAGCAGAAATATATACAAAAAATTGTGGGAAGTTGCTTTATTAGAACCCAGGTTATTTTATCTTTAGAAATTGACAGAGAAGCAAGCAACACATTGCTAGCCACACTTGGTGCAGAGTGAAGACAATCAGGTTTTTCATTCATATGTCAGCAAATGTCCAATTTCCTAGCAATACATAAAATAAGTTGAGATGTGGGCTGCTTATTAAGATTTGGCTCAAGCCCATATTACGGTTCATCAAAAGTATATCGAAAAATATCTTATTAGCTTGAGTTTGAGTTAACTAAACAAACAAACCAAGCTCCACTTGTTGAAAGGTTTAAAATGTTGTTATAAGCAATCTATATCTACATTTTTATTACCAAGTACACAAGCCTCTCTTTAAGCATAAATAAATTATTACAGAGTTTTGTTCATGATTCATGTTCCCAATTTTACCAAGTCGACATCAAGGTATTGTCAACAACTCCAGTTCATTTGTTACTCTAACTACGCATACGAACTAAACTTCAAGTCATTTGCTTTCATCTGACTGACTTAAACTTCAATGAAAATTTTCAAAAAATATATCAGAAAAGCTTCTAATATATATGCCTCATAACAGTCTAACAAAATCCCTATCACATAATATGAATAATCACCACATGAAGCAGAATTAAATGGCATTAACTTCTATTATATCAATATGAGAAAAACATACCATCTGGACAATACATCCACAGGCATTTCATATCCAAATTTGAAGCGATATTCAGCTGCTTCATTCCTTGCTTGGTGGACCAAGGACCTAGCATCAGCTGGAAATTGACATGGCTAAGTTTATTAGAGAATCCTCAACGAAATACTTCCATAATTTATAAGAAATTATTTTCTACGGCTCATAATCCAAAGATCTAACCAACATCTCTTCGTAACAAGGCAGAAATTAAACATTATTGAACTTTAATTACATACCTAATTAAGAAATACAGAAATATAATTGACTACTGAAACTAAATTTATAGCTACAAATCAATGGCTTAATAAAAAAAAATCAACAAGACCAAAACCTGTGTTGCCAGTAGCCAACAATCCAAGGTACTTGGTAATAGGGAAAAGATGGGTAACACATGTCTCATCCAGAAGCTTGTCCTGTTCATTATTCAAAAACAATATATAAAACAGAACCCAACAGAATAAATTTAAAAAATAATAATAATTATTTATCAATAGACAAAAATGAAAACAACCCAGATCGGAATTACATACCGGGACCTTCTTCTGAGTGACAACACAGACGGATTCCTTGCCACGAACACCAATGGAGGTGATAGAAGCCGCCTTCACAGCCTTGAACGCATACTCTGCTCAAAAATTGCAATATAAAATAAATAATAAAGTTGAAAAAAAAAAAGAGAAATAACGAAAGGGAGTGGGGGAGTATTATGAAGAACTTACCGACTTGAAAGAGACGACCCTCGGGAGAGAAGATGGTGATGTGGCGATCGTAGCCGGCTCCGCTTCCTCTGCTCATTCTTGATTTTTTTTTCTTTTCGTGTTTGTAGGTTTGTGTTTTTATTTTTTCATCAGTGAAAGTGGATTAATAATAAAGATGAAGAAAGCTTTTTCTCCAAGACAAGTCGATGCCAGTTTATTCACTCATTTAACATAATGTATGTTAAATAAAAATATAAATAAAAATATAAAAAAATATATATTTACTCCATTTTGAGTAAATGACAACTAATTTATTACATTTTTAATAAAATAAAATAAAGTTAATTAGTATTTTAGCGTATTTTTTTTTTCATTATATGAGTATGGTTGGTCATGAGTTTCATAGATTTTAAGGGACCAAGTTCTTAAAATAGAGTGACTATCAATAAATAATAAAAATATAAAAATTATAATTCTATGACAATCGACGTGTACTGTCCCATATTAAGATGGTAAAACCTGAGTCGGGCAAAGGGCTTGGTCTCTTTATTGTCGAATCAAGGCCCGACTCAAGCCTTTAAAATAATGTATTTTTTTACTCATTTTTAATACTAAAAAATTATTTTGGATTAGGCAAAAAAGTTTAATTTTATTTATATATTTAAAAATACTATTTATCCCTCGTCCTCCTGGCCACGTTTTGTCATCTGGCCACATCTATTTATGGAGGTGGTATATCATGTGCCGGGTGTATATGCCTTCTCTCTCACAGCAGGCGGACCCCACAGCTGTGTGGGGCCCGCCTGCTGTGAGAGAGAAGACAATATACAGCCGGCACATAATATAATTTTCGCTATTTATGAGGTCAGTACGGCTCTTTCAAAATATTTATAAAATATTAAGGAAATAAGAGCATATTTAAGGAATCGAAAAAATATGTCCTATATTAAATCTAAATGGTGAGTTGGGATTTAATCTCTAAAAACAATGCTTACTCTTATCTCATTTAAATTTTCGGTGACGTCATTATCTAAATTTAGGAAGAAGAAATAATGTCTTATATAATAATCAATGTTATCTTAATCAACCCATTGCACTATATGCAATAATATATATATATATATATTTTCATTATGTAAGAGATATGTATAAATTGTGGGGAAAAAAAAATCTTTTTACATGATTTAAGAAATTAAAAATGACGACCTTTTAAGTTGCATGAAGCTTCCGATGCTCCTAGGGGCCAGACTTCTGTACCATAAGATGGCGGATCCGCCCAAGGTTAGGGAGAATACTTTGCAGATGGCATCTCCTACTACTCTTTGGACTTCCATTAATAGGACAAAGCTCTCAATATGAGATTTTGGGTCGGTATGACCCGTGTAGGGCTTCATGGTCGGCATGTTGAATCGCCTCGGGAACTTTGCCGACCTTATTTCTTATGTGAGGGGAGATTCCTCCTCATTCTCCCGGGTATCTCCTGCATTAGTCTTGAGTTTCTGTAGATGATAATTATTACAATTATTACACGGTAATTGGGAAATCCGAATATGACAAAATTACAATTATAATTATTATCCTCAAACAGACCCTAACGGCGGACCCTGAGAGTAGACCCTGACGGTAGAGGCTGAGAGCGGAGGCTGAGGGCAGAGGCAGACCCTGAGAGCGGAGGCAGAGGCTGAAGGGCAGAGGCAGACCCTGAGAGCGGAGGCAGAGGCTGAAGGGAAGAGGCTGACAGCAGAGGCTGATGGCAGAGGCTGACAGCAGAGGCTGATGGCAGAGGCAGAGGCTGACAGCAGAGGTTGATGGCAGAGGCTGACAGCAGAGGCAGAAGCTGAAGCTGAGGCAGATCAGAACTTTCCCGAGGCTTGTTGTAAAACAACAATATCCTTAAAATAAAATTCGTCCCCTACCGTAGGTGCAGTAGAACGTGAGACGATTGTTTCCCAGGATACAACGGAAACGTACGAGAAAGGGCACCACCAGACTCGTATCCAACGAACCACAAAGTGTTTGAACTCTCCTTTTAACAAAACAAAGAAAATGATTTTTCGTGTGTGTGCTATGTCTTTCTCTATTTTCTATTTCATTATCTGATATTGAAAACAAGAACTGATGTTGTTTATATAGAAAAGAAAACACATCTCAATTAATAGAAATTAACTAGTCAATAAATCTCATAATGGGAGATGTTACACATTGTTGTAACCACTAAGCTAATTAAATTAGCACTATGAAAATTAAACTATGTAACACCAAGCTAATTAAATTAGCACTTATGGAATTGTAACCACCAAGCTAATTAAATTAGTTGTTATGGAATTACAAAAGGCTTGGAAAAATTGTAGAGAGAATTAAAAATTCGGATGGGCCGGGCCTGCACAATTTGGTCCGGCATTCGTGTACGCAGGACACGCGGGTGCACACGAGCCAAGCTTGATTCGGATTTGATTTGCACCCCCCCCCGCGCACGTAGAGAGAGCCTCTATGCTTATAACTCTTACCCATCTACATATGAGCAATCATATATAAGCTCAATATTCTCTCTATAGCTTTCCCATGTGGGACAAGCTCATTTCTCTTTATTTTCCAACACCAATGGGTGAACTTTGAGCAACAATTTCTCATTCACCCAAGCACCATTTTAAGCATATGAATATACCATTTCGAAGTACTCACGGAGGAGTATCCGAATCATTCAATAACACCACTAACACGAAGTGGACCATGCTTAAAATTGAGCCTCAAAATGCTTATAAATAAGCATTTTTCCAAAATCCCCCACATGAATGAAATTGGCGAAAAACTTCGAATAAAATTATTTTATAAAACATTTTATTTTGACCTAGAAGAGTTCAACGGTTCAACACCTGCATAGGATAGGTAGGGCACAGCCTTTGAACCTTCCCTTGTGAAAATATATCTCATTACTGGCTGACAGTTGACGCGATGTCATTGAACTGTACTGCCGTTCATGTAATTGGAGAACACATATCACACAGATATTTTACCTACACATTTGAGTTCTCATTATTATGTTCATTTTGGCCATGAACATCTACCTGGTTCTGCAAGAGTTTCTAAAAATTGTGCCCCGTACAATTCCCTTTGAAGCGGCCCCACTTCTCTCTCACATAGGTGATTTCTTATTTAAGAGTATCTCGTAATACTCTGCTCGGATTCCCGACGCATAAGAATCATTAAAAGCTTTTGCTTAACCTCTATCCATACGAGCATCACAATGTTTCATTTCATCATAGGAATGGACTAGAGGGTAACCCCCACAGTGATCCAATTATGTCTTTTACGAGTAGGTTGTCCCATTGAACCTAGATCTTGGGATCTCCAGTCAACAAGGTTGGGTTTTCCTTCGTAATAAACATTTATCTAATGGGCTTCAGTCCCATTCCCCTCGATGATTTCACAACTAACTCTCTATTTAACCCTTTGGTTAGCGGATCCGCAATGTTATCCTTTGACTTTACATAGTCAATCGAAATAACTCCAGTAGAGAGTAATTGTCTAACGGTATTGTGTCTACGACGAATATGTCTAGACTTACCATTATACATATTGTTATGTGCCCTTCCAATTGCAGATTGACTATCGCAATGAATGCAAATTGCTGGGCACTGGCTTAGCCAACTTGGAATATCCTCTAGAAAATTTCGAAGCCATTCTGCTTCTTCAGCACACTTGTCTAATGCAATGAATTCTGATTCCATTGTAGATCTGGCTATCACAGTCTGTTTGGAGGATTTCCATGATATAGCTGCACCTGCTAGTGTAAACACATAACCACTAGTAGACTTTGAGTCTTTCATGTCAGATATCCAATTAGCATCACTGTATCCTTCGACTACAGCTGGATATCTATGATAGTGCAACCCATAATTACGAGTAAAACGTAAGTACCTAAGTACTCTCACTATTGCTTTCCAGTGATCAACCCTGGATTACTCGTATATCTGCTGAGCTTGTTTACTGTACAGGCTATATCAGGCCTTGTACAACTCGATAGATACATCAAACTCCCGATCACTCTAGAGTATTCTACTTGAGATATACCATCTCCCCTATTCTTTGATAGGTGTAAACTCACATCTAAAGGAGTTCTAGCCACAGCTGAATCATCATCGTTGAATTTACCAAGAATTTTGTCCACATAGTGCGACTGATCAAGAATAAGTCCATCTGGACTTCTCGAGATCTTTATTCCCAGAATGACATCTGCAAGACCCATGTCTTTCATGTCAAACTTGGATTTCAGCATATTCTTGGTAGATTTCACCATTTTGACATTACTCCCGACAATCAGTATGTCATCAACGTAGAGACATAAAATGACATAGCCAACTTCTGTCTCTCTGACATAAATGCATTTATCACATTCATTGATTTTGAAACCATTTGCCAACATGGTGTCATCAAACTTTTTATGCCACTGTTTCGGGGCTTGTTTCAATCCATACAAGGATTAACTAATTACAGATCCTATAACTATTATAGACTTTCTTTCTCTTGTCCTGGAGCTATAAAACCTTCAGGTTGTTCCATGTAGATTTCTTCATCTAAATCTCCATTCAGAAAGGCTGTTTTCACATCCATCTGATGTACCTCAAGATTGCGCAAAGCTGCAATCGCTAGTATCATCCTTATGGAATTTATTCTCGTTACAGGAGAATAAGTATCAAAGTAATCAAGACCTTCACGTTGTCTATAACCTTTAATTACAAGTCTTGCTTTGTACTTGTCAATTGATCCATCTGCCTTTATTTTCCTTTTGAAAATCCACTTGGACCCTAAAGGTTTACATCCTGGAGGAAGATTCACTAACTCCCAGGTGTGATTTTGTAAGATGGATTCAATTTCACTATTGATGGCATCTTTCCACAAGGCACCATCAGCTGACCTTACAGCTTCGTTATAGCTTTGAGGATCATTTTCTAGCAAAAATGTCAGAAAATCTGGACCAAATGATTTTTCCGTTCTAGCTCTTTTGCTACGTCTTAGTTCAGGTTCAACAACTTGTTGATGTCCTCTGGAAATTAATTTGTTCTCGGTCCTGACTATCTTCAATGATAGTCTCATGTGCCCGTTTTGTGCACATCTGAATTCAAATTAGTTTTACAAGGAAAAACGTATTCGAAAAATGATGCATTCCTCGATTCCATTATCGTATTCTTGTGAATATCTGGTACATTAGACTCATGCACAAGAAATCGATAAGCATTACTGTTATGTGCATATCCTATGAAAATGCAATCAACAGTTTTTGGTCCTATCTTCACCTTTTTAGGTGGAGGAATGACTACCTTGGCAAGACACCCCCACACTCGTAGGAATTTATAGGAAGGTACTCTTCCTTTCCACATTTCATAAGGAGTTTTCCCTGCTTCTTTCCGTGGTACCTTATTTAAAAGGTAATTAGCTGATAAGACAGCTTCTCCCCACATAATCTGAGGTAAGCCAGAGCTGATTAACATAGCGTTCATCATCTCTTTCAAGGTACGATTCTTACGTTCCGCAATCCCATTGGATTGAGGTGAATAAGGAGCTGTGGTTTGATGTATGATTCCATTTTGTTCACAAAGTGATTCAAAAGGGAAAACATACTCACCACCACGATCACTTCTTAACTCCTTAATTCTTTTATTCAGTTGGTTCTCAACTTCATTCTTATAGAGAACAAATTTCTCTATAGCTTCGTCCTTGCTTTTCATTAAATACACATAGCAAAATCTTGTGCAATCATCAATAAAGGTAATAAAATATATTACCGCCTCTCGATTGTATTGAATTAAAATCACATACATCGGTATGAATTAGATCAAGTGGTTCAGAGTTTCTTTCAATACTATGAAAAGATGATCTTGTTAGTTTTGCCTCAACACAAGTATCACACTTATGTTTGTTATCAATTTTAAAATTGGGAATATGATTCATGTTAATTAACTTTCGCAATGAATTAAAATTAACATGTCCTAATCTACCATGCCAAAGATTAGAATACTCAACAATATAAGCAGAAGAACTAGCTTTATTGATATTTTTGGGTTTAACAACCATTACATTGAGCTTAAAAAGCCCATCAGTTACATACCTTTTCCCACATACATCCCATTTTTAGTCAAAACTACTTTATCAGACTCGAACACCATCCGGAATCCATGCTTGTTCAGAAGCGATCCAGACACAAGATTCTTCCGTATTTCAGGTACATACAGAACATTGTTCAGAGTCAACTCTTTCCCAGAGGTCATCTTCAGAATCACCTTTCCTTGACCTTCTATCTCAGATGTTGCTGAATTTCCCATGTATATCTTTTCCCCATTTTCAGCAGGCTCAAATGAAGAAAACATGCTCTTGTCCGAGCATACATGTCGAGTGGCACCAGTATCAATCCACCACTCTCTTGGGTTAGAACCCACCAGATTCACCTCAGAAACCACAGCAGAAAGGTTAATGTCTGAAACATCTTGAGTCATGTTTTCTAGCACATTAGCCTCTTGTTTCTTTTTCTTCTTCGGCAGTCTGCACTCAGAAGACTTGTGACCCATTTTGTCACAGTTGAAGCATTTTCCTTGAAATTTTGATTTCTTGGAAACTCCTCCTTTAGGGCCCATCTTTGACCCTTTGTTCTTGAGGTTCTTGTTCTTATGGCCATGTTCGACAACATTTGCTTTGGCCTCATGAGTCATTCCTCTCTTTCAGAAACTCGGTTATCTTCCTCAATTCTAGCTTAAGAACCAAGTCTTCAATGCTCATTTCTTTTCGCTTATGCTTTAAATAATTCTTGAAATCTTTCCAACCAGGTGGTAGTTTCTCAATTATCGAGGCTACTTGGAAGGTTTCACTTAAACTCATCCCCTCAGCATGAATTTCTGCTAGAATAATCTGCAGTTCTTGTACTTGGCTTATCACAGTTTTGGAATCAATCATTTTAAACTCTAGGAAACGGCCTACGACAAATTTCTTAGTACCGGCATCCTCAGTTTTATATTTTCGATCTAAAGATTCCCAAAGCCCTTTAGCTGTTTTCATTCCAGCGTACACACTGTACAAGGAATCACTTAGCCCATTCAGCACATAATTCCGACATAGGAATTCAGAATGTTTCCAAGCTTCAATGGCACTGATGACTTGGATATCAATCTCACCCCTTTGGGTACATGAGCATCTTCCTTTAGAAACCTCGCAAGGTTCAACGTGGTCAGGTAGAAGAACATTTTCTGTTGCCACCTTTTGAAATTCTGACCACTGAATTTTTCAGGTTTTTCCGCAGCAGGATTGACATGGCTCACATGTCCAACAGGTTGTCTAGCCATTGAGGCAGAAACACCTTGGCCAGCCACAACGGCTGCCATATTAAGCCCAGAGGCTGATGCAAGTTGGCCAGCCGAAGGGGCTGCCACTGCACTTTGGTCAGCCACGGGGGCTGCCACAACATTCTGGCCAGCCGAAGAGGCTGCCATATTCGGATCTACTGTGTTTGGACTGATTTCCATATCCACAGAGTCTCGAATTTGTTTTAAGACTGTAGATGATAATTATTACAATTATTACACGGTAATTGGGAAATCCGAATATGACAAAATTACAATTATAATTATATCCTCAAAAGACCCTAACGGTGGACCCTGAGAGTAGCCCTGACGGTAGAGGCTGAGAGCGGAGGCTGAGGGCAGAGGAGACCCTGAGAGCGGAGGCAGAGGCTGAAGGGTAGAGGCAGACCCTGAGAGCGGAGGCAGAGGCTGAAGGGCAGAGGCTGAAGCAGAGGCTGATGGCAGAGGCTGACAGCAGAGGCTGATGGCAGAGGCTGATGGCAGAGGCAGAGGCTGTGACAGCAGAGGCTGATGGCAGAGGGGCAGAGGCTGACAGTAGAGGTTGATGGCAGAGGCTGACAGCAGAGGCAGGCTGAAGCTGAGGAAATCAGAACTTTCCCGAGGCTTGTTGTAAAACAACAATATCCTTAAAACAAAATTCGTCCCCTACCGTAGGTGCAGTAGAACGTGAGACGATTGTTTCCCAGGATACAACGGAAACGTACGAGAAGGGCACCACCAGACTCGTATCCAACGAACCACAAAGTGTTTGAACTCTCCTTTTAACAAAACAAAGAAAATGATCTTTCGTGTGTGTGCTATGTCTTTCTCTATTTTCTATTTCATTCTCTGATATTGAAAACAAGAACTGATGTTGTTTATATAGGAAAAGAAAACACATCTCAATTAATAGAAATTAACTAGTCAATTAAATCTCATAAATGGGAGATGTTACACATTGTTGTAACCACTAAGCTAATTAAATTAGCACTAATGGAAATTAAACTATGTAACCACCAAGCTAATTAAATTAGCACTTATGGAATTGTAACCACCAAACTAATTAAATTAGTTGTTATGGAATTACAAAAGGCTTGGAAAAATTGTAGAGAGAATTAAAAATTCGGATGGGCCGGGCCTGCACAATTTGGTCCAGCATTGGTGTCACGCAGGACACGCGGGTGCACACGAGCCAAGCTTGATTCGGATTTGATTTGCACCCCCCCCCGCGCACGTGGAGAGAGCCTCTATGCTTATAACTCTTACCCATCTACATATGAGCAATCATATATAAGCTCAATATTCTCTCTATAGCTTTCCCATGTGGGACAAGCTAATTTCTCTTTATTTTCCAACACCAATGGGTGAACTTTGAGCAACAATTTCTCATTCACCCAAGCACCATTTTAAGCATATGAATATACCATTTCGAAGTACTCACGGAGGAGTATCCGAATCATTCAATAACAACCACTAACACGAAGTGGACCATGCTTAAAATTGAGCCTCAAAATGCTTATAAATAAGCATTTTTCCAACAGTTTACCCCATTTGGCCATCTCTTTTTTTAGCCAAATTTTCATCTCACTACTGTGCTGCCATGTCGCTTTCTGTGCCCCCTTTGCATCTATTGCCCCGGGTGCGGTGCTCCTTATGCCTTGAAGTTTCCCGCACATTCTCGCCATACTCCCTGTTTTTTCCTCTGGAGTCGCGGAGACTATCATAGGAGGAATCTGGCAATTGTCTTCCTTCTTCTTCTTCCCATGTGTCCTCTGTTTGTGAATCTTTTTCTACTACTATGGATTTTATCCCGCAGGGACCCTTCCTCATGGGTTCATCGTCTTCACTCATATCCGCAATCTTTTTACCTTCTGCTTTTTCACCTCTTCTTCGGCTGGTTCCGGCTTCCGGTCTCTCGTTGTTCATCCCTTCCATTCTCTCCAGTCGATCTATCATGGATTTCATGATTTTTTCCATCTTTTTCATCCAGTCCGTAGCTGGACTCCCTGATGACTGATGATTTCCGCCTTCTGACATTGTCTTTTTCGTGAACTGCTTTTTGTCGCAAAATTCCCCACAGACGGCGCCAACTGTTGACGGCGGATTTTGGTCTCAGGGTAATTTGAGAATATTACTCCCGAGACAGTTCCTCCCTCAATAGTGAATTTGTTTGGTTATGTGGGAACCAAAGGCAAATTTAGCAGAAGACAGACAAATGCACCAATCAACAAGGAGATTTAACGTGGTTCGGCGGATCAGGTCCAACCTACGTCCACGGACACAAACAGAATGATACTTTTATTACTGAAATACGCTTCTCTGATATCTCTTATGTTTACAAGCTTGATCGTAGTGATCCTGTTCTTGATTCTGATGCCATTTACACATACTCTACCCTTATATTTATAATAGTGCAGAAATCAGATTCCTTCTTTTACAAGGGTTTCCTAGTCGAATTAATATCTTTCTTCCATAAGGATTCCTAGTTTAAAACTACCTTTACTTTTCTTATCATATTAAGACACTGATTCATCAGTTCTCCCCATGAAAGTAGGATAATTTGTCATTTCATCCGAGAAAATAGGATGCCTTATCTTCCTGAGCACGCCTCGTTATCTGGTCGGTCTTCATGAGGTCGGTCATGGTAGTCCTTTGAACTGAGAATGCTTCTGCCGATCTGATAATGCTCGGTCATCCGAGCCAAAGTGGTCGGTCACCAATCATCAAATGCTTGGTCTCTACCTGTTGGCTTTATAACACTCATGTGGTCGGGTCGGCATTAATGATCTCGATCAAGAAGGAAATTAATTTTTTTACCCCCGCTATGCTCCTTAAATAACATAGGACCTGAAAACACCATCAACAGTTATTGTATTTTTTCAATTTAAAATTCGAGAAATTATGACTAATTATTATAGAAAAAAATAATTTTCTCTTTTTATTGATTAATTTTGAATTTAATATATATATATATATATATATATATCCGTATATTCGTGTCACATAATTCTTTTTCGGACTTTAAACACACGCCGGCAGAAAATTATCATAAAACACTTTACTGAGTCGGTTTTCAAATTCAACACTAATATATGCCGCCTTCATAAGGGAGGTGTCATTCCTAATAATGCTCTACTCAAACATGCCTTCTTTATGCAAGTTAACATTCTTCTAACTTCTATAAGCCTCTCAAAGTAACTGTTTTAAAAATAGATCGGTGCTCTAAAAAATTTAATGAATCATTGATTCTATCAGTTAAATCATTTCGGCTGAATCGATAGAATCGACTGATATCATAAATAATTTTAATTAATTTATAAATTATAAAAATTTTTATTATTTTTTTGTTTAAAAAATTTGGATTAAGAATCGATAGGGTCGGTTCGCCGATTTTAATTAATTTTGATCGTTTTTATACACCAATTTGTATTGTTTAATCGGATTGGATTCATAATCGGTTAAAGGTTCGATCCATTCAATTGACTGGTTAGGTCCGATTTTAAAAACAATACTCAAAGCAAACCCTAACTTTTATAAGCCTCAAGCCGCGGACTATGCGGCCCTTATGTGGTCGTCGATAACTATTGCCCCTACTTGATATTCCATTCTTCCTTATTTTTCTCTAACCACCCTTCATCTTTTTTCTTCTCATTTCTTTTTCTTTTCCTCATTTCCCTCTCATTTCTTCCTTTCCATGCTCTCACTTTCTTCTCTCTTTCCAACCAGATGCTCACTGGAAAAGGGTCATTATCCTTTTAGTTTCCTTTCTCCATTGTTTTTAGTTTTTTTACTAGTTTTTGTTACCCTGATATGTGGATCGACTCATAAGTAGTTAAGTACTGGTAGCAGTCCAAATTTTATGTTAGTTTTTATGTCGTGTTTGAGTGAATAATGGTTTTTTTCACTGGTTTATAGAAGATTTAATCATGTTAAATGGGTAGATATATAACACTAAAAGTGAAGGCGGTGAGAATTGGAGCTCTATGATTCTTTCTGAAGCGTCTATATTGTAACACCCCGTCAGAAGTAGAATGCTCAATCGGAGTTCGTTTGCTATTTTTATAACCGAAATAATAAATTTTTAAGCGTATTACGATATAAATAGGAATCGCGCAATTGATTTTCGAAACCACACGTTTTCCAAAGCGACGAAACTTCACTTAAAAATATTCCAACATATTTTCCAACACATAAAGCCTTATTTTCGAATATCATCCATTTTCAAATCTTTAATTTTAATTCGAAAACTTTCCCGCACTGTTCTGAAAAACTCGGGATATTACATATACAGTCTAATATATGTATCGATTTTTCTTATAATAGATTGTATATAATCTAAAATAAAAACTTTATGTTCAATTTGTGAATGTTGTTCCGCTTCTAGTTAAAAATATATATTCACTGATACTATATTGAGGTGGGAAGACCAAGTTGATTATGTAATTCATTTTATATCCGAAAAATTTTATGTGTGAATTCATTTTTCTGTCGAATAAAGAAAAATATAATGTACATATTATTTTATGTTATTAGGTTTTGTCCTAACTAAACTTGAGTTTTGAAACTAAAATGACCTCTATAATCACATCATTTGTGATATTAATGAATTTCATTAACCTTAAAAAGAATTCTTCTATATAATCTTGAATTCGTCGCTTGAAAAAGAAACCTATTCATTGGGATCCATGAAAGTATAACCCTAAAACGACCATTATTTATCGGGGAAGAGAATTTTCACGTGTGATAAATTTTGACCTCAAAGTTTCCATTTCGGGAAACTCTCTTACAAATCGAAAGTTTCCAAGTATAGATGTCGAACAAAGACTGGTTAAAAAAGTTACAAACCTGGAAAATTTAATGGCTAAAGCCTGTTCTAAGGGCAGAAACCCTCCTCCATTGCCCACTGCCTTGTCTCTTTTATCTTTAGATTTGCATCTCGAGGGAAACTCGGGGCGCCCATAGGCTCGAGTAAATCTTTGGTGCAACAGTGGTATGGATGACGTGGTACCACCAACCAATTAAAAAATAACATGTTTAATTTTCTTCCTATTTTTTAGTTGTTTTTTGACTTTTTAGCACGCGTGGCAAATGATGATTGGCTTGTTGCAGAGTAAATCTTTGGTGCAACAGTGGTATGGATGACGTGGTACCACCAACCAATTAAAAAATAACATGTTTAAATTTTTTCCTATTTTTTAGTTGTTTTTTGACTTTTTAGCACGCGTGGCAAATGATGATTGCTTGTTGCATGGATGACGTGGTACCACTGTTGCACCAAAGATTTTCTCCTTGTTGCATGGATGACGTGGTACCACTGTTGCACCAAAGATTTTCTCCATAGGCTCTAGTTATGAGAGTTCGATTGATTATTATTTGGAAAAAACCAAGAAGTTCTCCCAATTCTTATTCCTCCTATAAGGTTTTTCTTTTTATAGATTTATCGAGACATAAATTTGGATTTGACTATGACGTTGAACTGAATATTACGTCAAATTTTCCATAAATTATGATTGATAATTATTGAATAAAATTTTATATATAAATAAATCATTATTATTCATACATATGTGTCTCGCAGTTATAAAATACTGAAGTTTCTTGTGTCCATTTTTTTATAAATTATACTTTATAGAAATATCACAATAAGGCATGAGTTCATAATTATATATAACAAAAAAACTTTTGATTAACTAATAACGAAACTTCACATTTATTAAAAAAAAAAAAAAAAAAAATAGGACGTTGTAACGTGATATTTGAAAATTTTAAGTTTGTGATTTTTGTTATTTATTAGTAACTAGCAACGCGAACATCTGCACTATCTAACTTACTGTTTTTTTTTTTAAAAAAAACTTTTAGGGACTCAAATGTTGTCATGTGTCATTTCAAAAAAAAAGATATAACTAATTGAATATAAATAATCTACAATATTAATTAAAATTTACTCAATATGAAGAAATTTCCTTACATTAGCAATGACCCTTCATTGTCATTAATTGAATGACTCTCATTTTAATTAATTTTAACTAAAATGATTCATTGTTTCATAATCATAAATCATAAGATTAATCACATACAAACTCCAAATTAATTGTCTAGCCGTCATTTTCAAAATCAAAGCGTCAATCATTACAAGGATATGCATGAATGATACTAATTGAAATCACAATAAATAGAGTTATGATTCATTATTTCATAATCATATGATTAATAATATGCAAACTCTAAATTAATTTTATAGCCGTCATTTTCAAAATCAAAGTGTTAATCCTTGCATGAATATGTATGAATGACACTAATTGAAATCTTAAGAAATAGAGTTGTTTAGCCTATAAATACAAGATGGTTGAGTAATGAACAATTTGTAATTAAGTAGCTAGAGCATCAAATTAATTATAAGCAACAAACAAATCGGGTCTGGTTTTGGGAATGTGTTCTGTTTCTTGCTAAAGCTCTTTGTGCTCTTGCCTTGCATATGCCGGAGGGGAATAGGAAGTCGCCTTCTACCAAAATGTGAGAAATAAAGTTGTAGTAATTATGGAATGAAAGTTTATTTAATAATCTTTTATTATTGTTTTGTGTTCATCATTTAACAAAAATATGTGTGTTTTTCAATATATCCATTTTATATGCAGCAACATGTGATTACATTTACAGTTTGAAGTTCAATTCTATCAAACAACATATTATGGAAATCAAGCATTTTTATACACATACCCGTGATATTCATACATTTTCTGTCGCTTGAAAAAATAAACATATCTTAGTAAAGCGCGAGACAAATTATTATATATATATATATAATTCCTATCGCGTGTACATTCCCATAATGATGGTGTTTTTCCAAAATAAAACTTTGTTGTTCAACATCTTGGACTAGCCATCGCTTAGAATGTGTCGTTAAAAGATCATCAATACCTAATGAAATAGATATAGCAGTGGCTTGCTGGAAACCCAGGGTCTTTACTTGATCCATGATGTGTGATGTATATGATAATAAGTCGTTTAATGGCAGTTCCATTAATCATTTTATTGTGAAAGACCAGACTCGTCTGTTCTACCATAAGTACCTTTGTATTCCGCTGAGTAGGATTCGACAATTAATTTGAGTCACTGCTTGGAAAACTTCCAATCACCGTTTATAACGTAATCACGTTCTTATTCCTCGATTGGAACTTGGAAGAATGAAAACAGTAACAAAGAAAGAGCCAGCTAGCCAGCTAGCTAGTGGCTACACCTACACACACATTTTTTAAATTAGATCAAGATTCAAAAAGTACAAAGTACAAAGTTCGAGGCAGCGAAATTAGTTTAATATACATATATATTGGGAAATACTAATGAGTGTCCTAATGATACTTATAAAGATCCATTTTAGAAAAATTTCATGGAAAAAATGAAAAATAATTAATATTTTGATAATTTTTTATATTTTCCATAAAGTGATATGAAAATTTTCCTGAAATGAATTCTTAGAATATTTTGTAAGAGTTTGTATAGAAATAGTGAGAATAATCCAACGTCTAAAATGTATCACTACAAGAATTATGGCTTTTAGCGTCCAAATATTTAGCGTCGAAACATTATGCGACGCTAAAAGTTAATTTTAGCGTCGAATATCATTGTCGACGCTATATGTCATATTTTTAGCGACGGAATAAAATTTCGACGTAGAATATTAATGTTTTAGTGTCGAAACTCTATTTCGACGCTAAAAACAGAACTTTAGCGTCGAATAATATTCGACGCTGAATAATTATAGTATTGTAATAATTTTTGGCGCAAAATATTACACTTTTAGCATCGAAAAACGGAGTCGACGCCAAAAATATAATTTTAGCGTCGAACATATATCGTCGCTAAAGGTGTATGAAGTTTCCACCGACAAATCATTGACTCTTTCGCGTCTAAATTAAATTCGACGCTAAAAACGGCAACAATTAGAGTCGAATTTGAATATTCGACGCCAAAAATAATACTTGTAGCGTCGAAAATATTTTCGACGCTAAAGAGTTATGAAGCTTCCACCGACAGTCCTTGATTCTTTCGCGTCTAAATTAAATTCGACGCTACCTTTTTGATATTTAGCGTCGACAAAATGGTTTCGACGCTAAAAACGTATACAATTAGCGTCGAATTTGAATATTCGACGCCAAAAATAATACTTTTAGCGTCGAACAAATTTTCGACGCTAAAGAGTTATGAAGCTTCCACCGACAGATCCTTGATTCTTTCGCGTCTAAATTAAATCCGACGCTAATTTTTTATATTTAGCGTCGAAAAAATGGTTTCGACGCTAAAAACGGCAACATGTAGCGTCGAAAAAATGGTTTCGACGCTAAAAACGACAACAATTAGCGTCGAATACTCAATTCGACGCTAAAGATAGATTAAAATGCAGATGGTCACCAACCCTTCTCCCCCTCTGTTTTTTCTCTCATTCTCTTCATTTTCATCCTCTGAAATCTGAGAATTTCTCCTCTACAGCCTCACATCTCTCCTAAAAATTTTCAATAAAATTGTAATCAATTTCCGATAAGGTAATTCTTCTTTCATATTTCTTTATTATTTTCAATTTTTATGATTATATATGTTGTTTATATGTTGTTTGTTATTGATTTATGATTCATATATGTAGAGTAAGTATATTAATTAATAAAATATAATTTTTTTGTAAACTATTTAATTTATCAACCAAATATATATATATATATATATTTATATATATATATATATGCTTAAATTAAGTATTACTGAATTAGTAATGTTGATTACTGTAAAATGATATCTAATAATTATATTATTATATTTAGGTATTCTGCTGAAATGGATAGAAATTGGATGAGCTCTCTGGATAGATTGAGTGTTGAATATCGTAATGGAGTGTCTGAGTTTATGGAAGTCGCAAAGCAACACATTGATAGAGAAGGTCGTGTTCGTTGTCCATGTGCAAATTGTTTGAATAGGAAAAGGAAGCGGTTAGATGAAGTTCATAATCATTTATACATGCCAGGAATATCACCAACTTACCGTACGTGGATTTATCACGGTGAGCAGTATCATTCTCAGTCACGGTTTTTTGATGTCGGCGAAGGGAGCAGTAGTTACAATCAACCTGCAAACGATGAGATCGCCGATATTTTGCATGACTTACAAGGTCCACAACTTGGTCATAGTGTTAGTGGCGACATGCCCAGAACAGCAGCATTTGCTGCTGTTCTTGCCCAAGAACAGCAGCAAATGCTGCTGTTCGTCTTCAAAATCATCATCATCTTTGGTTAATATTTATAATTGTTTGATCAAAATCGGCCGTTTATATAATTGATCTGTTCGAACGCGTTAAAGAACGCCATACGAACGTGAGCTCACTGGAATTGATCTGTTCGAACGCGTTAAAGAACGCCATACGAACGTGTGCATGAGAAGTCGTGTGATTGTGTGCTTCGTGGTTGGTTATATGTATCCCATTGAGTGTGTGACTGTGTGTATGTACGTGTATGATGGAACTCGTAGATTATATGGATAATGAATGCATATGTGAAATGAATAAATGACTGAATGAATTTGAAAACGAAAGTGAGCATTCAATGTTATAAGCGCTTTTGTTAAGTTGTATTGACTTGTATGGATATGTATGTATATGTATAAGAATTTTGGAATTTGATGACGCTAATGCGACGGGTTTTTGCAGATGGCACCGGACAATCGCAAACGGGCTACCGCGACTCCATCTACATCAGCAAGGGCAACTGGCCCTGGTGATTTCTCTGCTAGCACAGGTGAGTCCAGTACAGTGAAGGGTCGAGGACGCACCCGTGGCCTGGTCGTATCCGGATAGAGATATCAGATGATGGACACACTCAAGTCGGACAACATAATTCAGCGTTTAATACAGCCATAGGAGCTACAGCTCGATATGAAGCTCCCCAAAACTACGTATCTTGGAGAAAGATACCGTGGGAGATGAAAATGAACCAGCTATTCCCTTCGCTACTTGTAAGTTTTCGATATTGTTTGTTATTTAACATTTTTATTTTATGCTTATTTTTACTCGAATTTTCATGTAGGAATGGTTCGACTTCGATCTGACCCAAGTGAATGTCCAACAATATATTGACTACCACATGGGGAAAAGTTATAAAGATTATAGAACAAAAGTCTTGAAACCAATATTCGACGAACATGGACCTTCAAATGCTCCACAACACAAACCTGATTTTATAGAGGAACAAGACTGGACATTCTTATGTGAGCTTTGGTCGAGCAAAAAACACGAGGTAAATTTTGAAATAAACGGAAATTTATAATTGTCTTTGTTTTCGGTACTTACAGTGTTCGTGAATACATGATAAATGTCACGCAAATGCGGAAAATCGAAGTCACTTGCGTTTTAACCACCGTGGAGGTTCGAAGCCATTTATCCAACATCGTGCCGAACATTCTGAGGTAAATATATCCTAACGTAAAATTTAACAGTTAATTGTTTTTACTATCTGGAATAATATTGAATTTATTTTATGTTTATAACAGAGTAGCACATGTGAGGTGCAATCATTTCCAGATTTTTTCCGTGTGACGCATTACAATGACAAGAATAAATGGATAAATGAAGAAGCCGAACGCTGCTATGTAAGTTTCAGTTTTTAAAATAAAATAATTAATATTATATATGTTAAATTTTTTTCTCAAATTCTAATATTAACTTATTTTTTGAAACAGAACGAAATGATGGAACTCCAACATCAAACTCAGGAGACAGGGATCGACCCCATACCAGATGAGCAGCTGTCGCAATTGGTTTTCAAGAATCAGACAGCTTACAACGTTGGTCTTGGCACTCGTAAGAAGCCAATGTCATCTGCACGCAATAATGGTAATTAGGACAATGTCTCTCTTCGAGACGAGTTAGTCACCACCAAAGACGACCTAGCCAGCACCCGAGACGAGCTGCAGCAGACTAAGGAGAAGCTACAACAGGTCACGGTGGACCACGAGAAGAAGATGGTGGACCACGAGAAGAAGATGGAGCAGTTGGAACAGCAACTGCTGGCTTTCCGTCAGATGTTCGAGGCCTCAATGGGTCATGGTGCATCGGGCTCGAGCGTCCCCCCATCACAGTAGCAATTAATTTTATATTTGGTTTTGTATAAACATTTTGAACAAATAGATTTAATATAATATTTCTTTTTTCTAAAACAAATTTAAATATAATATTTCGTCATTAATTACATTTTTTTTCAACTAAATTAAATATTTTAGATCAAAAAATAAGTAAATTACTAATTTTTTAAAAAATAAATTTTTTACTTTTAGCGTCGAATATTTCGACGCTAATAGTATACAAAATGGCCGCTGTAAGCGTACATATAATTCTTTTTTAATATACGTTAGCGTCGACGGGTTTCGACGCTCAAAGTCACTTTTAGCGTCGAAAAATTTCGACGCTAATAGTAAAAAATGGTCGCTATAAGCTTACATATATTACTTTTTTAATATACTTTAGCGTCGACACCTTTCGACGCTAAAAGTTTGAATTTTTGCGTCGATATATTTCGTCGCCAAATATACCATATAGCGTCGAACATTTTACTTTAGCGTCGAAATAAATTGGACGCAGAGTACTGTTTTTTAGCGTCGCAGTTAATTATTTCGACGCTAAAACTGGTTTTCGTCGACATTTTATCGTCCATTTTTTGCATCTAATTTTTTCGACGCTAAATATCATTTGCGTCGAAATCGTCACTTATGGCGTAGAAACAATTCGACGCTAAATGGTCTAATTCTTGTAGTGTATGTAGAAGATGAAAAGTTTATAAGCGTTTTCTAAACACTTATATTAAATTGGAAAGATCAAGGCTTGAGCTTGGACTTGATGGATTGTTAGCTTGGTATGAGATTTAATTAATATATTTGATATATATTTAATTAAGTCAAAGATGGGCTCATGGGGATTAATTAAATACATTGCTACTTGGAAAACGTTTTTTAATAAAAGTTTTGATTTTGATTTAGAAGGTTGTGTCTGATCAACACAGCCTTTCTGAAATAACTGAAAAAACATTTTCATTTATCTTCAACATCTTCACATCTTTTATATATATAAATACAAAACAGTTTGCAGAGAATAATATATATAGAATCTGAAATTCATAAAATTCTCTATATACAAACTTGTTGGTCCTTCAAAGCAAACACCGAGTAAATTCGCAAGGGATTGGATTTTCAGTGCAGAATCTTCGATCATCAGATTGTTGAATCCTGGTGGCAGACGTCCGAAGAACTACAAGCACAAGAGTAGGGGCAAATTTCTGCTATAGGACATAGCCTTCAGTGCTAGCCTCAATCTACAAAGTCAGTTTGTTGTTTTTGTTCTTTTCGATTACTTACATTGTAAGTTTTCTGTTGTTGATTTTTATTTCTTGCTTTGTAAGTTACTGGATTGGTTTGTATTCTTTTTATTTGAAAGTTTTTGTTTCAATAATAATAATTGCATTCGTTGATTGTTCTTTAACATATTTTCCTAAAAGAGATTGCTTTTGCAAAGAAAAGAAGGTCAACTAATCGTCAAATGCACTCTCAGATGTCTCATATTATCTAGTTATATATTTATCAATCAAATTGATTAGAATATTTTTTTTAAAAAAAAAAATTATGCAAGTAAATGATTAATTTTCATTTAATAAATGTAGGCTCCTATTAATTTTAATCCTACAGTTAGCAGCACGCTTCCTTCGTGAATGGTTATATATTCATCCATATTCAGTAAGTAGTTTTCAACCTCTTTTAAATATTATTATATTTAGATTTGTAACATCTTGCACATGTATTGTGTTGTTCTTACAGTTCGAGCAATCGTTGCAAGGTTGTAATGTGCCTAGTTTGGTGCCATGTGACCCCATGAACAATATAAATAAATGAGCTTCCAAGATTTGCTTCATCAAAACATAGTAGGATTTCCATTTACATTCCAAAATTCTCAAGTTTCAAATAGCAATGTCTTAATTTAATGTATTTAGTGTCTTTTTTGGTACTCAATCTTTCTTTTGAAGACTAATTACAGAGTAATTTGCGTTTAGAAAAAATAAAATTTTGAGTAATGCATTTGCTATTGCAATATTAGTTCTGATAGTAAATGGGAAGTTCCTCAAACATGTATGCAAGTAAATGTATGCAATTTTGCTTTCTGTTGATCAATATCATTACCTTTCTGTTTTTCATATTAATTGCTACATTATTAAGGTATCATGAACACGTTAAATGAATCAGTAGAACGGTTTTGAGTGCAATATGGGATTTGATTGAGTTTATACAAAACACACGATTGAGGAGATAATTAATAATTTAAAAAGAAATAGCATGTTGATTAATCGAGTGATGTTTTATTCCTCGTTGTTTATATAAACTACTCATAAATAATTTAAAAAGAAATAGCATGTTGATTATATCAATAAAATAAAAAATAAATAAGGAAATAAATCTGGATCATTATTTAAGAAATATTACACATGTAAATATGAATTAAATCTGAACCATTCATTAAGAATATTATACATGTAAATATATCCCTGCAAAGGTAAGTAAAATATTTTGATGAGCACTTGATCGAATCCGTGGATCAGACCGGTGTCTTAGAGACACGTGTTGGTCGGAAAAGTACCATCAAATTGTCAGTCGACGTGTGGTGTGTGTTGAAACCAACTCAGCACACCGAAAGCATGATGTAACATGCTAGTTGTATCACATCAAGCTCAAGCTGTGAAGGAAGCCAGCAAGTTCTAGTTGGCAAAGAGTGTGTGTGACAGCAAGTGCCAAACCGCGTGGCACTGTTCACGCGGTTTGGGCACTATAAATTAGAGCCCCCAAGCCATTGTAATGCACCCCCAAATGAGTGAGTAATAAGCTCCAAGTAGAGAGCTTGAGAGTGTTGTGTAGTGAGGTTTTTGTATAGTTTCATACTTGTATCTATTCTTGGTAGTAATAGAAGCAATTCGGTTTTTCCTCAATCACACTCTAAAGTGATCGGTGAATCACAACAAGTGGTATCATGAGCTTCGATTGTTCTTTGGGGTCGAAAAACCGAAGAACGGAGCTCGGTTCGGAAAATTCGGGTTCCGGTAAAGTTGTCAAAAATCAACTTTGAGCATACCATCAGCTAGTTCACGTCGAGACGAGCATGATTGTATTTTCCGGCGATCAAACGGAGGTCCAGGGAGCCCGTACGCTCCAGGCAGATACTTCCCACGCGCCGAGACTCGCAGCACGCGCTGCGCGTGTGGCTAGAGGTTGAAGACGTTGACGTGTCCGCCACGTCAGCACACGTCAGAGCACAGTCAGTGTTGAGTCATCCGCCACGTCATCCACCACGTTAGCGCCACGTCAGCAAGGAGTCTACCATGTCAGTGCCACGTGTCCACCACGTCAGCGACACGTCATCAGACACGTCAGCGCCACATCAGTAAGGAGTCTGACATGTCAGCGTCACGTGTCCGCCATGTCAGCAACCGGTCCCACACTGCCACGTCACCTGCCACATCAGCATCCTGGGAGTGAAACGAGAGTCTGTTAAGGAGTATGACTGGAATAAACTCAACAACAGAACTTTGGGTCAGATTAGGCAGTGGATCGGTCATAGTGTCTTCCACCACGTAGCACATGATTCAGATGCTTACGGGATGTGGATAAAATTGGAATACATGTTTCAGGCCAAGACAGCTCGTAATAAAGCCCTGTTAATGAGGCGTTTGGTGAACCTGAAGCTACGTAGTGGAACTTCCGTTGCAGAATACACCAATGAGTTCCAGAGCCTGGTGAATCAGCTGTCTGCAGTAGACATGCAGCTGAGAGATGAAGTTCAAGCCCTCTTACTACTCAGTTCCCTTCCTGATAGCTGAGAGACATTGGTGGTTACTCTCAGCAATTCCGCTCCAGGAGGTAAAGTTACCATGCCTATGGTAAAAGATGCCCTGTCGAATGAGGAGTCCAGGAGAAAAGATGTTGGCTCAGAATAGACAGAAGCTTTCATCACAGAGACTCGAGGAAGACATCAAGGAAGAGACGGAGAGAGAGGCAAAAGCACAACCAGGAGTAGATCCTCAGATGGATGGAAACCTACCTATAAGTGCTACCATTGTGGCATTGTAGGCCACCTAAAGAAGAATTGCAGAAAACTGCAATGAGAGCAGAGAGAAGGCAATCACCAGCCGAAGAATGACGAAGGAGAGACACTGGTCGTTGTCCAAGCAGATGTAGAAATATGCTCCATACAGGAAGAGACATGCCTTCACAACGCAACCCAAGATGTTGAGTGGGTGGTAGATACTGCAGCATCCTACCATGTCACTCCTCACAAGGATTTCTTCACAACATACAAAGCATGAGACTTTGGAGCAGTGAAGATGGGAAATATCAGTTCCTCTAGGATAGTAGGAATGTGTGATATTCAGTTGCAGACAAATGTTGGGTGTACATTGACCTTGAAGGATGTCCTGCATGTTCCAGAACTTCGGCTGAATGTACTCTTGGGAATAGCTCTTGACAAACAGGGCTATGACAATCACTTCAGAAATGACACATGGAGAATGACAAAATGTGTCATGGTTGTCGCCCGAGGACATGTTTGCGGCACACTATACAAGACTCATGTGAAAAATTAGGCAGACAGCCTCAATGTAGCTGAAAAAGAGGCTTCTCAAAATCCGTGGAACCGGAGACTCGGACACATGAATGGGAGAGGGTTGTCTACCCTGAACAAGAAGGAGCTTACCAAGGATGCTGCACGAGGTCCTTGCAACCACTACTCGATTGGTAAGCAACACAGAGTCTCATTTGATTTCTCTTCAGAGAAAAGATCAGAGTTGCTCAGTCTGGTGCACTCTGATGTTTGTGGTCCCTTGGAGGTTGATTCATTGGGCGGTAACAAGTTTTTTCTGACTTTCATTGATGATGCTTCTCGGAAAATTTGGGTGTATTTCCTCAAGACGAAGGATCAGGTCCTAGATCAATTCAAGCTATTCCACTCCATGGTAGAGCACGAAACAGGGAAGAAGCTGAAGTGTCTTCGCACAGAAAATAGAGGCAAGCACAGTTCCAGAGAGTTCGAAGCCTACTGCTGGAGACACGGTATTCGACATGAGAGAATTGTTCCACACACACCACAACATAATGGTGTCGCTGTGAGAATGAACTGCACCATTATGGAGAAAGTCAGAGGAATGATCAGTATGGCTAAGCTGCCAAAGCCATTCTGGGGATAAGCTGTTCGTGCTGCCTGTTACCTGATCAACAGATCACCAACTGAACCGTTGAACATGGAGATTCCGGAGAAAGTGTGGTCTGGTAAGAATCCCTCCTACACTCACCATAGAGTATTCAGTTATTTAGCCGTTGTATATGTATCCAATGAGCTGAGGGAGAAGCTCGATGCAAGGACAACTCCATGTATATTCCTAGGCCATGGAGATGAAGAATTTGGATACAGACTATGGGATCCGAAGGTGAAGGTGGTCATCAGAAGCCAGGAAGTAGAGTTTCTTGAAGACCGAACAATTAAAGACATTGAAATGCCCATAATGTCTTCCAATTCCACTGCCAACAGAAATCCAGACCCAGCACCAGCACAATTGGCCACAGATATGGTGCACGAGGAAATTCCAGAAGCAGAACCAGAGGAGGTAGATAGAGATGTTGAGCAGGGGGAGACAAAGCCTGTTCCATCGGAGATTACAGAAGAAAGTGTTGAGCAGGGGGAGCCGCAACCAACTCTACTATAAGCTACAAGATCATTCATAGAGATGGATGATGATAGACCTCCTGAAACCAGTAGACCTCAGACAAGAAGATCTGAGCTAAGCAGGATTCCATCAACCAGATATCCGGGATCCGAATATATTCTGCTTACTGATGAGGGGGAGCCAGAGAGTTTCCCACAAGGCAAGAAAGTACTGAAGAATAAACGGGTGAAGAAACATGGAAACAGAACGGTGCAGAGACACAACAGAAGATTGTTGTGCAGAGACGCAGTGGACTAAACTATGCAGAGACATAGCAGAAGAATACTGTACAGAGATACAGTAAAGTGTGCTGTGCAAAGACACAGCCGACATGTCAACACAGGAACAGTGATCGGGACAAGCTAGAGTTGTGCAGAGACATAACCGGGATAGCTGTCAGATGACGATTGTTTTCAAATACAGAGAACTACGATTGGCTTGATCCCAACTCAGGGTACGTAGGCAGTCATTCAGATGCAGCTAGGGGAGGATCCTTTTGGAGGATCCGGTTTGGATGATTGATGGTCGGCTCAGATTTTGGTCAAATCTTCACCGAGGGGGAGATTTGTTGAAACCAACTCAGCACACCGAAAGCATGATGTAACATGCTAGTTGTATCACAGCAAGCTCAAGCTGTGAAGGAAGCCAGCAAGTTCTAGTTGGCAAAGAGTGTGTGTGACAGCAAGTGCCAAACCGCGTGGCACTGTTCACGCGGTTTGGGCACTATAAATTAGAGCCCCAAGCCATTGTAATGCACCCCCAAATGAGTGAGTAATAAGCTCCAAGTAGAGAGCTTGAGAGTGTTGTGTGGTGAGGTTTTTGTATAGTTTCATACTTGTATCTATTCTTGGTAGTAATAGAAGCAATTCGGTTTTTCCTCAATCACACTCTAAAGTGATCGGTGAATCACAACAGTGTGCACTGAGATGGAAATCCATTTGTGTAGTGACATGTGGTCATGCAGCCATGTGGATGTGATTGCCTGGATGGACATCATCACGTGCCGATGTGCATGCCGTTTCACCCACAAGGGCTCTTTCTTTATTCAGAGCTGTAGGGCCATGTCCAATTTGTCCATGAACTTCAGGATTTATTGAAAAGAATTATTTTCGGAAATTGAAAGAAAATTATTATTTTTGAGAATCGGATCGGATATCGAACCGATAAAGTTAAAAATTTAATGGATCATTAGTTCGGTCGGTTAAATCGTGTTCAAAAAATCAATAAAACTGACTTACGTAATAAATAATTTTATTTAATTAAAAATTTAAAAGTAGAAAAAAATGCACCGATTTTGACGAATTTTGACCGATTTTTATCAGATAAGTATTTTACCTTTGGCGGGATCAAACTCACGGTTGATTTCCGATTCGACCGATCGAACCGGCCGGTCAAGTCTAATTATGAAAACAATGAAGAAAATAAAACAAAATTGATCTTCTCGCATGTGTTCGCAAATAATTTGGTTGTAGAAAAAAATCGTATGAGGTTCAAATCTCTTGAAACAAAATCCAAAAAAATAGGTATTTGATTTGAATGAGAAATGTCTTCAAGTGATACAATAACACAATTCTTAATTAATTATCTAAGAAAAGAAATAACATCTGCTATTATCGAGTCTTTTGATTTTCGTGATGTCTTCTATTGGACTTGACTTTGAGCTAATATACTAGTGGGGATATCTGTCTGAAAAATATTAGGTCGGTTTATCCCATGTTATGTAACTCCATATGTTCCTTCATCTGCCACTAGGAGTGGGCAAAATCGGTTTCGGTTCGATTTTGGAGCAAACTGAATTGAACTGAGAACTGTTCAGTTGTTGTTGGAAATTCTTGTAATATTCATTGAAGGATGGATGTTTATGTCTTTTTGACACTAAATGTGCAATGGAAGGTTGCAATCCTTAGGAGGGTTGCATCCCACCCCAAAGGGTGCCCCTTTGGCGCCCCTCCATGCGTTATAAAAGAGGCATCAAATCATCAACAAGACATACAACAGAAAATCCGTTTTAGTCACTGTTTTCTTCTGGTTTTGAGAGAGAATTACTCATATTTTCTCAGTTCATATACTTGTCAATGAGTGCTCCTTGGACAAGAAGGAACCAAGTTATCCTATGAGAACATTGGTCAATTGCGAATTCGTAAAGCACTTGTGACGGGGCCAATAAGTTCTTAAGGACAGAGAGAGATCTAGACTTGGATTCGTCATTGCTTTTTCCAGGTTTTTTTATTTATAGTTTCATGCTTTAGGTTTTAGGGTTTTGATAAGATTTATTGGTATTTTCCTGATTTGATTTGTTTATAGCATGTTGTTTTGATATTTAATGACATTATATGAACCACATTCTTAAGAACTTATTATTTGGTGTTGTTAGATAGTAATTCGCATGCTAGGTTAGAAATTTTCTGGAAAAATACGAACTGTGCATGAAAAACCCGTAGGGCGTTCGAATGCCCGACGAACGCGAAGGCTTAAATCTGAAATTTCGTAAGAACGTTCGAACGCGTCTTCAAACACAACTCGAACGCAAGTCTTCTGCCTAAGAATGTTCGAACGCGTCCTAAACGCAACTCGAACGCAAACTCTCTGGAATCATTACGTTCGAACGTGTTTTCGAATGCTATACGAACGTGAACTCTCTGGAATCATTCTGTTTGAACACGTTATAGAACGCTACTCGAACGTGAACTCTCTGGAAACACTTCGTTCGAATGCATTGTCAAACGTAACATGAACGCACACACATTGGACAGTCTCGTTCGAACGTAGATACGAACGCGACACTAACGAAATCATCCTGTAATTAATATTAACTCTGTGAGATGTTTCAAGTTGCCGCCATAATTGAAAAGTTACCTCCATCATGGAAAGACTTCATGAGCTATCTGAAACACAAAAAGAAGCAGATGAGCCTTGAAGACCTCAGTGTTCGATTGAGAATCGAGGAGGACAACATGATGTCCGAGAAGGCCAGCTACAAGACTATGGAGTCTAAGGCCAACATCATTGAAGGTGTAAATGGTAGCAAGAAGAGAAGTTCAAGGGGAAATGCTACAACTGTGGAAATAGCGGTCATATGTCAAAGGACTGCAGAAACAAGAAGTCTCAGGACAAGGGCAAGAAAAAGAAAAATGAGGCCCATGTCACTGAAAGTGAGCAGCTGACTGATGAGATCTCAGAGATGGAACTATCAGCAGTGGTAACCGAAGCCAACATAGTTGGGAATCCGAGAGAATGATGGGTAGACACTGGGGCTACTCATTATATCTGTGCAGATATTAAGATATTTTCCTTTTATCAGAAGGTCGATGGCGGCGATCATCTGACAATGGGAAACTCGTCTACCTCTCAGGTGGTTGGACAATGCACAGTGGTTCTGAAGATGACATCCGGAAAGGAGCTAACATTGAAGAATGTACTGCATGTTCCAGATATTCGGAAGAACTTGGTCTCGGGCTCTCTCCTTAGTAAGGCTGGTTTTAAGCTTGTATTTGTTTCTGATAAGTTTGTAATGACAAAGAATGATATGTATGTAGGAAAATGTTACCTAACCGATGGCCTTTTCAAACTAAATGTAATGACTGTCAATCGTGCTATTAATAAAGCTAGTACTTCTGCTTATATTATTGAGTCACAAAATGTATGGCATGAGAGGTTAGGACATGTTAATTATGATACCATACGTAAATTAATTAACATGGATCTTATACCTAAATTTGCAATTGATAGCCAACATAAGTGTGAGGCATGCGTTGAAGCAAAAATGCATAGAACATCATTTCATTCTGTTGAACGCAGTTCTGAACCTTTAGAACTTGTACACACTGACGTATGTGACATGAATATTGTGCAGACAAGAGGCGGTAAAAAGTACTTTGTCACTTTTATCGATGACAACACAAGATTCTGCAATATGTACTTACTGAGGAGCAAAGCTGAAGCTATTGAGAGCTTTGTACACTATAAGAGCGAAGTTGAAAATCAACTTGACAAGAAAATCAAAAGAATCACGAGTGATAGAGATGGTGAATACGTTTCAACATTCGGTGAATATTGTTATGTACACGAAATTATTCACGAAACCACTGCTCCTTATTCTCCTCAACATAACGGAATTGCGGAGCGCAAAAACCGAACCTTGAAGGAAATGATGAACGCCATGTTGACGAGTTCGGGTTTACCCCAGAACTTGTGGGGGGAAACCTTGCTTTCCGTGAACTACGTTCTAAACAAACTTTCTCACAGAAGATTGGATAAGACACCATATGAGTTATGTAAATGTTTCGTACCTTCCTACAAATACCTTAAAGTATGTGGGTGTCTTGCCAAAGTAATGGTTCCTAAACCTAAGAAGGTTAGAATAGGACCAAAAACTGTTGATTGTATATTCATTGGATATGCTCATAATAGTAGTGTGTATCGATTCTTGGTACACAAGTCTGAGATTCCTGACATCAATCCGAATATGATAATTGAGTCAAGGAATGCGACATTTTTTGAAGAGACATTTCCTTGTAAGGAAAGACAAAACACCGAGTCTCTAAAAAGAACAATTGATACTGTCAAGGACAATGAACAATATGACCAAGAATCAGATCAACGTGTAAATGCTGAGACAATCGAGCCTAGACGTAGCAAAAGAGCTAGAACTTCTAAGTCGTTTGGTCCCGATTTTCTGACATACTTGTTAGAAAATGAGTCTCAAAGCTATAAAGAAGCTATGTCTTCTCCGGAGGCACCTATTTGGAAAGAGGCTATTAACAGTGAGATTGTATCAATACTATAGAACCATACTTGAGAGTTGGTTACTCTTCCACCAGGTTGTAAGTCGTTGGGCTACAAATGGATATTCAAAAGGAAGATGAAAACGGATGGATCAATAGATAAGTACAAGACAAGACTTGTCATAAAAGGTTATAGAAAAAATAAAGGCCTTGATTACTTTGACACCTATTCACCAGTGACTCGTATCACATCGATAAGAATGCTCATAGCCATAGCAGCTGTAGACGCTGGATTTCGCTCGAGGTCCACAATCGAGAATTTGTAGGGATGTGGCACTAGCGAAACTACAAAACAGAGGTAGAGTGAGCGAGAGTACTGCCCACCGGTGTTGTGGGTGCCGGGGGTACTCCGACGCTCAAGTCAGTAGTGAAGACGAGCTGTAAAGAATGGAGGAGTAAGGTTCAGGGTTACCTTGATACTTGTGAGCCGCCGTGAGGGCTATAGGTTGGCGGTTATGAGAGCTCTGGTGACAAAGAGTTTTGGTGTGTGATGTTGGATCCCCTCTTTATGCCTTGGCTCTTCTCTTTTATAGGCCCTCTGATGTGGGGTCTCTCTTCTGCCTGTCGGAGTCATTGTAACTGGCGACTTAATGGATGGTTTATGTCTGGTAACTGACGATTTTATGATTGTTGTTTATCTCTAGAAACTATCGACTTTATGATGATGTTTAAGAGTTTAGGTTTTCTCTTGATGACAATGGGCTTGAGCCCATGAGGCCTATTGGTTGATATTTTGCTTTCAGGCTGGACTCACTAATGGGCTTCGGGCTTGGTGGTTGGCCTTGGGGTAAAATATCGATTTTACCCTTGGGCCTAATTTGGCCCGTACAGTTTGTCCCATACTCTTTAAGTTAATGATTCATTGGCTTGGAGAGTATTTGATGCGCGTGTCGAGACTATAGGATGGAGGTGTACCTGAGCGTCGATGCTGCCTATTGATTGAACCAAACAAATGTCAAGTTATGAATTTGACTCTACATGATCCATCGTGGATGTGTCCAGTCGAATGAGCTAGATAAAGGTCATGATCGTGAACTTGACTCTACAAGAGCCTTTGGGGAAGTACCCAGTCGACTGAACCAGATGAAGGTCAGGATATATGTCATACGACATGAGTAATATATGTCTACAACTTGACTCGACATGAGTCCATGGGGATGTCCCGATCGACTGAACCGGAAGAGGGTTCAAGAGTTACTTTCACTCGACATGTCGTATGGACTGAGGGAAGTCCATGTCTAAATTTGACTCAACAATAGTCCATGAGGGATGTCCCCAGTCGACTGAACCAGATGAGGGTTCAGAAGTTACTTTCACTCGACATGTCGTATGGATTGTAGGAAGTCTATATCTTCATTTGACTCGACATGAGTCTATGGGGGATGTCCCCGGTCGATTGAACCGGGTGAAAGTTCAAGAGTTACTTTCACTCGACATGCCGTATGGACTGTAGGAAGTCTATATCTTCATTTGACTCGACATGAGTCCATGAGGGATGTCCCCGGTCGACTGAACTAGATGAAGGTTCAGGAGTTATTTTACACGATATTGTCGTATGGACTGTAGAAAGTCCATGTCTAAATTTGACTCGACATGAGTCATTGAGGGATGTCCCCGGTCGAATGAACCTGATGAAAGTACATCAGGGTTGTCATTCCTCATTCTACAAGACCTGGAAAAAGTCAATGAGGATATATTCCTCATTCTACAAGACCTGACAAAGGTCAATGAGGGTGTAATTCCTCATTCTACATGACTTGTAGTCTGATACCATGTCGTCTGAAGACCATGAGACTACGGTCGAATGGACTTGATGAAGGTCCATGAGGATTCTCATTCCTTATTCTACAAAACCTGATAAAGGTCAATGGGGATATAATTCCTCACTCTACAAGACCTGATAAGGGTCAATGAGGATATAATTCCTCACTCTACAAGACCTGACAAAGGTCAATAAGGGTATGATTCCTCATTCTACAGGACTTGTAGTCTGAGACCATGTCATCTGAAGACCATGAGACTACGGTCGAATGAACCTGATGAAGGTCCATGAGGGTTGTCATTCCTCATTCTACAAGACCTGACAAAAGTCAATGAGGATATAATTCCTCATTCTACAAGACCTGACAAAGGTCAATGAGGGTGTAATTCCTCATTCTACATGACTTGTAGTCTGATACCATGTCGTCTGAAGACCATGAGACTACGGTCGAATGAACCTAATGAAGGTCCATGAGGGTTCTCATTCCTTATTCTACAAGACCTGATAAAGGTCAATGAGGATATAATTCCTCACTCTACAAGACCTTATAAGGGTCAATGATGATATAATTCCTCACTCTACAAGACCTAACAAAGGTCAATAAGGGTATGATTCCTCATTCTACAGGACTTGTAGTCCGAGACCATGTCATCTGAAGACCATGAGACTACGGTCGAATGAACATGATGAAGGTCCATGAGGGTTGTCATTCCTCATTCTACAAGACCTGACAAAAGTCAATGAGGATATAATTCATCATTCTACAAGACCTGACAAAGGTCAATGAAGGTGTAATTCATCATTCTACATGACTTGTAGTCTGAGACCATGTCGTCTGAAGACCATGAGACTACGGTCGAATGAACCTGATGAAGGTCCATGAGGGTTCTCATTCCTTATTCTACAAGACCTGATAAATGTCAATGATGATATAATTCCTCACTCTACAAGACCTGACAAAGGTCAATAAGGGTATGATTCCTCATTTTACATGACTTGTAGTCTGAGACCATGTCGTCTGAAGACCATGAGACTACGGTCGAATGAACCTGATGAAGGTCCATGAGGGTTGTCATTCCTTATTCTACAATACCTGACAAAAGTCAATGAGGATATAATTCCTCATTCTACAAGACCTGACAAAGGTCAATGAGGGTATAATTCCTCATTCTACAATCCTCATTCTACAAGACCTGATAAAGATTAGTGAGGGTTTTCATTCCTCATTCTACAAGACCATATATATAGTGTCGAATGAGATCTTTAACAAGTGCCAAGCTTCACACGTGTAGTGTCGAATGAGATCCTTAACAAGTGTCAAGCTTCACACATGTAGTGTCGAATGTGATCCTTAACAAGTGCCAAGCTTCACACATGTAGTGTCGAATGAGATCCTTAACAAGTGCCAAGCTTCACACGTGTAGTGTCGAATGAGACATCTTCCTCATACTGAGTCTCCATACATGTAGTGTCGAGTAGGATATCATTTCCAAGTCTGGTAATGTCGACTGTGATATTATCACCTCATACATGTAGTGTCGAGTGGGATATCCTAATACCAATTCTCCATACATGTAGTGTCGAGTGGGATATCCTAATACCAATTCTCCATACATGTATTGTCGAGTGGGATATCCTTACCAAGTCTGGTAATGTCGACTGGGATATTATCACCCCATACATGTAGTGTCGAGTGAGATATCCTAATACCAATTCTCCATACATATAGTGTCGAGTGGGATATCCTTGCCAAGTCTGGTAATGTCGACTGGGATATTATCACCCCATACAAGTAGTGTCAAGTGGGATATTCAACAAGTGTCAAGCCACATATTTTATTGTCGACTGAGACACCAATAACAATTACCAAGCTATATGTTGTAATGTCGACTGAGACATCCATAACAAGTCCCCAAATTATAAATTGTAATGTCAACTATAAAAAAGTGCAAGCCATACCTGGTAATGTCGACTGGGATATCCACGCAAAGTCTTCATTCGGGTATTGTCGACTGAGACATCTTCCTCATGCCAAGTATATCTCTTCATCATATGGGGTGAATGGTAGGAAAAATGGTTCCACTGAAGGGACGCGCCTTGTTCCTGATGAGGGTCCATGAGACTATGGTCGAATGGAGTCTAGATTCGATGGCAATCCATTCATGCAATGTGAAGAATATAATTATCTTCTCATGTAGCCAGAAAGAGACGACTATCTAACCATGTAGTATGGAGTTTAAGGCAATCCATGTATGTCATATGGAGAGATGAAAATCCTTTTAGTCGTCTGAATGTGGCGAGTCCTTCAATGTCGTATCGAAATTATAACAATTCTTCTATATAGCCAGATGGCCCTCCACCTTATCGTATAGAGAATATGCTAATATTTCCATGTAGTTTGGAATGGATGACATTACTAGAGAATACTTTTTAGTCGGTGGGTATGCTGGAAGAATATGATGGTATTCTCATGTCGAATGGAAGAAGTATATCGACTGGGTCTGATGATTTTTTATGTGGTCGATTGGAGTAAATGGGCTTCTCCCTAAGTTGTAGTTTTGTGAAGGTCATTTTTTTTAATGTTACCAATGAATACTTGTTTGGGAAGCTATGATGTCCCCAAAACAACAATAGGTGGCTTTTGGCCCCTTTTTTGTCTAATTACATCAGTGTAGACAACAGAACCTGGGCGACGCAATTCTAGTCTCGCGGCCTAGTTGAGAAGTATGAAATAACATGGAGTCACCACCCGGTGTGAACCGGGACAAAGATTTAAGGCCGCACTCACCCCTCGCAAGGGAAGACCTCAAACCGTTGGGTTCGGAATGGTCCCTTACTTATGTCACTTGTGATGATATAATTTGTGCAATTAATCAACCGAGTCTACTCAATAATCATGCTCAATGGTACTTAGATCTAACATGCTTTCATCCAAATAACTCCATGCAATATAACACAACAAGCATATTGAACCATTAAACCAAAGTAAACAAATAACTAATTAAACATAAATATAAACTAAACGAAACATCATGCATAAAGAATGAAGAAACAATATGCCTAAATAACACAATCATGCTTTGGAAATTAAATAACAAGACTAAATTAAATCATGCTTAAAATAATAAATAAACGACCTAGAACTATGACATGCTCAAATACAATTTGGATGAGACGGGATATGTATATCTTAAGTGGTACGTGGCATTGTATCCCGAGTGCAGACCGCACTACCGTCCATTCGGAATCAGCTACGGAATTTACATCCGGTTTCCATCCGATATACCACAAAAGGGAACACGTGTCCCGCTCATCCAACAATCACATCATGCTTCAAACGACTCTCATGCAATAATATTTTAAAATAAATGAAATAAAACGAAAGAAGATAAATAAAAAAGGGTGCCCTCAGGTCTACCCTCTTTTGTCGTCTCACAAAAGGGCGTTACACGTCCGTTGGAAGGGTGAATGATCCGCTACTTTTCTGGTTTGCTAACCCAGCATCTTTCCTCCCTGTTTCGCTGTTCGGGTTGTTGTTTTCACTCCATTTCACTGCTGCGTTTTAGGCCACTGTTTTAGGTGATTCAAATGACTGTTTTGTGGGTTATTTGGACTAGTTTCGGGGACAGTTTTGGGTGCAGTTTCAGGCAGTGTTTGAGACAGATTTAGGCTATTTTTGGGGACCATTTTCAGTGGGTTTTACGGCAGTTCGTGGGGTCCAGATGCGTGAAGGGCTGTGGTGCTTGTGAGTGTGTGTTCAGTTTGTGCGTGTAAGTTGTGGTTTGATTTAGTGGGACGTGCGCTGAGTGTGTGCGTGAATTGTCGTTGAGGCTGGTGAGGGTTTCGTGATCAGACAGGGGGAGTTTTAGGGTTTATTATTTGGCTATGTATGAAGGTTCATGGCTGGCTGGTTTTGTAGGTGGCGAGAGCTGAAGGCTGGTGGCTTACGGGTTTGAAAGGGCTGGTCAATGTGGCTAATGACGATAAGGGGCAAGGGCTGATGAGGGGTATGTGCGCTGGCAGTGTGGCTTCTTGTTGGTGGCGTGAAGCTGGGCAGGTCGTGAGGGCTTTTTAGGGTATTTGGTTGACGTGAATGAGAGAGGCAAGTACTTCTTTTTGGAGTGTAAGTCGTGTCTGCTGTGTTTTGCTTTTGTGCGCAGGCAGTGAGGGTTGGTGCGATGGCTATTTGTGAAAGGCTTTGGCGAGTGGCAAGGGCAGGGCAGGGCTGGCATGATGGTTGCAGTCGGTGAAGGTCTAGGGCGTGTGTTTCTCGGCTGTTTGTGTATTTTGTTTTCACGTGAGGATCAGATGGGGCAGTGAAGGAGGGCTGATGAGTCTAGGGTTTCATGGCTGTGAAGGGTCTTTTGTCAGGCTATGGAGGGGCAGGCTGGGCGTGTGTGTGTGAGTTTGCTCGGTGGTCGTGGCCTGTGAGGAGCAGAGGACATGTTGATGGTCCAAGGGGCAGCTGATGAGGGTGGTTGCTAATGGTGTCGGTTGGGTGCAGGCTGTGAGGCTGAAGGGTTTGGTTTTTTGGTCGGTTAGGCTGTTAGGCGCTGGTTCGTGGCTTCAAGGGCATGCTGGTGGCGCGAGTGAGAGGGGAAGGTGAAGGTTTTGTCTTTGGTCGGTGAGGGTTCCTTTAACGTGTAAATTGTTTCTTTGATTCAGTCAGTTTGCCCGTGTGTTAGCCCTTGGTTATTGCTAGGTTTTTGTGAGATTTTTGTGAGTTAAGATGAATGAGCTAGGAGGGAGAGGAGAGCCGACAGTACTTAGGGTTTTCTTTTATTTTGTTTCGGTTTGTGGCCGAGAACGAGAGAGGCCAGATGAGGAAGATGTCTAGGGTTTGTTGTTGTTTATATAGTGAGAGGGTAGGGTTAGGGTTTCTATCCATGGATTTATGTGTGTATTAGGAAAAGATTTATTTAATTTTGGTATTAGTTTTAATTTAATTTAATTTGTTTTAATTTAATTTAATTTGTGAAATTAATTTTATTGGTTATAATTGGTTTTAATTTAATTTAATTCAATTTAATTTTATTTAATTTAATTTGTGACATGTACTTTAAATGTTTTAATTATTTAATTTGTGAGATGTGATTTAATGGGTTTGGCGTGTTTTAAAATAGAGGTCCCACAAGCGAACCCGAAGCGAAACAAGCGAGTTAAATCCGACCAAATGCTAATTTCCAACTTTACCCTTCCAACGTCCGTTTCCCGCGGCTTTCACAACTAAAGAGATAGTGTCTCCCTACGAGACTCATCATCGGGCTGATATGCAAAAATGCAATGTCTACAATCAGGTGATATCTTATTGAGAAGTATTACTAGCACATCATTTATTATGTCGCTTGGGAGGATTCAAACTTCTTTCATTGTCATGGTTGGTGAAGCTTCTTCTCTTATTGTTCCTCTTATCTTCCTCCCACCTAATCTCAATGTGGGCTCGAGTCATGGCTTGATCCATAGTGTAGCATTGAAATTTAGTAAGTTTTTTGTAGAGTTTACTTTCTGAAAGTAATCCATTTCTAAATGCTTCCACTGCAGTAGGCTGATAGAGATCTGGGATTGTTATACTCTCTTTATTGAAGCGAGCCACGTAGCTTCGCAAGGACTCCCCTATCTGTTGTTGGATGGCATTAAGGTCATTGGTGGTCTTCTCAAGCTTGCAAGAACTTGCGAAATGCTCCACAAATTTGTCTGCTAGTTGTTGGTAAGACTCGATGGATCTGTATGGGAGATTGATAAACCAGGTGAGGGCAGAACCAACTAATGTTTCTCCAAATCCTCTGCACATATCAGCTTCCCATTGATGAGGAGCCAGACCCGTTGATAACATCTTATATTTGTAATGGACAACATGGTCGTCTAGGTCAGTTGATCCATCATACATCTTCATATCTGGAGGATTGAACTTCCTTGGTAGCTCAATGGAAATGATGGTCTCCAAAAATGGTGTATCTGAGATTGTGCCAGCTCGGCTTTTTCTCACTGGTAACCTGACACTAGGTAGGCTGGAGAGAATTGCATATTTGAACTCTTTCATTTCCTTACGCATGGTGGAGGAAACTTGCCGTGTTTGGTCGGTTGGGGAGACATGTCGACTTCTTTCTTGATTTGGTAGATGGTTGTCCAATGGCGGATTCTCGCTTGCCACATTGTTGAATAACCCCGGGAGATTGGTGGGGATTGTAGGATTGATGGGATGGTTTGGGGAATCAGGTTGTTGGGAGGTTGAAGATATTTGCTCCAGTTTCTTCTGGAGGGTTATATTGGAGCTTCGCATGACTTGACTCTCTTCTTCTAATGCGCGTAATATTTCTTGGAGTATGATCATATGCGTAGTCATATGATCTAGTGTCTGCTCACTGCTAAAAGCCATTGTTTGCTGTGTTTTAGGAACTGTAGACTGAGAGATCTTTGTCTGCTATGAATCGCTAAGTCCCCACGGTGGGCGCCAAATTGTAGACGCTGGATTTCGCCCGAGGTCCACAATCGAGAATTTGTAGGGATGGGGCACTAGAGAAACTACAAAACAGAGGTAGAGTGAGTGGGAGTACTGCCCACCGGTGTGGTGGGTGCCGGGGGCACTCCGACGCTCAAGTCATTAGTGAAGACGAGCTGTAAATAATGGAGGAGTAAGGTTCAGGGTTACCTTGATACCTGTGAGCCGCCGTGAGGGCTATAGGTTGGCGGTTATGAGAGCTCTGGTGACAAAGAGTTTTGGTGTGTGATGTTGGATCCCCTCTTTATGCCTTGGCTCTTCTCTTTTATAGGCCCTCTGATGTGGGGTCTCTCTTCTGCCCGTCGGAGTCATTGTAACTGGCGACTTAATGGATGGTTTATGTCTGGTAACTGACGACTTTATGATTGTTGTTTATCTCTAGAAACTGTCGACTTTATGATGATGTTTAAGAGTTTAGGTTTCTCTTGATGACAATGGGCTTGGGCCCATGAGGCCTATTGGTTTGATATTTTGCTTTCAGGCCGGACTCACTAATGGGCTTCGGGCTTGGTGGTTGGCCTTGGGGTAAAATATCGATTTTACCCTTGGGCCTAAATTTGGCCCGTACAGCAGCTATATTTGGTCTTGAAATACATCAAATGGATGTAAAGACGACATTCTTGAATGGTGAATTGGATGAAGAAATTTACATGGAACAACCAGAAAGGGTTTAATGTTCCTGGACAAGAACAGAAGGTGTGCAAACTTGTAAAATCCTTGTACTGATTAAAACAAGCACCTAAACAATGATATGAGAAATTTGACAAAGAAATTTTGTCAAGTGGGTTCAAAACCAATGAGTGTGATAAGTGTGTATACACCAAATCAACTCTAAAAGGATATGTCATTGTGTGTCTCTATGTAGACGTTATGCTGATAATTGGTAGTAATCATGAAATGATTCAGTCTACCAAAAATGTATTATCCAGCAGATTTGATATGAAAGATATGGGAACAGCTGATGTGATCATAGAAATTAAGATTTCTAGGACATCAGACGAATATATATTATCTCAGACTCATTATATTGAGAAGATACTTGATAAATATATCAAAGAGGATCTGAATGTGGCTAGAATTCCTGTAGACCTAAATCTTCATCTATCAAAGAATATTGGTTCAAGCGTTTCGCAATTAGAGTATTCGAGAATCATCGGAAGTCCAATGTATCTCATGAATTGCACACGACCTGATATCGCTCAAGATGTGAACCGGCTTAGCAGATATACGAGCAATCCAGGACATAACCACTGGAAAGTCATAGTAAGAGTTTTGAGGTATCTGAGAGACACTTCAAAATATGGTCTACATTACGAGAGATATCATGCTGTACTAGAGGGATACAGCGATGCTAACTGGATATCTGATACGATGGATTCCAAATCTACGAGTGGATTTGTTTTCACACTTGGTAATGCAGCCGTGTCATGGAAATCCTCGAGGCAAACATGTATTGCCCGATCTACTATGGAATCAGAATTCATAGCGTTAGACAAAACATCGAAAGAAGCAGAATGACTTAGAAACTTCGTAGAAGATATTCCTAGTTGGCCCAAACCGGTGCCAGCGATTAGCATACATTGTGATAGCCAATCGGCTATTGGGAGAGCCCAAAATACAATGTATAATGATAAGTCTCAATAGACTCGGCCACGGTTCCGGTTGGAACCGTAGGGTTCCAACAGGAACCCTCCCCAACGGCTACTAGCCGTTTGGGGGGGGGGGCTCCCTGCCCAAATATGAAAAAAAATTAAAAAAAATTATAAATTACTAATATATCCCTAATAACGGTAATAAAACGGTTATATTTATGGGCATTTTTTGTATCAAAAAAATTCTAAAACTCTATAAATATGATTCATTTTTCATTATTTCAACACACCAAATTCTCAACTCTCTCATTTTCTATAATTCTCTTATTCTCAATCTCAATTCAATACAATTCTCTTATAATCTTATTCTCAATCTTAATTCAATTAGTTGTTAATTTGTTATCATTCGCAAATCGCAATTATTCAATTTTCTTAGTTTTCTTCTTAATTTCTCAAACGAAAAATGGCAAGCTCATCTGAGAATATAATGTCATATATGTCATCCAAGCACTCTAGAAGCAACAGCTTATGTGGATGATTGGACTCGAGCTGATCTGAGACAACAAGAAGATGCCCCCGATGATTTTGAAGATTTGTTCGATAATGCATCTGCAAGTGCAACAACAAGTGCAAGCGGAACCGGAGCCGAAAGATCAACTGATAATGATGATTGATAATTGTAAAATTGTAATTTACAAAGGGGATATATCTTAAAATTATAATGGAACTACATGAGCTTTGATTCATCTCACCATTGGAGGATACATAAACAACTTAAATTTTTAAAAATTTAAGCTCAAGCTCTTCAATGTAATAATTTTATTTATTTATAAAATTAATCTCATTTATTTTAATTAATTTTCAAAATTTTTTAAAAAAAGGTGTGGAACCGGAACCGAATCGGTCGGTTCCGATTCGGTTCAAGGTTCCGGTTCCACTTAAGTGTGGAGCCGGAACCGAACTGAATTTAACCGGTTCGGTTCCGGTTCCACACTTGTGGAATCGAAAACCGGCCGGTTCAGTTCGGTTCTGAATCAGAACCGAACCGCCGGCCGGGTCTAAGTCTCAACACATAAGTCGGAGACATAATACCATACGTCAACTGCTCTCAAGTGGCATAATAACGATCGATTATGTTAAGTCGAATGAAAACCTAGCGGATCCACTAACTAAAGGTTTACCTCGAGAGCAAGTTGAGAAGTCATCGAAGGGAATGAGTTTGAAGCCTATAATCTAAGAATTGTCACTGTAGAAACCCAACCTAGCTGACTGGAGATCCCAAGATCTAGGTTCAAAATGGACAACAGAAACTTTGTGCAATTCAAAACAAGCACGAAGAGTTTTGTACTCTTTCCCATTCCGATAATGACACTGAGTGTTGTCTGTCATTGGTTAGGATAAACTAAGGCTTGTAATGATCACTATATTAGGAGATGAGTCCTAATGGGGGTAAAGACAGATTACCTCTTGATAGTAGATCACTTATCTCAAGTAAGAAGTGAGGCCGCTTCCATGGGAACTTTTAAAGGCGGGTTACCCTAAAGTACTTGATGAATCCAGAACCGTCGTTTAGGGCCAAATGAACACAACCGTAGAACGAGAAAATGGTCGAATTAAAGCTGTGTATTGGCAATTGTCTTGGTTTACACGAACGACAGAACAGATCAAGACTATGGGTCACTGGTTTGCCAAGTAAATCCGATTGTCATTCATTAGGAAAGGTTGAAGGCGAAAGCTACCTATTTCGATGCAGCTTTAGTTCATGGTAACTCTCTCGAGTGTCGACATGAATATTAGAAGAATTGTGGGGGATTGTTGAAAATTCTTGTAATATTCATTGAAGGATGAATGTTTATGTCTTTTTGACACTAATGGTGCAATGGAAGGTTGCAATCCTTAGGAGGGTTGCATCCCACCCCAAGGGGTGCCCCTTTGGCACCCCTCCATGCCTTATAAAAGAGGCATCAAGTCATCAACAAGACATACAACAAAAAATCCATTTTAGTCACTGTTTTCTTCTGGTTTTGAGAGAGAATTACTCATATTTTCCCAGTTCATATACTTGTCAAGGAGTGCTCCTTGGATAAGAAGAAACCAAGTTATCCTGGGAGAACATTGGTCAATTGCGAATCCGTAAAGCACCTGTGACGGGGCCAATAAGTTCTTAAGGACAGAGAGAGATCTCGACTTGAATTCATCATTACTTTTTCCAGGTTTTTTTTATTTATAGTTTCATGCTTTAGATTTTAGGGTTTTGATAAGATTTATTGGTATTTTTCTGATTTGATTTGTTTATAGCATGTTGTTTTGATATTTAATGACATTAAATGAACCACATGCTTGGCTCCTAACCGAACAGAAACCGATGTAAAAAATCAAACCAAACCGAATCGGTTCGGTTCGGTTCTTCGGTTGCATCATTCAATTTAATTCATGTTCAAAATCGAACCGAGACTGAAAATCCTTTAAGAAATACAAAATTTCTTTTAAAAATCCAACAAAAGCACTTTCAAAAGAAATTCTTAAGCAAATAACTTCCTAATGAAAATAGAAAGAAAAATGCACCTAAAATATTCAAAAAAAAATACAAAAAATTGCAATATGATTTTATGTGCCGTTTGATTTTTTTTTAATTGTTGTAAACCGATCGGTTTTGTCGGTTTAGTCCGCAACCAAACCTAATCGAACCAAATCGATCAGTTTACTTAAAATTACAACCGATTAACTGAATCGAATTATTCGATTTGATTCAGTTCTCTCAGTTCAGTTCAGTTATAGTTTTTTTGCCCTTCTCTATCTGCCACATGTGATAATTACTATAGTCGTGCTTCATATTGGTTTACCACCTGTGGTAATTTTTGGGTCGTGCTCCTCGTTGTGACTTGCCACCTATGATAATTGTTGGCAATGTGTCACAATTTCCCCATGTTTTACTCGTCCTCAACCGTTAGATCACGTTTACATAATTTTTCATCGGTTCGATTGTTGCCTTGTCAATTAGATGATTTGCTTGTCTAGCCGATTGAGCAATTCAGTTGTTTGAGTGATTTCTATTATTTATCTCTCATATGAACGAATTCTCCTAGATTACTTTGATTGAACGATGTTATATTTTTATGTTCCTTCCAACATTGTTTAATTTTTGTAATTTTTGGTCGTCAACAACATGCATGCTACTGTTAACTAATGCATTGTGTATCACTGTATCGAAGAAAATATGTAGGATCCCAAAAGTAGGGACTTGCTTGAATTGATCAACCGTCATAATATCATAAGGTCTTTTAACGCAGGTACAAGTTGAGTGTTGCCAGAAGGCGCTATCGGATGATTTATAATAGTTTTATTTAATTTATCAATTAGGTTGAAATTTTGAGAAAGGTAAGGAGATAAAAATTAAATTTAGGTTTAATATACCCCAAATTGAGTGCTAAATTACTTAAAATTAATGTATTTGCATGACTTCCAGAGAAAAAATCAGCATCTTCCTGTTTTTTCGTTTCCTTTTATCTTATTAGTTTCGTCATTATTGATATGTGACATATAATTTAATCTTAACTAATTTATGTTTTTGTGTATGTCATATCTCATTAGATGAAAATGACAATAAGACGGTAAGATTTTATTATTGGGTTAGGTAAAATTTATTTTACATTATATTAAATATAATTCCACCTGAGATACTTTTTTAGTGCAACAACGATATGAGTGATGTGGTACTACTAATTAATAATTAAAGGACATGTATAATTCAATTACTATTTATAGTTTTTTAATATATTAACATGGTAATATATTACTGAATTATTAAATGAGTGACGTGATATGAAAAGAAAAAAGTAGAAGCTGAAAACTTTAATTGCAGGCCATATGACAAGAAAAAGAGCGAAATCCTCCTTTAACTAACTATTTAACTTCACAACAGGCAGCCCAGCTTTTACTCCCCACGACATTTCATTTCATTTGCAAAAACTCACACTAACCATTTCCCAAATGAGGGTAAGAAGCTAGCTAGGTTCATGGGGTGATAAATGCCATAAGTTCATCAAGGAAATTAGTTTAATTCTTGTCCTTTTTCATTGCAGATATTCAGTTGGATGCAAAACAAGCTCCATGGGAGACATTCAAGCAAGAAACTGGACTTTTCATCATCAGCTAATCGTAAGTGTTGCCCTATAATTCATAAATCACATTATTATAGCACAAGTATTATGAGAAAAATGAGCTTCGCTTACTTAAAAATATCGGCATTTTCCGTGTTATTAAAAAAAATTGTGTGTGTTTATGAAGATTTTGTGCAAAAAGAATCTTGCAATTAAAGAAGAATTCGTGGAGTGGCCTCATGGGTTGCTAGCGATTGGGACAATTGGAAATGTTAACTTGAAGGACCCTACTGATCGTGATTCACAAGAACCTAATCCTGAAGAAGTTGCAAAGTTTCAAAATGAAGTAAACTTGTTATTGCATGAACAAGCAGATTCGGAAGCTGAAAACGATTCAATTTCTGATGATTGAAACAATAGAGATGCCAATATTCATAGGACCTCAAATAATGGTGTCATTAGCAAAAAATCATTGTCTTTTCTTCTTAAGAAGATGATTGCTTGCATAAGTGGTTTTGCCCCTGCTCCGAGTCTAAAAGATCCTGTCTCCGAATCCCGAATGGAAAAAGTACGCATTCTTAAATTTGTATTTTAAAATATGCGAATGTCCACATTGAAAATGATTATTTTTAGGACTTTTTATGACGAGTGTGCAGATAATGAGGACTTTACTTCACAAGAAAATGAAAATATATCCCCAAAGTTCTAGTACAATTTTGTCCGGTAAAAAATACTTAAAGAACAGATCTGTAAATATGCCTATGTCTACTGATGAGGTTCATGAGGATGGTGATGAGACAACGAATGGAAGCAAATGGATTAAGACAGATTCTGAATGTAAGTATATATCTATATTTTTCATCTGTAAGCAGATTAAAATAGCTTAACTAAGGATGGCCTACCACACGAGGTTTCATGTTTCTACAATTCGACCCGTAATCTCTAGGTCACAATAGAGTAATTTTTCCATTACATCAATGCTCATCTTCATTAAAATAGCATAACTAATGCAACTTAATTTAGTTGCATTGTAGTAATGCTTTTTTTTTCGATTTTTTTTGTCTTTTAACTTCGTTCGAACTATTTTGGACAATAATTGTTCTGACTTATGTTGATTTGATGCTGCAGATATTATATTTAGGATTGGAGCCAATTTCTGGAAAATGTGGCACTCTTGTAGTGATTAAGATCTGATGATTTTATCTACTTGTGATTATGTGAAGATGAAGCTCAACGTATACTCATGCTCAATCTTTGATTTTTCATTTTTCTTGGCCAAAATATGCCAATTGTTAATTCTATGATGCCCAGCTCATCAGACTTGAAGTTCAGTTAATCAGATCGAGCTTTATTTCGTGGAAAATAAATATAAGTGAAAATTGAATCAGCGTACCAAATACAATTAAATGAAGTTAGTGTCTAATTAATGTGATGGTCAACCCACAAACAACAGCAAAAAATTAGAATTTTTGGTCAATAATTTGGGAAGTACGATAAAATATTTTGTCGACTCTAAATTATTTTAATCCTGTAAATATTATAAGAAAGCAGAAATTGATATAAATAAAAATCATAATAAGATATTTAAATTTTATTGAAACTCAAATACATCACAATAAAACTTGAAACGTGTCAGTAACTGTGAGTTCAAATGCTAAATCCTAGGATACATGATTATGTTGCTTGAATAGCTATTAAGATATGGTTAGAGGACTTGTTTTGATTCTACCATGGCGTGCACAAAAAATGAACGAGATGGGCTGCTTGATCGTGAGAAGGTGAAGAGGAGGAGAAGAAAATGGCAAAAACAATGACTTCCCCCAAATTAATTAGATATTTTTAACTTAAATAATGCCCAAAGTGTGAGGCCCAGAGTACTAATTTCTTTCAATTTCGTCACAGTACAGTAACACAATTGAGCCCAAATTTGACTTAATTCTAATAAGTTCTTGTTAGGGCAAAATATGGCTCAACGTCATTCGACTGGATTGGCCCAATCGACTGAGCCTTGATCTCCCTGAAGATCCAGCCGACTAGACCTTAGTTTGCTTCTGAAGTCTAGTCGACTGAACCTAAGTGCCCACAACGAATTTCCAGCCGACTGGAATCCCAGTCGACTCGATAGTCCAGTCAACTTGTACCCTATTAGTACATGTCCAATATTCTGGCTGATCCAACCGGCACCAAGTATCCAACATACTTGAAACAACGACATTCCAGTCGACTGGCTAAAGATTTCAGGAAACTAATCCCATATTATTAACTTGTCCAGTCTACACGCGACAACTCCTACTCCTTCTAGGATTCAAATCCATTCTTTTACGGGATATCTCTCATGAAATTCGGGATTACTTGAAATCCTAAAAAGATTACAACTATCATTTATTTGAGTTTGACTTGGTTTCCTATATAGGAATTCGAGTCCCCATAGGACTAGCATACCTAAATCTATAAATAAAGGAGACCCCCAAGGCTATAAATTAATTCAAGCTATGGCTCACAAACTTGAGACTCAGAGCCCGTGCCCTTGCCCTCACTCCGCTCAGATACGCTATTCCCTCTGCCCTTACAAAACAAAAATCGAGATATGATGTATCACTCTTGTCTTGTTCTCTTTCAAACCACTAATTTGATCATCGAAGTGTCTATAGCAACCATCACACCAGTGGTCAGTCACTCTATGTTCCTTCTTTGTCTTTATTTTACAGGATTGTTGGTGCTTCTTTTCAATCAAACAATCGATTATGGACTAAACACAAAATTTATCGTTTATAACTTGGCGCCCACCATGAGGCCTTAGCAATTCATAGCAAATTAGAGACCAACTTGCCAGACTTTCTGCAAAATCCATGGATTTTAAGAACACTCCAACCAACGTTCATGATCAGCTCACTATGATCATATACCACATGAAGGAAAACACGATAAGGATGAAGGAACTCGAACGAAAGAACACCATCCTCCGAGTAGAAAATTCAGCTCTCCAAAGCCGCCTGGAATGCCTTACGATTGTGTTAAGCTCCCGAGCTATCCCTCATGCTCGGTCTACTAGAGTCATCATCCCTGAAAGTCTACTCCCCGTTTTTAACCAAGCGTCGACATCAACTCCAGCAGGCCAAACATTTGGTGAGGTGGAACTACAAGGATGCATAGTGGAATACGCCTGGAACCCTCGTCAGAAGTCTCAGAAAATCCAATAATTGAGCGCCTCATCCAGTCGATCGAGATACTAAGCCTCGAGCCAGTTGCGTTCCAATTGACCATAAATCGATTGGATGATGTGACTGAAAGGGTTGCATAACAGAAGCTATCATTGCCTCCCGACTCTTATGAGTCAAGGTCTTAGTGAAGATGGGTAAAGTTGGGCGAAGCACTGATATTCCATTTATAAAAAATATTACGACATTCGAGCTTCCCGGAAAATTCAGTGTTCCATACATGCACATGTACGATGGCTCGACCAATCCGGGCGAGCATATTGCTTCCTACAAACAGAAGATATACATTGTGTCTGTCATATGAGCTTAATCGGAAGCAAACATGTGTAAAGGATTTGGTTCAATACTTACAGGCCGATCATTGAAATGGTTCACTAATCTGCCAAACAGCTCGATTGACTCTTTCAAGTCACTTATAGATTCATTCGTACTCGAGTTTTAGGCAGCTATGGGGTTGAAAAGACCTTGGAAGATTTACATGACATAGTATAAAAATTATGGGAACTACTCTGAGAGTATGTGAATCGGTTAAACAGAGAGAATATGATTATTTCTAACCTTTACCATTCCACGGCGATCGAAGCATTCATGAAAGGATATCTCCCTGCCATCGATCTCTACCAGAATATGACTCGCTACAAATGCTACACTATGGAGGAGACACTTTCTCGAGCCATAGTAGAAATCAGGTGGGAAGAATACACACTATGGAGGAGACACTTTCTCGAGCCATAGTAGAAATCAGGTGGGAATAAGACAGGAGGAACATAAAGCAGCGAACCTCTATCGAGGAAATAATGGTCCAACCCTTTCTAAGCTGTACAAGAAACGAGACTCGAATCCTCGTTCAAGTGACCAAATGAACAGTGGGATATGTGATCATCGGCCACTCCTTTGAGATGATAGACAACAACCTACATCATATGGTATTCTTCTTCCAGTCGACCAAGGATTCCAGACTATAATTTTTTTGTATCACCTGAAGATCTGGTGGCCACTCTATAGAAGATAAAAAACATTGTACGATGGCCTGAATGAAGTCGGGAGAGTTCGGGGAAGATAGACACAAACAAATGGTGTGAGTTCCATCGAGACTACGAACACCTCACAGTTGATTGTGTAGCCTTTAGACTAGAAGTGCTAGAGCTGCTCAATAAAGGGCACCTCAAGGAGTTGTTGACTGACAAATGGAAGAAGACACTGGAAAAAAGAGAATACAAAAACGATAAACCCAAAAAATAGCACAACTCTTAGCATAAACCCCTACAAAATCATCATCATCCAATTTGGTATCCTTGGATCAATGGCAATATTAAGTCCAAACCTAAGTTTCAAATGCAACTATTTCATGCACATAACATGGCAAATAACATCAATCCAAACATGATTAACACTATAATGAATAAAAGCGTGCAAAATGGTATTGGATCTTGTTTGGGTTTCCATGAGTTCAAATGCTAAATCATAGGATACATGCTTATGTTGCTTGAATAGCTATTAAGATATGGTTAGAGGACTTGTTTTGATTCTACCATGGCGTGCACAAAAAATGAACGAGATGGGCTGCTTGATCGTGAGAAGGTGAGGAGGAGGAGAAGAAAATGGCAAAAACAATGACTTCCCCCCAAATTAATTAGATATTTTTAACTTAAATAATGCCCAAAATGTGAGGCCCAGAGTACTAATTTCTTTCAATTTCGTCACAGTACAGTAACACAATTGAGCCCAAATTTGACTTAATTCTAATAAGTTCTTGTTAGGGCAAAATATGGCTCAACGCCATTCGACTGGATTGGCCCAATCGACTGAGCCTTGATCTCCCTGAAGATCCAGCTGACTAGAGCTTAGTTTGCTTCTGAAGTCTAGTCGACTGGACCTAAGTGCCCACAACGAATTTCCAGCCGACTGGAATCCCAGTCGACTCGATAGTCCAGTCAACTTGTACCCTATTAGTACATGTCCAATATTCTAGCTGATCCAACCGGCACCAAGTATCCAACATACTTGAAACAACGACATTCCAGTCGACTGGCTAAAGATTTCAGGAAACTAATCCAATATTATTAACTTGTCCAGTCTACACGCGACAATTCCTACTCCTTCTAGGATTCAAATCCATTCTTTTACGGGATATCTCTCAAGAAATTCGGGATTACTTGAAATCCTAAAAGGATTACAACTATACTTTATTTGAGTTTGACTTGGTTTCCTATATAGGAATTCGAGTCCCTATAGGACTAGGATACCAAAATCTATAAATAAAGGAGACCCCCAAAGCTACAAATTAATTCAAGCTCTCGCTCACAAACTTGAGACTCAGAGCCCGTGCCCTTGCCCTCACTCCGCTCAGACACGCTATTCCCTCTGCCCTCACAGAACACAAATCGAGATATGATGTATCACTATTGCCTTGTTCTCTTTCAAACCACTAATTTGATCATCAAAGTGTCTATAACAACCATCACACCAATGGTCAATCACTCTACTTTCCTTCTTTGTCTTTATTTTACAGGATTTTTGGTGCTTCTTTTTAATCAAATAATCGATTATGGATTAAACGCGAAATTCATCATCTATAATTTGGCGCCCACCATGGGGCCCTAGTAATCCATAGTAAATTAGAGACCAACTTGCCAGACTATCTGCAAAATCCATGGATTTTTAAGAACATTCCAGCCAACGTTCATGATCAGATCACTACGATCATAGACCACGTGAAGGAAAACACGACAAGGATGAAGGAACTCGAATGAAATAACACCATCCTCTGAGCAGAGAATTCAGCTTTCCAAAGCAGCATGGAATGCCTTACGACTGCGTTAAGCTCTCGAGCTATCCCTCATGCTCGGTCTACTAGAGTCATCACCCTGAAGGTCGACTCCAGCAGACCAAACATTTAGTGAGGTGGAACTACAAAGATGCATAGTGGAATATGCCTGGAACCCTCGTCAAAAGTCCCAGAAAATCCAATAATCGAGCGCCTCATCCAGTCGATCGAGATACCAAGCCTCGAGCCAGTTGCGTTCCAATTGACCATCAATCCAGTGGATGATGTGATTGAAAAGGTTATCGTAACAGAAGCTACCATTGCCTCCCGACTCCTATGAGTCAAGGTCTTAGTGAAGAGGAGCAAAGTTGGGCGAAGCACCGACATTCCATTTGCAAAAAATATAGAGGCATTCGAGCTGTTGGGGTTTTGGGTGATGGGGCGCAGCGGAAGCGCGGGTCCGGGCGAAATCGACTTTTTAAAACTTTTAACAGTGTCGATGAATAATTGGTATCATATGCCAATTATAAATCCGTATTTTGCCCTAATCTCTCATGACATTCATAAGTATCATAATTTCACCAAATTATAATTTTTCCCTTAATGCGATTTTACAGAAAACTCTCAAAACACTTCCGAAACAATTCCAAAAATTCTAGAAAATTTTCTTACGCATTATTATACATCTAATTACATCCTCAACAACTCAATTTCATAAATTAAGCCAAATTGAATTAATTACAAATTAATCAAATTAATTCATCCATCACAGGCTATCCGTATTATACCTGGGATATAGATGAGAACGTCAAATCCGTTCGATATAATACAGTCGACTTTCAATTTACGATCACGAAATAACACTCGGAACTGGTTTCCGAAGTTATACCACGGACATGGATTTACTAGATCGTAAACACGTGCTAGATGCCTATGCCCTGTACACAGGACTGACAGATCCTATCTTGATACGCACTGGATATCATGAGCATCAGTCCACACTCAACGAACAGGCGGAGGTCTGATCATTGATAGATCGTTGACGTGACTGCCATCAAAGTGTGAAGGATAACTCATATATCCCACTGTGGTATCTCAAGTCGAATGACCACTATGCTCGCTCAACTCGAGAAGGTTCCTATTGACGTTGGTGTACCATCTATTAGGAAACCTTCAGTGAGTCGTTCAATGTCTTATCAAATAAACACCTACATGTCTATACGAGTCTCCCGAGACTCATGGTTCACTGGGATAAACCATCGGACCAAGTCACGATATACGACATGTACTGATCTCAGCGGATTTTACTAACCGACCCGTGTTAGTAAATCTTGACCAGGAACTTTATTTAAGGATATACATCTAATAGTGCGCTTCCCAATGTCAATTACAAACTACGTTGTAACTGCGCACTATATCGTAAATCTTAGGGTCTTTGTCTAGTATACACTTATCACTGAACTAGATTCAGTTTCAATATAATCGTAATCAAATATCTAATCGTAATTAGATCGAATAAGTATATAAAAGACAAGGGTGCTACCGTTAAAATTAGTAATATTATGGAAAATGAAACTGTCCGTATTTATGAATCGGACATAAATACGATCCGGATTGGCATTCGGAGCACCAACCCTAACACGAGCTTCCCGAAAAATTCAGTATTCCATACATGCACATGTATGATGGCTCGACCGACCCGAGTGAGCATATTGCTTCCTACAAACAGAAGATTTACTCTGTGTCTATCATATAAGCTCAATGGGAAGCACACGTGTAAATGATTTGGTTCAATACTTACAAGTCGAGCATTGAAATGGTTCACTAATCTACCAAAAAGCTCGATCGACTCTTTATAGTCACTTGTAGATTCATTCGTACGCGAATTTGTAGGCAGATGTGCGGTTAAAAAGACCGTGGAAGATTTACATGACATAGTATAAAAATGAGGGGAATTGCTCTAAGAGTATGTGAATCGGTTAAACAGAGAGAATATGACTATTTCTAACCTCTACCATTCCACGACGGTCGAAACATTCAGGAAAGGATATCTCATTGCCGACGATCTCTACCATAACATGACTTGCTACAAATGCTACACTATGAAGGAGACACTTTCTTGAGCCATAGTAGAAATCAGGTGGGAAGAAGACATGAGGAACATAAAACAGCGAACCTCTATCGAGGAAAGAATGGTCCAACCCTTTCTAAGCGGTACAAGGAACGAGACTCAAATCCTCGTTCAAGTGACCAAATGAACAGTGGGATATGTGATCATCGGCCACTCCTTTGAGATGATAGACAACAACCTACATCATATGGTATTCTTCTTCCAGTCGACCAAGGATTCCAGACTATAATTTTTTTGTATCACCTGAAGATCTGGTGGCCACTCTATAGAAGATAAAAAACATTGTACGATGGCCTGAATGAAGTCGGGAGAGTTCGGGGAAGATAGACACAAACAAATGGTGTGAGTTCCATCGAGACTACGAACACCTCACAGTTGATTGTGTAGCCTTTAGACTAGAAGTGCTAGAGCTGCTCAATAAAGGGCACCTCAAGGAGTTGTTGACTGACAAATGGAAGAAGACACTGGAAAAAAGAGAATACAAAAACGATAAACCCAAAAATAGCACAACTCTTAGCATAAACCCCTACAAAATCATCATCATCCAATTTGGTATCCTTGGATCAATGGCAATATTAAGTCCAAACCTAAGTTTCAAATGCAACTATTTCATGCACATAACATGGCAAATAACATCAATCCAAACATGATTAACACTATAATGAATAAAAGCGTGCAAAATGGTATTGGATCTTGTTTGGGTTTCCATGAGTTCAAATGCTAAATCATAGGATACATGCTTATGTTGCTTGAATAGCTATTAAGATATGGTTAGAGGACTTGTTTTGATTCTACCATGGCGTGCACAAAAAATGAACGAGATGGGCTGCTTGATCGTGAGAAGGTGAGGAGGAGGAGAAGAAAATGGCAAAAACAATGACTTCCCCCCAAATTAATTATATATTTTTAACTTAAATAATGCCCAAAATGTGAGGCCCATAATACTAATTTCTTTCAATTTCGTCACAGTACAGTAACACAATTGAGCCCAAATTTGACTTAATTCTAATAAGTTCTTGTTATGGCAAAATATGGCTCAACGCCATTCGACTGGATTGGCCTAATCGACTGAGCCTTGATCTCCCTGAAGATCCAGCCGACTAGACCTTAGTTTGCTTCTGAAGTCTAGTCGACTGGACCTAAGTGCCCACAACGAATTTCCAGCCGACTGGAATCCCAGTCGACTCGATAGTCCAGTCAACTTGTACCATATTAGTACATGTCCAATATTCTAGCTGATCCAACCGGCACCAAGTATCCAACATACATGAAACAACGACATTCCAGTCGACTGGCTATAGATTTCAGGAAACTAATCCCATATTATTAACTTGTCCAGTCTACACGCGACAACTCCTACTCCTTCTAGGATTCAAATCCATTCTTTTACGGGATATCTCTCATGAAATTCGGGATTACTTGAAATCCTAAAAAGATTACAACTATCATTTATTTGAGTTTGACTTGGTTTCCTATATAGGAATTCGAGTCCCCATAGGACTAGCATACCTAAATCTATAAATAAAGGAGACCCCCAAGGCTATAAATTAATTCAAGCTATGGCTCACAAACTTGAGACTCAGAGCCCGTGCCCTTGCCCTCACTCCGCTCAGATACGCTATTCCCTCTGCCCTTACAAAACACAAATCGAGATATGATGTATCACTCTTGTCTTGTTCTCTTTCAAACCACTAATTTGATCATCGAAGTGTCTATAGCAACCATCACACCAGTGGTCAGTCACTCTACTTTCCTTTTTTTTTCTTTATTTTACAGGATTTTTGGTGCTTCTTTTTAATCAAATAATCGATTATGGACTAAACGCGAAATTCATTATAATTTGACGCCCACCATGGGGCCCTAGTAATTCATAGTAAATTAGAGACCAACTTGCCAGACTTTCTGCAAAATTCATGGATTTTAATAACATTACAGCCAACATTCATGATCAGATCACTACGATCATAGACCACGTGAAGGAAAACACGACAAGGATGAAGGAACTCGAATGAAATAACACCATCCTCTGAGCAGAGAATTCAGCTTTCCAAAGCCGCATGAAATGCCTTACGACTGCGTTAAGCTCTCGAGCTATCCCTCATGCTCGGTCTACTAGAGTCATTACCTTGAAGGTCGACTCCAGCAGACCAAACATTTGGTGAAGTGGAACTACAAAGATGCATAGTGGAATACGCCTGGAACCCTCGTTAAAAGTCCCAGAAAATCCAATAATCGAGCGCCTCATCCAGTCGATCGAGATACCAAGCCTCGAGCCACTTGCGTTCCAATTGACCATCAATCCAGTGGATGATGTGATTGAAAGGGTTATCATAACAGAAGCTATCATTGCCTCCCGACTCCTATGAGTCCAGGTCTTAGTGAAGAGGAGCAAAGTTGGGCGAAGCACCGACATTCCATTTGCAAAAAATATATAGGCATTTGAGCTTCTCGAAAAATTCAGTATTCCATACATGCACATGTACGATGGCTCGACCGACCCAGGCGAGCATATTGCTTCCTACAAACAGAAGATTTACTCAGTGTCTATCATCTAAGCTCAATGGGAAGCACACATGTGTAAATGGTTCAATACTTACAGGTCAAGCATTGAAATGGTTCACTAATCTACCAAACAGCTCGATCGACTCTTTAAAGTCACTTGTATATTCATTCGTACACGAGTTTGTAGGCAGCTGTGCGGTTAAAAAGACCGTGGAACATTTACATGACATAGTATAAAAATTAGGAGAACTGCTATGAGAGTATGTGAATCGATTAAACAGAGAGAATATGACTATTTCTAACCTCTACCATTCCACGACGGTCGAAGCATTCAGGAAAGGATATCTCCTTGCCGGCGATCTCTACCATAACATGACTTGCTACAAATGCTACACTATGAAGGAGACACTTTCTTGAGCCATAATAGAAATCAGGTTGGAAGAAGACATGAGGAACATAAAACATCGAACCTCTATCGAGGAAAGAATGGTCCAACCCTTTCTAAGCGGTACAAGTAGGGATGGCAATTTTACCCACCAACCCGCAAACCCGCAAAAACCCGCCCGCAATGGGTAGGATTTGGTAAATATATTAGTGGGTGCGGTGCGGGTTTGGTAATTTAAAGCAAAACCCGCTGCGGGTGCGGTGCGGGTTTGGTATTTAAGAAAAAAATGCGGGTATCCGCTGCGGGTATCCACATACCCGCAATATTTTTTTTATTAATTAATATTTTTAGGACAATATAAAAAAACCTTCATACAAAAACAACTAACAAAACCTAAACCTAAAACATTAATCCACAGTTTCACACTCCCACTCAGCCGCAACCCGCAACCTGCCCAACTGGAGATTTTTTGCATGACTATTATTTTTTTTTTAATAACACTTGTTAATAAAATTATAATACAAAAATTTTGATTAAGTTCACATGATCAGAAACGGGAGAGAAGCAAAATAAGCTAGTGTTTGCTGCAACTTCAGTAGCTTTCCTGCTTCTTCATTACACTTACAACACTTGAGTCTTGTAAGCATCACTTTCATTACACTTAGCATAAAAATATGACCAAAATGTTGGTGATTACTTTTTAGCTTATTGTCGATTGAGTTGGAAAACTTAGATCATTATAATTATGAAAGGAAGAACTCGTTTTAATTATGTTTATATGAAAAAATAAACATATGGTACCGAGTCTTTCATACATTATATTATCTATGTACTGTATATACATACATTGCATGTTGTATATGTCAAATGAAAAATAAATGTGAAAACTACAGCTAGCAATTAAAAATAAATTATTTAATTAAAAAATATATTATTAAGAACACAAAATAATTCAATATTTTAAAAACCCGCAAAAAATCTGTTGGGTACCATTGCGGGTTTGGTAATTTATTTTTATATGCGGTGCGGGTTTGGTAATGAAAATTAAAACCCGCAACGGGTATGGTGCGGGTTTGGTAATTCATTTACATATGCGGGTGCGGGTTTGGTAATGGCAAAACCGCACCATACCCTACCCACTGCCATCCCTAGGTACAAGGAACAAGACTCAAATCCTCGTTCAAGTGACCAAATGAATAGTGGGAGAGGTGATCATCTGCCACTCCCTTGAGATGATAGACAACAACCTACAAAATATGGTATTCTTCTTCCAGTCAACCAAGGCTTCCAGACTATAATTTTTATGTATCACCTGGAGATATGGTGGCCACTCTATAGAAGATAGAAAACATTGTACGATAGCCTGGATGAAGTCGAGAGAGTTCGGGGAAGATAGACACAAACAAATGGTGTGAGTTCCATCGAGACTACGAAAACCTCACAGTTAACTGTGTAGCCTTTAGACTAGAAGTGCTAAAGCTGCTCAATAAAGGGCACCTCAAGGAGTTGTTGACTGACAAATGGAAGAAGACACTGGAAAAAAAATACGGAAATGATGAACCTCTGCATCCTACACCAATCGGTAATTTAATGAAAGTCATAATTGGAGGATCTAGTATCAATGAAGTCTCATGCTTCTCGGCCAAGCTATATGTTGGCGACTTGGTCGCATAATTGGATTTTGATGACGTCAACGCAATCGACGACTTCGACGTACAATCACGAAGCAATACAAAAAGTGTCGAAGCATATGAGGTGAAGAGCGAGAATGTGAAGACTTGCGGCAAAATGAAGATTATATTGCAAACGTCTTAGCTTAGGATTTAATTTGTAATGTGAGATGTAATATTCAAGTGCCTAAGCTCATAGGGATCATGCACATTCACTTAGAAGCATTAGGGGCATGTACGAAATGCATTAAAACCTTCAAATCTGCATTTTAGTATTTAGGGAAGCCTTCTGGAACCGGCATGGACCATACCGGTCCCCTTACCGGTCATTAAACCGGCCTTCCCCTATTTCGCATGCCTATTGGAACCGGGCCATACCGTGCCGGTTACCTCGCCGGTCTTCATGCCGGTATTGGCAATAAAATCATGCTCTCTGGAACCGGGCTGGTCCTCGCCGGTCTCCATACCGGTTTGCTCGCCGGTCTAACGGCTAGTTTTTCGAACGTTATATAGCCGTTGGGAGATATTGAAACCCTAGACCGGCATACCGGTCTCCTCGCCGGTTTGCTCGCCGGTCTCGGCAGTAACTGCAGGGACAGTTTTCATTTTCTATATAAATGAGTCCCAAATTCATTTTTGCCATCTTCTTGAACCTTCATATCATTTCTTAGAAAGCAAAAACAAGAGTGTCTTGAATCTTCAAATACTTAAACACTCACACAAGCTCACACACATCTTCATTACATTTAGTGAGCTTAGATCACTTGGGTTTTGCTCTCACACAATCTTCTTATTATTTGTGAGTGCCCAAGTGTATTTTAATTCTTTCTTATCATAAACACTTGCGGTTTGTGAAATCCCATTATTCGGGTAATTGTAAAGGTTTGTGAGTGAGCCTACGAACAAAACTCAAAATTGTAAAAGGGTTTGGAGTGCGCCTTTGCGGAAAAATCTTGGTTGTGAGTGAACCACAGAAACTCGATTTTAGTAGAAATCTTCAAGCGAGGCTTGAGGGAGTGGACGTAGGCACGGTTTTCCGAACCACTATATATCGCGGTGTCGTATCTCTCTTTCCTTACTCTTTTACTATTTGCAAGTTAATTTATATTTACACTTATTGATTAGAAACTTGCATATATGATATTTATTAGAATAGAGAAAATTGGCCTAAAACTCCCACTTGGTAATAAGAGCTTAAAATCGGCAAAGATTTTATAATTCTGCATTTATAGCGATAACCCAATTCACCCCCCCTCTTGGGTATAGAGATTCTTTGTCGCTATTGCTTGTAGGTACTTTCACTATATTCCCGAGAAAGGATCCTTCAGATTACTTCATCCCCAAGAGTCAAAGAAACACACACCAACCTTATCATTCGGTTCTCCGACGATCAGAGTGTGGATCTCCTTAATACGCACCATGATGATTTAGTTTTATCTTTGCATGTGGCCAACTTCATGGTGCAACGAATCATAGTGGAAAACAGGTCTTCAACTAACATTCTTTTCTCCATACTATGAAAGTGATGAACATATAAGAAAACAGCCTCAACAGACGATCAACCAGATGGTAGATCTCAATAGAGTACATAGTTAACTCTGGGAGATACTACTCACAACCTACGCGGAAGGTGACACACTCACAAAATGGTTCTTTACTCTCAAGTATAAGAGTGTCGAAGTAATAAATAACCCGATAAGTTCAGGATCGATCCACAATGAATAGATTTAGTAAAATAAAATAATAATTCAAGTGAATAAAATAAAAATGCTAAATTGTTTGAAGTGATGGATAATTTTAAATTGGATTGCAATAATAAAATAAAATACTTGAGGTAAGGGACCCACTCTTGATATTTTAAATTTAGAGAACTCTTACTTTTTATAATATATAAATTGTCATTATTACCAAGTTAATTTAGTTGTGGAATTAATTATATCAAAACATATAAAACCAATCATAAAGGCCGTGATAATATTTGTTTATAAAAAGTCTAGTTAGGTACATAATTATGCCAAATATATAACACCAGTCATACATGCGTTAACAAATTTGTTAATAATTAATCAAGAATTAAATTAAATATTAGTTTTTAGATTACAATTCATATATTATAATATAAGTAAGATTAATCTATAATCTCCTATTAAGAGTTTCACCATTTACCCCAGTAGGATTGAATTAGGTACTCATGGTTTGAATAAAAACACACATAATTTTACTACTGAAAGAAAAAAATCACAACAAAGCTTGAAAAATAAAACACATAAGAGCTGAAACTCCACAACTTTTCAGCTAGAAAACTATGAAATCCGTGTTGTAGAACTGAGGTGCTCACCACCTCTACAATTACAATTTCTGACCGGTGCGTAATCACACGCGTATAATGCAAGCGCGTGTATCGTTCAAGTAGTATAAAAATATCGATCCCATGAGAACTTAATTCAAACTGTTGTTATTAATTATCGATACTATTTATTTACAAGTATCTAATTAAGGGAGAAGAGAATGATTGTTTTTGGTTGGTTGAATGTTGATTTGCTTAAATAAAATAAATAAAATAAACAAAAGAAAATACTAAGAAAAATAAATAAAAAACACAAAGATCTAGGGTTGTGATTCCACACAATATTATCCTAAAGATGAATTGATTCTCTTATATATGTGTAATAAGTCAGTTTGCTAACCTGAAACACCAAGATATGCAAAAGTCTATGTCGATGGTCAGACACCAATACCCAAATAACCCAATTAATCATATGTCTATATTAATGTGGGAACACAGAAACTGGGCGACGCATGCTGTTCTAGGCTCGCGGCCTAGTTGGGAGTACGGAGTAGCCCGCGGGGGACTAAACCAGAGAATAATGGAGTCGCCACCCGGTGTGAACCGGGACAAAGATTTAAGGCCGCACTCACCCCTCGCAAGGGAAGACCTCAAACCGTTGGGTTCGAAATGGTCCCTTAGTTATGCCATTTGTAATAAAATGATTTGTGCAATAATCTAACCAAGCCTAAGCAACATATTTCCAAGGATGATTTACCCCTAAGTTCGCATGCATGCATCAACAATTTCATCTAAATTTACATGTAACACATATCCGAATTTGCATACAGCCTATTTGCATGTAATCTATGTCTCAATTTGCATACATAAAGATAAATTAACATACGGCAAACATACAAGTTAATAAACACATTGTACTCATACATGTGGGGAATACAGATGAACGACACATACACAATCTTGCGTAATACAGAGAAACAATCAGGTTCATCATACGAAGGGATAGCTACTAGGGACAATTATGCACGAAATCTGATGAAAAAGACTCAGTTCAGTGGGTGCGCGTTCGTGAAACGTTCGTAAACGCGTTCGAACGGTAATCAAAAGGTTCGTGTTCGTATAGCGTTCGAGAACACGTTCGAACGGAACCAGACCTGATGCATGATGAAACTAAGAAAATGCGTGCGCGTTCGAGTAGCGTTCGAGAACGCGTTCGAACGAAACCAGACCTGATGCATGATGAAACTAAGAAAATGCGTGCGTGTTCGCGTAGCGTTTGAGAACACATTCGAACGATAAATAGAAGGTTCGCGTTCGTATGGCGTTCGAGAACGCGTTCGAACGGAACCAGACCTGATGCATGCAACACATTCATAGACAAACAAATCCACAATGTAGGACCTCACGTATCCGATTGAACTCATCTCGCATCCAATCAAATATACATTATCCGGCGCAGCAAAGCATCGTGGTAAAGGATTTTAACCTCTCAAAATAGAGGACCTTTAATCGCACTTACTAAGCCCATGCGCAAACAACACAATACATATATAAAGAAGTAAAGACAACGATATCGGACTTCGTATACCCGATTGAACACATCTTACATTCAATCAAATATACGTCATCTGGCGCGACGAAGCATCGTGGTAAAGGATTTTAACCTCTCAAAATAGAGGACCTTTAATCGCACTTACTAAGCCCATGCGCTTTATCACCAATTTCATAAACAACTGACGTACATAAAGCAAAAGACATGATGTAAGAGGCACGGCGAAGTAGGGGTGAACACCGGTTCCGGGTATTCCGGGTCTACCCGGAACCGGTTGGAACCGGACCGGAAATCCGGGTTTGGAACTGGAACCGGTTGTAACCGGTCCGGTTCCGGTTCCAAACACACGGAACCGATTTTTAACCGGTCCGGTTCCGGTTCCAGAACAACCGGAACCGGAACCGGAACCGGACCATAGAACCGGAACCGGAACCAAATTTGATACCCGTATTGATACCCGATTGTTGACCCGAATTTGATACTTGATATATATAAAAACGACGTCGTTTTTTTTTCAAAGGATATTAACTAAAGAACTCACGCTGCAACCCTAAAAGGCTAAAAGACCCATTTGCTTGCAATTGCATCGCCGCAGCCACTGGCCATCACAATATCACACATTTTTAGGTTGAATTTGTCCTCAGTCCTCAGTTCTCATTTGAGTCATTTCTTCGAATTTGAATCTCAATAGTCAATACTGCTTGTCGCTCAGAGTCTCAGACGCTCCTTGCTTCGCGCGCGGCCACACTATGACTAAGGTATACTTTTGGTATTTTGACTTTGAGTGTAATTTATATGAAAAAATCTGAACTTGGATGGGTTTGATGAGTAAAATTCCCTCTTTGAAATTCTGAAATTCAAAGTCTGCATACCATTTCTTGTTTAATTTTGTTGACTTTTTTAACTAGTGATTTGACTTTCTTTCGTTAGTTTAAAATGGTTGTTTGTTTTTGAGTTTGAGAGTTTTTTTGCTAAAGGTTGGTTAGGTGGAAGAATGCTTTTGAATTGAATTATGTGATTTTTGCAGCAGACAGCAATTTTAAGTGCTTTTGTGATTTGAGAGTTATTTTCTTAATTTAAATTGATGATTATCTTTTCTTAATGTATTTGTGTTATGTTGGCCTACTATTATGTGTTTCTGTTTAAGTTTCTGTTTAGGCCCTTGTAGTGGGAGTAATTTGAATATATGACACAAGTCACAAGATATTAGAGTTAGTGTTGTGTTGCTGCATTCTCATGCTTTTTTTGTGCTAAAACTTCTTGATATGGTAAACTTTTTTTTCCAGTGTATCATTATTTTAAGCAAAAGCTGCTTGAAATAATGAAATTTATTCAAGTTTTTCAGTGTTAGTTTGTCAAATCAGTTTTAGCCTTCTTGATACTTTTGAAATGTTGAACAGTTGAAATACTATCTACAGGCTTCCCTATAATTAATTAATTATTCAATTTATTCTCATATAACAGTGAAGGGGAAAAAATAGGGTAATTCGGAACCGGACCGGAACCGGATTGGAACCGAATAACAGGGTACCCTATTTAATTGGGTAGGTTCCGGTTCCACTTAATTAGGAACCGATTTTTTCCGGGTAGGTTCCGGTTCCAAGCGGAACCGGAACCGAAACCTGTTTTGCTCACCCCTACGGCGAAGTGTTGGCGTAAAGGTAGCCTTTTGGCATTTTCTTCCTTCAAATGGAAAACCTTTAGACCGACGTACTAAGCCCATGCGCATCACATCATCAATACACACAAATCATCATACGAAAATTAAATGGCGAGATGAAAAATGCAGATAATAAACAAACAAGATAAAACAAAGCGAAACATGTGCCATTTGCTCGAGTGGTACGTGGAGTTGTATCCTGAGTACAGATCATATTACCGTCCATTCGGAATCGGCTATGAAATTTATGTCCGGGTTTCCATCCTATATACCACAAGAGGTGACCCATTTTCATTCATTCAAAGGCCACAACACACATTATGCAACGAATCTCATGCGAATAAAATTCAATAAATAATTAAAAGATGAATGTAAACTAATGAGAAAGGTGCCCTCAGGTCTAACCTTTTATGTCGACTCTCGGAAGTACGGTGCACGGTCGTCAGAAAAAGGGGGGATGCTCCATAACTCCTCTGGTTCACAGGTTCACGCCTTTCCTCGCTGTTCCACCGCTCAAGCTACTGTTTTGGCTTCGATTCGCTGCTGTTTCGACTCCGATACGCTGCTGTTTTTGGGTGTTTCTAAAGGCTTTAAGTGCAGTTTTTTAGTTATTGTTTTAGGGATTAAAGGTGCGGTTTTTGTTGGTCATTGGTTTAGATGATTTATGGGCTGTTTTAGATGTTTTGTTGGCGTGGGTGGATGGTATTTAAGGCTGCGTAATTTCGGTAATGCATGGGTGTTTAGGGGGGTGCTGTTTTAAGTTATGGAGAGTGTTTAAGGGCTGTGATTTTTCTTGTGTATGGTGTGAATTGAGAGAGCTTTTTTTTTATGTGTATGTGTGAGAGTATGATATGTTTTTTTTTTTGTATGAATGAGCTAGGGGTTTAGATGTGGGGTGAAGGGTTCTTTTTATAGGTAAAAGGCTAGGGCTAAATCTTGATTGACAAGGAAGGGATTTGTGTAGTTAATGGAGGATATGATTTGATGTCAAACAAGGAAATCCTAAGATTTGAGGGGGGACAAAATTTGGCTAATTAGGAAGTGAAAATATTTAGTTTGTGTTGTTTAGGCATAATTTCTTTAATTTGTGTAAGTATTTTTATTATTTTGGTAGGTGATTATTTATATTTTATTTTATTTTATTTTATTTTATTTTGTATATGATTTAATTAATATTTTATTTAATTTGGTATTTGATTAATTAATGTTTTATGGGCTTTGTTGGGCTAATTGGGCTTGGGCGTGAGGCCAGCAGCAAAACCAGAAATACCGACGCCGTTCGAACGTTGATTCGAACGCTACACGAACGCCCGAAATCTATTTGACGTTCGAACTTGGTCACGAACGCAGCAGAATGAAAAACAGTGAACTTGTGAAATGAATCTGATGACATGCTCGTTCTGAATTTCCCCTTCCGACGTCCGTTTCCCGCGACTTCCGTGACTTAAAATGTAGTGTCTCCAAATGAGACTCATCATAGAGACTTATGCAAAACGTAGTGCCTACAGTCGCCCCCACTTTGATGGGACTTGTGCAATGTGTAGCAGTGACAATCCTATCAAAGTTATGCAATGCCTTTTCACTTACCTGGCTCGCCAGCTGCTTCCTGACTTGCCTGCTGCTTCGAACTGAGTTGGTGTCGCAGTGGACCTCGATCCTGGGACGCATCCCAATACCGCTGACAAAAGAGTGGGCCTCGACCTGGGACGCATCCCGAAAATGATGATGCAGTGGACCTCGATCCTGGGACGCATCCCAATAGCTGCAACCGACAACGGGGGCCTCGACCCTGGGACGCATCCCAATACCGCTGACAAAATATGGGCCTCGACCTTGGGAGGCATCCGAAAATGATGATGCAGTGGACCTCGATCCTGGGACGCATCCCAATAGCTGCAACCGACAACAGGGGCCTCGACCCTGGGACGCATCCCGATACCGCTGACAAAATGTGGGCCTCGACCCTGGGACGCATCCCGAAAATGATGATGCAGTGGACCTCGATCCTAGGACGCATCCCCAAACTACTGATGATGTGGGTCATGACCCTGGGACGCATCCCCAAAACTAATGATGATGTGGGTCACGACCCTGTGACTCATCCCCAAAACTACCGATGTGGGCCTTGCCCCCTGGGACTCATCCCCAAAACTGAAACTGTGTTGTCACTGGTTGGTTCGTATCTGCCGCTTCCTCTTCTCTTCTTCAAAATCTGTGAAAACAAAACAAAACAAACACAAAAGAATGCAACATGTGTTACGTGTATGCATGCTTGCATAGAGATTCTTATCTCGTTGGGTTAGGCCTTCCGCCAAGTCTTCTCTTTCTCAGGCAAAATATTGCTTCAATCTGTCCATGTTGATCGGCTCAGTGAACTCGTTACCTTCCAAGTCTAACAGTTTCACTGCCCTATTTCCCATTACTTTTTGCACTATGTAGGGTCCTTCCCAGTTAGGTCTGAACTTTCCTCTCGGATCTGTTGTCGACGGCCTCGCCTGCTTAAGTACCAAATCACCCTTTCTGATCTTGGTAGGACGTACTTTCTTGTTGAATGCTCGGGCTAATCTCTTCTGATACAACTGCATGTGATACAAAGCCTTCGTTCTCTTCTCATCCAGCTGTGCTAACTGATCAAACCTCTGTGCGGCCCATTCTTGTTCTGGTAACTTTGCCTCTGTTAATACCCTTATATATTGTATTTCTACTTCCACTGGCAATACTGCTTCCATTCAATAGACCAAAGAGTAAGGCGTGGCCCCTGTTGCTGTTCTTACTGATGTTCTGTAGCCCCACAAAGCATACGGTAGTTTGTCGGCCCAATCTCTGCAGTTTTCTGTCATCTTGGCTAAAATCATCTTTATAGTCTTGTTGGCTGCCTCAACTGCCCCATTTTCCTGTGGCCTGTACGGTGATGACTTATGATGGCCTATCCTGTATTTATGTAGCATTGCCCTTGTTTCCCCCTGGAACTGAACTCCGTTATCTGTAACCACATGGTGCGGCATACCATACCGACAAATGAGATTCCGAGCTATAAACTTTGCCATCTGCCTGCTGTAACATTGCAGAATGATTCGGCTTCCACCCTCTTTGAGAAGTAATCTACTGCCATTACTATGAAGCGAAGTCCATTCGATACATTCGGTCGAATCTCTCCAATCATATCAATTCCCCATACTAAGAAAGGCCACGGCTCTGACAGCCCATGCAACTCGGTGTGCGGCAAATGATTCAAATTACCGTGTGCTTGACAATCATGACAGAGCTTTACCATCTTCGCGCAGTCGGTCTCCATAGTTGACCAGTAAAAACCTTGTCTTACTAACTTGCGGGACAGATTCAACCCGTTCATGTGCAGACCACATACCCCGGCGTGTACTTCTTCTATTACCTGCTGAGCCACTTCTTTTCTCACATATTTCAACTGAATACCGTTTGCTTGCCTCTTGTACAGTTCCCCTTTCAAAATCACATACTGGGAAGCTAACCTCTGAATGATTATTCTGTCTTTTCTGCCTGCTCCCTTTGGGAGTTCCCCACGTTCCAGATACCTCTGAATGTCATAATACCAAGGTTTACCATCATCGACCTCTATTTCCAGAATTCTCTCTATCTCATAAACAGGTTTTCTTGCTGTCATCAGTATCAACGGTCTCATCACTAACTTTTCTGGATTTTCCTTAGTCGCTGCAAGTGTAGCTAATGCATCTGCCATCTGATTCTCTTCTCTCGGCAAGTGCTGAAACTTACAATCGGGGATAACCTGCGCCAATTTTTTGAGGTGAAAAAGGTAAGGTTTCAACCGTTCTTCTTTCAATTCCCATTCTCCTCGCATCTGCTGGGCTACCAACATAGAATCTCCGTAGACTTCCACACTCTCGGCCTTCAAGGCTATCAATGCAGTCAAACCAAAAGTACATGCTTCATACTCGGCCATGTTGTTTGTTACTCTGAATGTCAACCTTTTGGCCAAAGGCAAGGTTTCTCCTTCAGGGGTCACTATCACAATCCCAATTCCGGCTCCATTGCAATTCACTGCTCCGTCAAAATACATTTTCCATCTCTGAAATGTTATTGCTTGGATCTCTTCATCTGGAAATTCAAACTTATGCTGATCCCCTTCAATAGGTTGCAATGCCAGAAACTCTGCTACGGCTCGCCCCTTGATCACTTTGGAAGTGAGGTACTCAATGTCAAACTCTGTCAGCAATACTAACCATCTGCCCAATTTCCCCACTAGCGAAGGCACTGAATGCAGATATTTCAGAGGATTCTCCTTTGCCACTACCTGGATCTTGTAAGACTGGAAGTAATGCCGCAATTTTCTGGAAGCCCATACCACTACAAGACATATCTTCTCTACTTCCTGATATCGAGCCTCATACGGGAGCATCTTCTTACTCAGATAGTAAACTACATGTTCTACCCCTGTCTCATCTGCCTGTACCATCATTGCCCCCAGTGTTTCTGATTTTATGGCCAAATACAATATCAAAGGTCTGCCCAATCTCGGAGGTTTCAACACATGAGGCTTTACCAAGTACTCTCTGATCTTGTCGAAGGCTGCTTGACACTGCTCATTCCACTTTACCGGTTGATCTTTTCTCAACAGTTTGAAGATAGGCTCACATACTGACGTCAACTTGGCGATGAACCAACTGATGTACTGAATCTTCCCCATGAATGCTCTGACTTCCTTCTCAGTCTTTGGTGCTGGCATCTCTGTGATTGCTTGGATCTTTTCAGAGTCTACCTCAATTCCTCTTATTCCCACTGTATGTCTCAGTAATTTTCCAGATGTTACCCCAAACACACATTTCTTGGGTTCAGCCGCAGGTTGTACTTGTCAACTCTCTGAAGGAACCTCTCCAGTGCTTCTATATGCCCAATTCTTGTCTCTGATTTCATCATCATGTCATCCACATACACTTCAATCTCTTTTTGCATCAAGTCAGGAAATAAGGTAGTGGCCATCCGTTGATACGTAGCTCTCGCATTCTTGAGCCCAAACGACATTACCTTGTAACAATAAGTACCTCACTCTATGACGAAGGCAGTTTTGTGTTTGTCTTCCTCAGCCATAAGAACCTGATTATACCCTGAAAACCCATCTGCAAATGAATACATGGCAGATAAAGCTGCACTATCAACTAGTACATCAATATGAGGTAGAGTAAAATCATCTTTCGGGCAAGCCTTGTTGAGATCTCTGTAATCCACACACATTCTGACTTTCCCGTCTTTCTTCGGTACTGGCACAATATTTGCTAACCACTCGGGATACTTCACTACTTCCAGGAACCCCACATCTATCTGTTTCTTAACCTCTTCTCTGACCTTCTCGGCCCACTCAGGTCTCATCCGTCGGAGTTTCTGTTTCACTGGCCTCATATTCGGATAACTGGGTATTGTGTGCTGGGCAATGCTTCTGTCTACCCAAGGCATGTCCTCATAGGACCAAGCAAATACTTTGGCATATCTGACCAATACTTCTTCTAATTTCTCCCTCTCCTCGGAGGTAACTTCACTTGCAATCAGAACTTCCTTGGGGTTCTCAGGTGTACCCAAGTTAAATGCAGTAGTTCTGGCCGAACTGATATCAAATATGCTTTATTCATGTAGAGTAAATGTAAATGACTCAGGCAAGTAAGCAAAAGAAATGTCTTTATTATTGGATAATGCGGAAGTACATTCAAACAAATCAGGAAGGTAAATGTCTTCATCATCTATAGACACTTCTTCCTCTGCAACCAGGTTCTCCTCTGGCTTTTTATCCTCTCCCAGAGTCAGGCTCTCCAACTTCATCAATTCTTCTTCCCAATTCTCTGCTTCTTCCATAACTTCTTCGGTCAGCAGTTTCTTGCCCAACATCTCTTGGAAGATCTCGAAACCAGGTACCACAATCCCGTTAACTTCTATTGGTTCGGGCTCACCCTGATACCCTGAAGCCTTCACAAAACAATCTGCCAGTTTCAACCCTTTCTTTTTAACCTTCGGCTTTTCTTCATCAGATTTGTACCCCAAACCCATTCGAGTAGTCTATCCTCTGAAGTCTGGCAGTTTTGAACCCTCACCCGGCTTGAACTTCATTTTTCCCATGATCCTAGCTACCTTAGGATCCACCCATTCCTCAAAAGTTGTCGACACTTGGAACCTCGTGAAAGGTTGTATTTCCAAAGCAGCCACATCATTGTCTACCTTAGATCGGATGGTGACAATCTCTCCCTCATATGGGAACTTAATCATCTGATGCAAAGTGGAGGGCACACCCCCAAGCTTATGAAACCAAAGCCTTCCTAACAGAAAGGCAAAAGTGGCTGGGATGTCCAGCACTGTGAACTCAACTTCGTCCTCAATAGGACCAACCTTGACCGTTGCTACAAATATACCCTCAACTCCTCGCTTACTATCATCATAAGCCTTGATAGTCATACTAGAGGGATCCAGATCTGTCGTTTTCATACCCAGCTTGGCCAAAATCTTCAACGGGCACACATTGATGGATGAGATGTCATCCACCATCACACAAGAGGTCATTTTACCCCTCACTTCAGCTCTGATAAACAAAGGTCTATTATGATTTCTCCCATCAGTTGGGAGTTCTTCCTCAGAAAAAGTGATTGCCTGCAAAGCCTCCTTTTGCACTGTCCCAACAAAAATTACAGGGTTGGCATCCTCTGTCACCACTATCTTGCTTAAGGCCTCAACCATGGCCCGCTTGTGCTCTTGAGATGCACACAACAAATCCCAGATACTCACTTGTGCTCGGGTTTTCCTCAACTGCTGCAGCACTACATCTCCCTCGGCATTATCCCCATTTTCTGCCACTTCTCTTCCTCCAGTCAATATTTATTTACCCTTATCAGTCATATCATTGTAGAAATGCCCGCTGCGTGTCATACCCTTCACTTCTTCATCACTACTAGAGAAGTCTGCCCATAAACTTTTCCCATGTTCAGTTTCATCTTCCCTGTTACTATCCCAAATCCCAAGGCAAACGGTTTGGAGGTCAAAGGATTTGAGGACAAGGTTCTCGGGTAGGCCAGAGTTTATCATATAGGTTGGTGGTGGGACAGAGTGGTAATTCGGCAAAGGGTTCTGGTGTGTATTTGGGCGTTCCGTTTCAGGGTCGGGTATCTTTTTGGAGTCTATAAGGTCTTGGATTTCATGGCGGAGTCGGGCACAGTTGTCGGTATCGTGGCCTTTTTGTTGGTGGAATTGGCAATATTGGTTTAGGTTGAGATGTGGTGGTGGAGGGTTTGGGAGTGGTTTGGTTTCTAGGGGTTTTAGAAGTCCTTGTCTCTTCAATTTCTCCAATACCTTGGACAAGGGTCTCCCTAAGTTGGAGAATCTCCGATTTTGGATAGCGGTAATCTCAGCAGAAACGGGCTTTGTTCATGATGTCCCCCCAATGGGCCTCCTGTTCAGACCATAGAATTTTCTATTCTTGGCCTCTTCTTCCTCAATATCCATGACAGTTTCCCTCAACTGTCGGGACTCATTGATCATGGAGGTCATCCTCCTCAGTTTCCCATAGATGGAGGGCTTGGTGCCCTTAATGATCTTTTTTATCTGGTCATTCTCTGAGGGCCTGGTCTGCATCTTTAAGAGCTGGCTTCTCCAGCGGTCCACATACTCTTTGAAACTCTCTTCCGATTTCTGCCTGGTGTTCTCCAGATCACGGAGTGACAGATCTATCTCCAAGTCCGTGACGTACTGTTTCAAGAACGCATCAGCCAATTCTCTCCAATCTTCCCTTACTTTCTTCTCAAGGCTGTGATACCATACCACCGGTGCCCCCTCAAGTGACATTCCAAACATCTTATGTACATGTCGATTGTCAAACCCACAGAACTCATAACCGATACATACTGACGGAGATGAACCCTCAGATCCCCATTCCCGTTGAACTTATCCATATCTGGCATCTTGAACTGAGCATGCAACTGTTATTCGAAGGTCATTGCCTCATAATCTAACAACTCTTCATGTTTACCCTTCATTTTGCGGGTAACTGTTTCAACCTGATCCCGAAGCTTATGAAATTCTGCCTGAGACCCAATCACTTTGCTTGTTGCATACTCTGCCATGTCGTCATCAAAAGCGGGGATGTCATCCCCTAACCCATTCGGAGGCTCCTCGCGCCTCACATTCTCAGAATTCCCCCCAGCACGGGGTACAGCCATACCAGTCACATCAGTAGTCAAGGCTTGTAACTGTTCAGTAATTTTGGCGAGACCGTTTTCCAACTGATCTATCCGGGATACCTCGCTATCAGATGTACTCATATCTGTTACCGGCCTTTTAGTGAGTCTTCCATCTTTTTTAACCCAACATGAATCTATGATGTCTTTTATAGACATTGAGGGTGTTAACAGGACATATGTATGCATGGGATGAATGAGATGCATACGATACAAGGAATATATCACTCATTAAAATTTTCACACAAATCGGCCCATCATCATTTTAGGATCTTTTGGGCCAACTGTCATAGGAGTGAACTCGTCCCAGTTTAAATGGCCCAACAAGTTCACATCTCATGGCAAGAAGTCCAACCGTATCCAAATGATAATGCTCCCAAACACAAACATATAATGGCCCATTGGAGTTTTAGAAGCTTTCGGCCCAATCATCATAAGATACGTTCTTGTCCCAGTTTAAATGGCCCAACAAGCCCATACGTCATGACAAAAGGTCCCAATGGATCCAAACGACAATGTTCCCAAACATAAGCATACAAAATTAATTTCTACAGAGTGGCCCATTAACATTTCAGAAGCTTTTGGCTCAATCATCATAGGATACGAACTCGTCCCAGTTTAAATGGCCCAACAAGTTTGCATTTCTGACAAGAAGTCCAACTGCATCCAAATGAGGATGGTCCACAAGCACAAGGAAATAGTTGCTATAGGCCATACAATTTCGGTCTACGTGTGGGTTTGCGGGAGTGTAGATAAAGACTCTCGCTGGCGAAGGATTACCCACAACTAGGTCTCCCCACTCAAGGGTTCGAGCAACCAAGTGAGCACACCATTTTTATACGTTACAGTACGTGCCAACGAGTTATGGCGTGTGACTGACTGTCAGATAGATTTCCCGTTGTAGATTCCCCAGAGGGAGGGTGGAGCGAGGCTCTCTTAAGTACCCTAGCCTCTTAGGCTCTTATCGCTTGGTGACAGGAATAAACAACGATTCCTCCAAATTAGTCCATCACAATAGGCTACGAGTGAAAGATTATCTAGGTGCCATCACAGCTTTTCCTCATAGAAAAGTAGTGAATGATAGAAGACACCAAACCATTACCTAGCCTTAAAATGCCTTTGATTAAACCCCTTTTAACCCACAGTAGACACGGTTAATTAAAGCACAAATCATAATATTACAAGACATTATTTCGGGGCCGATTCTCTATCCCCAGTGGAGTCGCCAGACTGTGGGAACACAGAAACTGGGTGACGCATGTTGTTCTAGGCTCGCGGCCTAGTTAGGAGTACGGAGTAGCCCGCGGGGAACTAAACCGGAGAATAATGGAGTCGCCACCCGGTGTGAACCGGGACAAAGATTTAAGGCCGCATGATAAGTGCATGAAAATGTACATTAAAACATCACTTATCTAAGCTTATTGTTAAACATTTAGTTATATATTTTATGTTTTAGTACACAATTTCTATTGTTATATTAATTTAAAAATATTTATTATTTACACTAATTGAGTGATTTTTATTTGTAGGAATATTAATACATGGATCCGGGAATATTTACAAGTATTTTGGGGACCTCTAGGAAGACACAGGACAAGCAGGAGCATTGGCGCCATGGCGCCAAAACTACATACATTTTCCAGTGAGAATGGCGCCATGGCGCCATTCATCATTCATCAAGGGCGCCATGGCGCCCTCAATAAAGAACAAATTGGCGCCAAGGCGCCAATGAAGAGGCCAGGCGCCTTGGCACCTCCAGAACGTGGTCCGCCCATACATTTTCCAGGGAGTTTAGCGCCCAGGCGCTATTTAAATTGTTTCAGCGCTGCGGGAATAAATCCTACGCATTCCAGGACTCGATTTCTAGGGTTTTCTGAAATCCTAATGATACCCTGACACTACTATAAATACAATTGTTCTCCCAAACACAAAGGGGAGGCTAGTTACACAATACAAACAAGAAATCAGAGCTGTGCAAATTCTCGGGATCAGAAACAATGATTTATCCGATGATTCCCCATCCTATCTCTGCTGTTTCTTCATCTAGCATGCGGAACTAATCTCCCAAGCAAAGCTAAGGGTGAACTCTTGTACCCAACTCTTGTATTCTTGTTATTTGATTCATGAATGGTTTTAATTGATTAATACAATTGTTATTCTCTTCATCTCTTTATTCTATTGATTATTTGAGAACTATATTTTATTAGTTTACATATAGATTCAGTCATGCTTTTTCTATGTGTTGTTGGTAAAATTGGTTTGATAGATTAAGGTTGTTTTGCGAGTTGATCTTCTGCTGCAGTATTGCCCGAGGGCATATTGTCGTCGTTGGATAGGTTGTAACGATAACCTTGTGAATTGTAAACGTAGAGAAGATTGAATGACAATTACCTTAGAACTTAAACTGGTGTAGAATTGAATATCTTCCAATTTTGGATTTGGGACGTGAAATCCTCAATTGTGTAATAACATGAATCGATAACGGAATATAGGTAATAGGTGCAAGAGGGGACCCTGATGCTTTGTTATTTTTCTCATTATTATTAAAATCTTTCAAGTCTTTGAATTCTTTAATTTTCCATTGCAATTTAACCTTTTCTTAAAAATCAGTTACTGCTCAAAGTTCTTGATTTAGTGAATCAGTTTCTTTGTAACCATCTCTCTGTGGAATCGACACCCCAACTGTACTGCGATAACCGCGAGTCATATTTGGGCGTAATCACCGCACTCACCCCTCGCAAGGGAAGACCTCAAACCGTTGGGTTCGGAATGGTCCCTTACTTATGCCACTTGTAATAAAATGATTTGTGCAATAATCTAACCAAGCCTAAGCAAAATATTTCCAATGATGATTTACCCCTAAGTTCGCATGCATACATCAACAAGTTCATCTAAATTTACATGTAACACATATCTGAATTTGCATACAGCCTATTTGCATGTAATCTATGTCTCAATTTGCATACATAAAGATAAATTAACATACGGCAAGCATACAAGTTAATAAACACATTGTACTAATACATGTGGGGAATATAGATGAACGACACATACACAATCTTGTGTAATACAGAGAAGCAATCAGGTTCACCATACGAAGGGATAGCTACTAGGGACAATTATGCACGGAATCTGATGAAAAGGACTCAGTTCAGTGGGTGCGCGCTCGTGTAGCGTTCGTAAACGCGTTCAAATGGCAAACAGAAGGTTCGTGTTCGTATAGCGTTCGAGAACACGTTCAAACAGAACCAGACTTGATGCATGATGAAACTAAGAAAACGTGTGCGCGTTCACGTAGCGTTCGAGAACGCGTTCGAACGGTAAACAGAAGGTTCGCGTTCGTATAACGTTCGAGAACACGTTCGAACGGAACTAGACCTGATGCATGATAAAACTAAGAAAATATGTGCGCGTTTGCATAGCGTTCGAGAACGCATTCGAACGGTAAACAGAAGGTTCACGTTCGTATGGCGTTCGAGAACGCGTTCGAATGGAACCAGACCTGATGCATGCAACATATTCATAGACAAACAAATCAATAATGTAGGACCTCACGTATCCGATTGAACTCATCTCGCATCCAATCGAATATACACTATCCGGCGCGGCAAAGGATCGTGGTAAAGGATTTTAACCTCTCAAAATAGAGGACTTTTAATCGCACTTACTAAGCCCATGCGCAAACAACACAATACATATATAAAGAAGTAAAGACAACGATATCGGACTTCGTATACCCGATTGAACACATCTTACATTCAATCAAATATACGTCATCTGGCACGGCGAAGCATCGTGGTAAAGGATTTTAACCTCTCAAAATAGAGGACCTTTAATCGCACTTACTAAGCCCATGCGCTTTATCACCAATTTCATAAACAACTGACGTACATAAAGCAAAAGACATGATGTAAGAGGCGCGGCGAAGTGTTGGCGTAAAGATAGCCTTTTGGAATTTTCTTCCTTGAAATGGAAAACCTTTAGACCGACGTACTAAGCCCATGCGCATCACATCATCAATACAAACAAATCATCATACAAAAATTAAATGGCGAGATGAAAAATGCAGATAATAAACAAATAAGATAAAACAAAGCGAAACATGTTCCATTTGCTCGAGTGGTACGTGGAGTTGTATCCCGAGTACAGATCATATTACCGTCCATTCAGAATCGGCTATGAAATTTATGTCCGGGTTTCCATCCTATATACCACAAGAGGCGACACAATTTCATTCATTCAAAGGCCACAACACACATTATGCAACGACTCTCATGCGAATAAAATTCAATAAACAATTAAAAGATGAATGTAAACTAATGAGAAAGGTGCCCTCAAGTCTAACCTTTTATGTCGACTCTCGGAAGTACGGTGCACGGTCGTCAGAAAAGGGGGGATGTTCCGCAACTCCTCCGGGTCACAGGTTCATGCCTTTCCTCGTTGTTCCACTGCTCAAGCTACTATTTTGGCTTCGATTTGCTGCTGTTTCGACTCCGATTCGCTGCTGTTTTTGGGTGTTTCTAAAGGCTTTAAGTACAGTTTTTTAGTTATTGTTTTAGGGATTAAAGGTGCAGTTTTTATTGGTCACTGGTTTAGATGATTTAGGGGCTGTTTTAGATGGTTTGTTGGCGTGGGTGGATGGTGTTTAAGGCTGCGCAATTTTGGTAATGCAAGGGTGTTTAGGGGGTGCTGTTTTCTGTTATGGAGAGTGTTTAAGGGCTGTGATTTTTCTTGTGTATGGCGTGAATCGAGAGAGCTTTTTTTTTTGCTGTGTATGTGTGAGAGTAAGATAGGTTTTTTTTTGTATGAATGAGCTAGGGGTTTAGATGTGTGGTGAAGGGTTCTTTTTATAGGCAAAGGCTAGGGCTAAATCTTGCTTGACAAGGAAGGGATTTGTGTATTTAATGGAGGATATGATTTGGTGTCAAACAAGGAAATCCTAAGATTTGAGGGGGGACAAAATTTGGCTAATTAGGAAGTGAAAATATTTAGTTTGTGTTGTTTAGACATAATATTTCTTTAATTTGTGTAAGTATTTTTATTATTTTGGTAGGTGATTATTTAGATTTTATTTGTTTTATTTAATTTGGTATATGATTTAATTAATATTTTATTTAATTTGGTATATGATTAATTAGTGTTTTATGGGCTTTAGTGGGCTAATTGGGCTTGGGAGTGAGGCCAACAGCAAAACCAGAACTACCGACGCCGTTCGAACGCTGATTCAAACGCTACACGAACGCCCGAAATCTGTTTGACGTTCGAACGTGGTCACAAATGCAGAACTAATGAAAAACAGTGAACTTGTGAAATGAATCTGATGACATGCTCGTTCTGAATTTCCCATTCCGACGTCCGTTTCCCGCGACTTCCGTGACTTATAAGGTTGTGTCTCCAAATGAGACTCATCATAGGGACTTATGCAAAATGCAGTGCCTACAGTTAACCAAATTACATGAATTCTTTAAGTTCAAGTTCCAAAAGTGGCTACCCCCGCCCAACATGTATATGTCTATCCTGTAAGGAAATCTATTAAAGAGTCATCTATCCTCAAGGAAGATCGTGAGCTATTGAATCTAAGGCTGAAACCTAAAATCCCTTCGTCAAGTTCATTTTAAGTTTACCAAATCAATCTTATTAATGACCAATTAACAAGAAGCATTAAGCTTAAGACTCAATAAACAAACTAAAGAATTACCTATGAAAAGAAAATCAATTATTAAGTGTGTGGATATTGTGTTTCATCACTTCCCTAGAATAAAAATAAAATGCTGGGGGTTGGGGGATCCAACTTTACTATTTCTAATTTTGAAATCTCTCTTACTATAATATAGAATTTTTCAGTGATATTACCAACCAGTCATATAGGCGGTATCCTCATTAAGTCAGATTTTAATTAAGTCCGACCGACCATAAAAGAGGTATCATTATTTGTCCATAAACCAGTCATATAGGCGGTAATCATCTGTCACATAAAGACCGGCCATATATGCGGTGTCACATTATGTCAAATTAATAAAACCAGCCATTAAGGCGGTATAACCTTTTTATGTTAAATTATAATTTTCCATATTATAATTAAGGGAGATTAATCTAAACTAAAATAATAAAAGCTTCACCATTTCCCCAGCGGAAAATTAACTACAAAACATAAAAGTAAATAAACAACTACTATTATTGAAAATAAAAATGCATAAATTAAATACTGAAAATAAATACAAACAAGATGCAATCCTTAAATTCCTTACAAAAACCTACGGAAAGCATGAGTTTTACAAATGAAATGGCTTGGTATTTATAGGCAAATCTAAAGACTTCCACCAAACACTCCACAAAATCCTCCACCAAACATGCAAGCATGTTTTGTGGAAGTTTGACAATTGTAAATTGTCATTTTCCATTTATTTATTTTTTGATAATGGCTTTAGTAATTACACAAAATACATTTGATTATTCGTTAATTTCGGTCTTGAAAACTTTAGAATTCGAAAATATTTAAAATTTTAAAGTTGTAGATCTTTGAGTCTTCTTTAATCTTCAACTTCAATCAGCTCAATCGGATAGCAGATGAAAAAGTTATGTCCAAAATACCAAACTTGGGCAAAATTGGAATTTAGGACTGCACTTCGTGACGCATACAATAAATTTTCGTTTTGACCTTTTTTTCTCCAGATTTCATCATTTTAGCCCCGAGTTGATTCTATTAAGTCCCAATATTATTTATATCTACAAAATACATCAAAACATTCATCAAACCCGAGAAACTAAAAAAAATATTAGGTAAAATGGGCGGTAAATATTGATATATTTTTCGCTCATCAATTGCATAATAATTATTGTAATTGCATATGAATGAGGGGTCCATCCACCGAAAGGTGGAAGGCAACCCTCCACCATTTTTTTTTATTTTTTGTTTTTGTTTTTGTCTTTAAGAATTACAAATAGCACACTTTGAAATTATCATCAATTTAGGCCTTGAAAACCACAGAACAAAAAAAATCTTAGAGCCAAATTGTATATATTTGAGTTTTCTTTCATCTGGAATTGGAGAGTAAAAATTTATAACCAAAATATGAAAATTACGCAAGGTTAGAATTTTTGAAATTGTACGTTGTTAAAATGCCATTTTAAGTTTATGGTCTCCAAAATCCAAATGTCACGTTCATTTTTCTAGTTACGCATCCAAAATATTATTTCACCTACATATGAAATAAAAATCACAATAAAAATATATAAAACATAAATTTAATTATTATTTCACAAATGTGCTAAATTAAGAGGATTAATGAAACTATAAGTGTAAAATGATTACTTTTTCTTTATTAAATGTACAATTTTTAGTGTTCATCATGCCCCCAACCAGCTTATTACTAGTCCCTAGTAATTTAAGTGAAAACTTAAAAGAAAAATTCTTATCCAAATCATCAATTGTTTTCTTTCTTTCTAAATTATCAAATAAGTAAATTCTATTGTATTTTTTACCCTTCTTCCATACACACATAAAATAAAGTATTAATTAATTCATTGTGTCCATAATATTCTCAGGTCTTGTTGAAAAGAGAATAATATTTTTATCCTAAAGTTATATCAAATTCACACCTTTTGGAAATGACAGTTTATTTATATATAAAAATATATATTTTTTCAATACTACATCTTTAACCCTTGTAACGAGCTTTGGGCTAGTGACTCCCAAACCAGTTGGCTTTAGGACACTAGGTGTTAAGACACCCCTACAGACTTAATTGTTCGGATCTCATATGTTAAAAAAAAACTATCTGATTTCCTTAAGCTTTCTCTTTAATCCATGTAATAAGTTTTGAGCAAGTGACTCCCAGACCAGTTGATCTTAGGGCACTAAGTGTTAAAACACCCATACGAACTTAATTGCTCGAGTTAGAGAGACTAAATCGAACTTATTCACACATAATTTTTTGACTAAAACAATTAAAGTTCTACCATTTTGCACGAATAATCATTGCTTGTTGAGGTAAGATGTCCGATTACTAAGTAAAAGCTTAATTATTATCATTTTTTTAAACTAACCCTACCATTTTGCGCGAAAAATTACTGCTTGCTGAGGCAAGATATATCTGGTTACTAAGTAAAAACTTGGTTAGTTTTTTTTAATAAAAACATAACCTTTAGGTGCTACCTTTAACAAACTAGAGAACTCAATATTATAAAATTTTCACTTACAACCATGATCATATGTTACAGTGTATCTTGATAATACCTGTCAAATGAGCTTATGAATATCAAATTTAATCAATATTATGAAGAATTCAAAAATTTAAATGATTTAAAAAGAAATTAACAAACATAACTTGTTACGAAATACGTTGAGATGCGTCTTAAGAGCGTAAACTTCTTACACTGCCATCTCTGAACAACAATTTCACTTGGTTAGTTAAAAATTTATTATTAGTTTGTGTGTAATTTTTTTGAATAAAAACACAAAACAAAATCAACGCAATAAATTTTTTACACACAAAACAACAACAAAATAAAAACAATAGAATTTTTTTTTTTTAAAAAAAAAAAAAAACATAAGAAAAAACAAAAACTATTTATTCAACTATCCCATCCCCAATTAAATTTAGACATTGTACCCATTATCTGAATAAGAAGAAGTAAAATTTAGAAAACATCACATGGTTAGTGTGGAAAAGACAATTAAAAACACTACCATATATATATATAAAAAAAAGTTACAGATTAATAATCAAGTTCACTCTATACTTCTTGCCACGATCGTTATTTGACCAGTCCAACTTGTAAAGAATTGGGTCAATTCTTGGTTCATAGGCTAACGGTTGATCGATTAATTCAGCAGCTTTCCTGCAGTAAGAATAATATCTTTTGCCGGTTTCGAAATGAACTCAAGTCCTTTAGCATCCTCAAGAAATGCTAAAAGAAAATCGAAAAAATGATCTATATTAATTAGTCCAATGGGTTTTCGGGGAATGTTGAAATTTGACCATGACAAAACTGTGAATATTTCTTCCAATGTGCCCAGCCCACTTAGTAAAGCAATAAAAACGTCAGTATGATTAATTATTTCAGTGAGTCTTTCAGACATACCTGAGACAATGTATTCTTCTCCATTTGATTTTCCGATGAGATTTTCGTCTACTAAAATTTTTGGGATGATTCCTAAAATTTTACTGTCTCCTTCTTGCACGACCTTTGAAACATATCCCATTATTCCAAGATTTCCACCGACATACACTAAGTGCATGTTTCTTTCTGCCATAACTCTACTCAATTCTTTTGCAATTTCAACAAATTCTAGTTTAGATCCAGAGCAAGATCCATAAAATGCATAGATATTAGTGACTCATCGTCTTGAAGTTTCTCCATTTTTGCTCTCTCTTTTATTTGGTTGTATTGAAAAGAGAAATGACGAGCTGTATTTATGGATCCTAAAAAATGTGAGTAATAAAAGCACTAGTACCTGCTAGTGGGGAAGATGTGGGACCCTAATGGTCGGATCGGTACCCAACACATCGAAAATGGGTCTAACCCATAGATATCAAGCATAGATGTATTTTTAAATAATTTGATGTAATACTATATTCCATTACGAGTGTATAGGAAAAAATCTGGACTGAATCAGATTCCAAAAACTCAAAAATAGAAGAAAATAAATTTCAGGGTCCGCACACTGTATGTTGTGTGCATTTAGAGCACGATTTTTTTTTATTTCATTGTTTCTCATTTAAACATCAACTCTCTATTTCCAAATAGCTGATACAAATTGGGTAAAATACTCAATGTGCTTCCAACTTTCTATAAGCACTTCCAAACACCCAAAATTAATTTTTAACAGTAAAATCAACATTAACACATGTTAAGAATAGAATCGTGTTTTTCAAAATATCAAATATTTTTACAAAAACATAAATTTATTCTAAATACGTAATTGTGTAAATTTTGAATCCAAAATACAAACCAAATTAGAATCCCATAATAAAGTGACTCATGAACAATTCTAGGTCACTCAAAGATAGTCAATTGATAGTAGAATAGTAGTCATAGCGCTAACTATCATTTAGAGTTCCAAACTCTAATTTTATGTTCCATATCCAATATGAACATTTTGACCCAATCACAAGCATATTGTGTTTATGCTTCCAAAGCATCCATACACAATTTATTAGCATAATTTCATCATCAAGCTATGTTATTATGTATTCAATATATAATACATCACTATATGTTTCAATAATGATAACTCACTAATGAAAACATAGCTTTAGAGAAGATCAAACTTACCTAGTAAGTTTGATTCTAAGATCCAATCTTCTTCTCCTTGTTGAAATGTTGTAGAGAACTTTCAAAGTTAGCAAGCTTGACTCCAAGATCCAATCTTGATTCCAATGCTAGCAAGCTTGATTCCAAGATCCAATCTTGATTTCGCCTCGTTGAAATAGTGTAGAGAACTTTCAAAGTTTCTCTAAACATTTTTTTTTACTTAGGCTAATATTTCTAAAACTCGATTGTTTTAGCTTTCACAAGATTAACTTTCTTAAGCTCAAGCTTGATTAATAACTTGCGCAAGCTTGCATTTTATAGCAAAACTTACGCAATTTTTAATTAATAAAGGTCTTAATCAATTTTTATGTGAGCTTAATCAAATTTGTCCAAATATGTATAATTATGTGTGACTTATAACATTTGTCTATCACTTTGATTTAATCCAATTAAATCAAGATAAATTTAATCAATATATTAGTTCAATGTCTACCACTTTGATTAAATCCCATTAAATCAAGTCAAATACACATACTATTACATATTTGTAATTACCAAAATATCCTCCAATGGTAGAAATATTTATGAAATTATAAAAAACCCTTGTGTGATTTTGGATTAATTCAATTAATCTAATCATGTTAAAGTAAATAAAAAATGTTATCTAATAACACTTAATTATTTTAATTGATAATTATAATATCAAATATTATTTATTATCAAACATTATTGGCTACCCAAGTGCTCAACGAGTACACTTCATATTGTGGGACTCTCTAAGTCTAGACATGTTCGTCATATAAGCCTAGTTTATATGTACGCAATTCGGCCACCTCCGAATTCGTGAAGAACACGAACGACCGTTGTGAACTATACAAGTCGAGGTCATCACATATGTTTAACAATCCCTCCGTCGTAGGCTACCGAGTTGTGCTTAGGAAACATAGATTACACCGTCAAGTTTCCAAGGTGCACATCTCATATTGTTGACATGTCCACGATTCTTTATAACTAATTCTGATATATGTGATCCACCCTAGGTGATCGACTTTGGTCAAAGTCTTAAGAATCTTGACCTACTCATATGGATACCTAAATCATTTATGGTACACATACAGACCGACAGATCCTATCTTGATACACACTTGATTAACAAGTGCATCGGTCCACACCTAACTAATATCTAGCGGTCAGACCGTGAAAAGTCTCTGACATATATGGCATCAAAGTATGGAGGATCACACACAAAATCAATGTTATCTTATAGTCAAATGATCACATATGCTACTCGACTCGTGAAGATTCCTATTGACGGTGGTGTGTACTTCCAATAATTAGGAATCACATGTGAGTCATTCAGTATTCGCTCTAAAGAATACCCACATGTCTATACGAGCTTCACTTACTCATGGTACATTGGGTTAAACCATTGGAACTTCAATTCTAATATATGATATGTGCTAGTCTTATAGGTTATAAAAATTCGATCGTATTTCAATACCAACGACTATAAATATTTACTGTAAGAATAATTTATAATAGTAATACTATCCTAATTTCGGACCACCTAGTGTCCAATATTACTACATGAATTTTCTAAGGTCGATGTCATTCTTAGAATATTTGTATATCAATCTAATATGCATAATGACCTTACTATTAATAAGGTTTGAAATGAAAATATAATTATTTTATTAATAAATAAAATATAATGTACAATACATTATTCAGATTGGCGCTTCAAGCACCAACTATAAAACCTGCAAAATGATAATTGTCAGATGAATAGTAAAATAGATCATGAATGTCAAAAATTTTAGATACTGTCGGTAAAATTAAAGTAACTGAAATTAAAATAGTAAATTAAAGTAAATCAAAACAGTAATTTAAGCTAAAGGAAATCAAAGCAATAAATTGAAACAATATGTACTGGTAGTTGTGATTGTGGCTCACATCTTCCTCTGATTTTACGTCCAGTAACGGCTTGAACGCCCTTTATGGGTCAGAGATATGCTTCTCATCCAATTTTCTTACAAATTGGCAAACATGGTCTTTTAAAGTCAGATTCTCGAGACTGTATTGTTGTCTTTGCGTATGTAAATTGTGAATTACTCGATGAACATATCCACTAGGATGCGTCTCAATAGTCAATGATATATCATCTAAAGACTTTTTACTCAAGCCATCTCTAATGAATTGAAATTTATCTTCACGATTTTCAGACACCATTCCTAAAGAACAACAACGACTGTTACACGTCCAGTGTGCATATTCATAGAAAACACCTATTTGTTTAGCTTTTCATTTCTTAGCATAAGAGCTTTTCCCTAAATCAGACATGTAAGAAATGAAGGAGTCGGATAACTCACCTGCCAAGCAAACCCTTTCTTCAATCACCTAACGAATATCACTTGGAATACCATTGAACATAAGAAGCCTCATTCTTTCGTTGCGTGCTTTGTAAATTATCATCAGAGCATTTTGGGGGAGAGAAGGAAAATGATTGTGGAGTTTTGTGAGAGTTTCTTCCATGCCTTGATTTTAGGGTATTAGTAATTTTTAGAAAATGAAAGAACCGACTTAGAGTCACGGAGTACCATTATCCACAATTTAACTGGGGTGCAAGACTCTGAAAAAAAGGAAAAAATGTTGCAAAACTCAAGAAAATTGAAAATTAGACAAATATAAAAGAAAAGAAAATAACAGCTTATATCAATCACAGCACACTGGGTTTGAAAAAAAAATAGATTTTTGAAAATTTGAACACTCAAAAAATGATTTCAGACTTTATCCATGTACTTTAAATACAGCATTATCCCTAGGATTGTCAATGTCAACAGCTCAATATTGGTAAACGTGCTTCATAATAAATGAGACACTCCATTTGAATTTCAATTTTCCAGGAAATAAATGAAGAGAAGAATTATAAAGCAAAACATTTTGACCAATTTCAAATATTTTTCGTGAAATTCAACTATAATGAAAGACCTTATTTTTAACTTTAATAATTTTTGCATTCTCATATGAATCATTCATTAACTCTTCAAGTTCATTTAATTGCAATTTACGTTCATGACTAACATTTTTAAGATTTGAGTTGAATGTTTTAATAGCCCAATATGTCTTATGCTCAAGTTCTACAGGCAAATGACAAGAGTTCCATAAACTAGTCGATAGAGAGACATTCCCAAAGAAGTTTTGAAAGTTGTTTGATATGTCCAAAGTGCATCAGTCATTCAAAGAGACCAATCTTTACGATCTGGGTTAACTATTTTATCCAAAATTTATTTGATTTCCCTATTTGTTAGTTCAACTTGACTATTTGTCAGAGAGTGATAGGAGGTGGAAATTTTATGTGTAATTCCAGAATTTTTCATTAAAAACTCAAAAGGCTTGTTATAAAAGTGTTTACCTTCATCACTTATAATGGCCCAAGGGATTCCAAATCGACGTAAAATATTTTCTTTTAAAAATTCTATCATATTTTTATGATCATTATTTCGACAAGGAATCGTCTCAATCCATTTTGAGACATAATCGACTGTAACTAAAATATATAAAAATTCAAATGACGGCGGAAATGGACCCATGAAATCTATTCCCTAATAATCAAAGATTTCTATGACAATGATAGGATTTAAAGGCATCATGTTTCTTTCAGAAATGGATCCCAACTTTTGACAATTTTCACAAATTTTACAGAAAACATGTATATCTTTAAATAAAGCCGGCCAATAAAATCCACATTGTAAGATTTTTGTAGCAATTTTTTTAAACGAGAAGTGACATATGCATGCTTCTGAATTACAAAACTGAATAACACCACTTATCTTATTGTCCTGTAAGCATCGTCAAAAAATCTGATGAGAGCAATACTTTAACATATATGGATCTTCCCAGTAGAATCTTTTGACTTTGGTATGGCTCCAGTCTTGGGGTATTTTTCCTTTTGTAAGAAAATTGACAATATTAGCATACCAAAGAATTGTATTTATAGAAAATAAAAAATCATCAGGAAAAGAATCATCGATAAAAGTTGTGTCAATTGATGACTCATTTGTGAGTCTCGATAAATGTTCTGCAACTACATTCTCTGCTCATTTCTTATCCTTGATTGTGAGATTGAATTTTTGCAGCAATAAAATCCACCATAGTAATCTTGACTTTATATCAAGTTTAGACATCAAATATCTAACAGTAGCATGGTCTGAATAAACAACGGTTGACGAACCGATTAAATATGATTGAAATTTATCCAATGCAAATATTACGACAAATAGTTATTTTCCTGTGCTATTATAATTCATTTTTGCACTGTTTAAAGTTCTACTTGCGTAATAAATTACATATGCTTACGTTTCTTTCTCAAATCCTAATATTGCGCCAACTGCATAATCACTAACATCACAAATTAGCTCAAAAAGGCAAAGACCAATCATAAGATTGCATGATAGAGGCAGAAGTTAAAAGACTGATAATCTTTTCAAATGATTTTTGATATTCTTCTGTCCATTCAAATATTGCATCTTTTAATAGGAGGTTATACAATGGTTTGGATATGGTCCTAAAGTTTTTAATGAACCTCATGTTAGGGTTGGTGCTCAGAGCGCCAATTCCCTGTTGTATTTTCTTGTAAATACTCTTGTAAACGTTTTATTATGAATAAAATAAATAGTTTCTATAATATAATATACATCTTTATATGGTAAAGACGTAATTGACCTTAGAATGATTAGTTATGATACAGTTGCAAAAGCGTCGCAACTGACATTGAGTTTTATCATGACGTTGTCATTTTTAGATTGTTCATGGTCAATGTTTACATTACTTGGTCAGTAAAGTAAACCCGTTGAGACCGGTACATGTCGTATACTGGAATATTGGATTCCAATGGTTTCTCAATGAACCATCAGTCTTGGAGACTCGTATAGACGTGTAGGTATTTATAGTGGATAACACTGAACGACTCACCGAATATTCTTAATGGATGGTACACATGTTAGGGTTGGTGCTCGGAGTGCCAATCCGGATCATATTTATGTCCGATTCATGAATACGAACAATTCATTTTTCCATAATATTACTTATTTACTGGTAGCACCTCTTGTCTTTTATACACATATTCGATCTAATTGCGATTACATATCTAATTATGATTAGATTGAAACTAAATCTGATTTAGTGATACATGTATATTAGACAAAGACCCTAGGATTTACAATGTAGTGCGTAGTTACAACGTAGTTTGTAATTGACATTGGGAAGCACACTATAAGATGTATATCCTTAAATAAAGTTTCTGGTCAAGATTTACTAACATGGGTCGATTAGTAAAATCCGTTGAGATCAGTAGATGTCGTATATCGTGACTTGGTCCGATGGTTTATCCTAATGAACCATGAGTCTCGGGAGACTCGTATAGACATGTAGGTGTTTATTTGATAAACACTGAACGACTCACTGAAGATTTCCTAATAGATGGTACACCAACGTAGTATGAATCTTCTCGAGTTAAGCGAGGGTAATGGTCTTTCGACTTGAGATACCACAGTGAGATATATGAGTTATCCTCCACACTTTGATTGCAATCACATCACCGATCTATTTAGATCAGACCTCCACCTGTTCGTTGGGTGTGGACTGATGCTCATGATATCCAGTGCGTATCAAGAGAGGATCCGTCAGTCCTGTGTACAGGGCATATGCATCCTACACGTGTTTGCGATCTAGTAAATCCATGGCCATGGTATAACTTCGGAAATCAGTTTCGAGTGTTATTTAGAATCGTAAATTGAAAGTCGACTATATTATACCGAACGGATTTGACGTTCCAATCTATATCCCAAGTATAATATGGATAGCCTAATATGGATAGCCTGTGACGGAGGGATTATACGTATACAATGACATTGACTTGCATAGTTTAGCGAGATTATCTGTGGTCGTCATAATTCATGAGTGGGTGAATTATGGATACGAAATTGGATTTCATGATGGATAAACCTAAACTTAGAGAGTCCCACAATATGAAGTGTACTCGTTGAGTACTTGGGCAACACGTTATGAATAATATAGATTATTCATAATACTTCATCGGATTAAATGAGTTAATTCGAATCGTTTAATCGGTTAAACGAAAACACATGCTTTAAGGGTTTTTTGGTCAATTGTAATCATTGTGTATTTGTATTTGATACATAATTTGATTAGATGCACATTAATTAATTGTCAAATGAGATTTTGACACATGTCATTAATATATGTATTTGTTATTTAATGTAAATAAAAATACATATATAATAATAATTATATTAATTAATTATTTAGATGTTTAATTGTTAAATATTTGAATGGTTAAATAATATCCATATTTCATAAATGTTATGAAAAATGTTTAATTATTATTAATACTGACCGGTGCAAACACACGCGTATAACGCAAGCGCACGTATCGTTCAAGTAGTATAAAAATATCGATCCCACGAGGACTTAATTCCTACTGTTGTTATTAATTATTGAATCTATTTATTTACAAATATCTAATTAAATGGAGAAGAGAATGATTGTTTTGATTGGTTGAATGTGGAATTGCTTAATAAAAATAAAATAAACAAAAGAAAATACTAAGGAAAATAAATAAAAGACTCAAAAGATCTAGGGTCGTGATTCCACACAATACTGTTAAAAAGATGAATTGACTCTCTTATTTATGTGTAATAAATTAATTTGTTAACCTGGAACACGATGATATGCAAAAGCCTCTTCCGATGGTCAGACGCAAATACCCAGTATAACCCAATTGAACCATATTCCTATGTCAACCACATTACCTGGATTCATTAAGTTTAAGTTCCAATTATGGCTACCCCCGCCCGACAGGTATATTCCTATCTAGTAAGGAAATCTATTAAAAGGGTTATCTATTCTCAAGGAAGATCGTTGATTATTGAATCTAAGGCTGAAACCTGAAATCCCTATGTCTAGTTCATTTTAGATTTACCCCATCAATCTTATTAATTGCCAGTTAACAAGACGCATTAAGCTTAAGACTCAATAAACAAACTAAAGAACTACCCATAAAAAGAAAATCAATTATTAAGTGTGTGTATTGTGTTTCATCACTTCCCTAGAATAAAAATAAAATGCTGGGGGTTGGGGATCCACTTTTACTATTTATAATTTAGATATCTCTCTTAATATAATACAGAAATTAACATGATATTACCGACCAGCCATAAAGGCGGTATTCTTTATTAAGTCAAATTAAGTCCGACCAGCCATAAAGGCGGTAATAGTATTTGAACATAAACCAGCCATATAGGCGGTAATTACCTGTCACCTAAAGACCAGCCATATAGGCGGTGCCACATTATGTCAATAAATAAAACCAGCCATTAAGGCGGTAATCTTTTATATTTTGAATTATAATTTCCATATTATATTTAAAGGAGATTAATCTAAATTAAAATAATAAAAGCCTCACCTTATCCCAGCAGAAAATTAACTACTAAACATTAAAGAAAGGTAGAAGAAGAGAACTACTATTACTGAAAATTAAAAGACATAAAATAAAAATATTATTTATACATACAAAAATAGATGCTTCCTATAAAATCAGGGAGAATTTCCCAAGGAGAGCATGAAGAAAAATGAATCTGGCGGCCTCCTTTTATAGGCAGATTTTGGTCCAGCGTCGCGACGCCCAAAATGCACTAGCGTCGCGACGCTGGCAACAGTTACACGGAGTCCACGCGGGTTGACCACGCGTCTGTCGACAGCAATAATTGAGACACGTGTCATGCTCTGGTTGGCTGGCAATACGGTCGAATGAAATTCTGACACGTGTCAGCTTGTGATTGGGTGGAAATTCGGTCTAATAGAATGGTGACACGTGGCAAGCTCTGATTCATCGATTATTCGGTCCAATAGGAAGAGGACACGTGGCACGCGCTTAGGTTGGTCGAATAGGATCTTGACACGTGGCGTCCGGCGCACGTTAGTAGAACCGTTGTGATTGTGACACGTGGCACGGCGCACGTTAGCATGATCGGCGCACGTTAGCAGATTTTGACGATCAGATTTTGACACGTGGTTGACGGCGTACGTTAGCAGATCCGGCGCAGGCTGGGCGTCGCGACGCGCAAGGCTTCAGCGTCGCGACGCCAAAATGACGAAAATGCCCTTTTTGTCCAATTTTGTCCATTTTGCCCCCAAATTGTCTCCAATGCTTTCCAAACTTTATTTATCTGCAAAATAACACAAAATACATCAAAACGTTCACAAAACTCAAGAAACTATACAAAATATTAAGTTAAATGAGTGGGAAATAGTGATAGATTTACCACTCATCAAATACACATGGCATGATTTAATTAAACTTTATGTGTGCAAATATGATTGGTTAACATAAAGTTTGATTTTATTAATTGAATTAATTTTTTCCAAATTGACCAAAATGCCTTTGGAAGTCGGTCATGTTGTATTAAAAGGGAAAATGTTTTCTTTTCTTCATAATCACCATCATGGCCGAAAATACTCATCCAAAAGGCTCTCAAATTATTTCTTGATGATTCAAAGAAGCAGAGGAAGGAAAAATCAAGAAAAAGCTTAGGAAAAATTAGAGATTAAAGGTAATCTTCATTCCCCTTAAGCTTTGAAAGCATGTTTCATGTTATTGATTATCTAGTTTGATTCTAGGGTTTATTCCTTTTATAAATTTGGGGCTTTTGGTGTTGGATGATGGATTTGGAAGTGTTGAGCATGTGTGAAGTAAAATTGAAAGATATTATTGTAATATTTGTTCAATTTTATCATTTGATGATATGTTGCCATTATAGAGTGTTATGACCACTCTTCTAATGCCTATAATTATTCTTGGGTGGTTCATGTGTAGTGACTTTGATTGATGTTATGATTAATTAGATTAATGTTGAAAAAGTTGGATTAAAGCATGAAAAATTGATAATTATTGCTTCTGGATCAGATCTGGAAATATTCTTTATATGGTGATGAAAATAATATCTTATAAATGTATTGGATGTGTTTTGGGTGTTGGAATAATTTCTGGAAATTGTTTCGGAGTTGAAATAAACGAAAACGGCGAAAAAAGGCGTTAACGGGTGACGGCTATCCAAATAGTGAATTTGTCACTGTTCGGGAAGCCCATGAATTGCCCTAATACTATTGGGGCTTACCTAGGCATCCCTCATGTGTATTGGGTAGTCGGTTCGGTCAAAAACGCGTTTTATGCCATTTTACGGAAAAATATTTTTCGTCAAAATTTCGCGACGTTTCTTTATTATTTATGTCGTTATTTGATATCAAATAAATATGTTTAGGTGAAATATGAATGAATTATTCATATTGGATATTGAATAATTAATTCGGTAATTTTAAAAAGTTTTAAAATTACGATTTCGCCCGAACCGCGCTTCCGCCGCGCCCTTCGCCCAAAACCCCAACAACACCAACATCAGTAAGAATTTTCTCGAGTTGAGTAGCATAAATGATTCTTAGACTTGAGATACCACTGTGGGCACATGAGACATCTTTCACACTTAGATGACAGTCACGTCACCTAGGGTAAGACCTCCGCCTGTTCGTTGTGTGTGGACAGATCCTCAGGGTGTCCTGTGTGTGTCAAGATAGGATCCGTCAGTTCTGTGTACAGAGCATAGGTAGTCCATTTATGATTAGAAATCAGATAAAAATCATGGGCCCGTGGTACACTTTAGAAGGGAGTTCTAAGTGTTCTTTTAGAGATTGCTAATAGACACGTTGACGGGATTGTCCCTATAGAGATTTGAAGTTTACATCTATATCTCTGGTATATATCCGGATACCTATGACGGAGAAATTAAACATATGCCATGATCTCGACCTGTATGCTTCAGTGACTTTATCTGTGGTCGTCATAATTTACGGGTGGGTGACTTATGGACACGAAATTGGATTTCGTGACAGATATACCTGAATATATAGAGTCTCACCTATGAAATATACTCGTAGAGCACTAGAGTAACTTTTATGAATAATACCGATTATTTATAAGTCGTTTAACGGTTAAATGAAAAATACATGCAAATGGACCTAATGGTCATTTCCTAATTAATGTGTATTTCTATTTAATGAATGATTTTATTAAATACACATTAATTAATGTCAAATTGTGATATTTGACATATATCATAAATATATATGTATTTAAATATTTAAAGTAAATATAACACATATATTTAAAATATTTGTATTTAAATAATTATTTAATTATTTAATTGTTAAATAATTATTTAATTTTTTAATTGTTAAATTATTAAAGTAATTAAAATATAAATATCTTAAGTTATGATTACTTTAGGTAATGACTTTAGTTAATTTATTTGACTTGTTGTAAATCATTAAATGTTATAATGATCAAATACGCAAGTGGATTAATGAATTAAATGAAACAAAAAATATCTAGATATTTTATTTTTGCTCTCAAAATTCGGCTAAGGCTATTTTGGAGAGTATAAATTATTTTGTTTCATTTTTCATTCATTAGGTTAAGCATCCAAAATATTACAAAGTGAGTTGAGAGCAAAGTTAAAGAAAAACAAATAAACCTTTCACCAAAATTTGTTTTTTATAAGTTTTTTCTTACTTTTTTCAACTTAGAAATTGTTTCTATCATGCTTAGTGTAACACACCTACACTCCAAGCTTGTCCAGGGTCAATGACTTGCCCATGGCCCCTTGCGTGTGGTGTTTGGGTGCACTTTTGTATTTTTCTTATTTTATTTTATTTTCTATTTTAGGGGGGTGTGACTACTCAAACATCATGTGTGTTTCCTAGTGTTACTTGTGCAATGTCTTTAAAACCTCTTTAGGGGGGGTGACCCGGGCACCTTAGGAGGGCTTTGACCATCAGCATACTAGTGGCTTTAGCTGTGTACTCCCTCGCCTTTAGTTGGCTTGCTTAATGAAACATGTTTCCTTTTGATTTCCAATTGCTATGTCCGAATGTGTTGCTTGAATGTGTATCCAATATGTCTCACACGTGTTTCATTATCTCATGCCTTGTGGATGTGTGCTTATCGATGTATGCTTTACTTTGTTGCCTAACAATTCTCCATTATATAGATGGCTAACCATGGGCACGACCTTGCAGGTTCAATTCTAGGCTGATTTGTTAGACGCAACGTTAACAAGTGCCGCACGGACCCAACTTGGTGACACCAAAGTTTGGCCCGTGACAGTTGGTATCAGAGCCAGGTTCAAGGTTGCGTTGCAAAATGGCTACGAAGTCCTCCACAAAAACGCGCTTGGATGTTGTCGAGAAAAAAACTAGCGGATATTGATAGCCTCATCACAACACTCACGAACAAGACTTCAGATGTCGAAAACCTCCGACAAACTATCAAGGTACTTGAGGCCCTAACTGTAGGGATTTTTAGGGGGTGAATCCGGTAACGTAGCGGAAGCGGTGAAAATCTGATTTTTAGATTTCAAAACTTTTTCTCGGATTAATTAAATAAACATATTTATTTAATATTCCAATAATCAAACTATGAAAACAAAATTCAAATGAATCATATTCAAGTGAATTTACCAAATTACCCTTATATGGTATTTTGTCCATTTTAGTCCGAAATTGATCTAATCAATTTTGAATGATTCTAAATCATTTCTAAGATGAACTTAGCATGCTCAAACCATCAAAACACAAAAAGAATCAAAATCCCCAATTTTTAATTCTTGGCCGAGAGCTCCATTAGGGGTGTCATTTGTGCACTTTGTCATTTCATGCATCAAAACACATCAAGATGTAATCCTATGAACATGAAACTTTATATGCATCATATACACACAAATACACAACATATATGAAAAACCCCAAATTTGGAATTGATCATGAACCCTAATTTTACAATTTCCACAAATTGGAAAAATTAGACCAAATACACTAAATCAATTACTTCAATCATCATTCTTCCATCCAATCCAAGTCTCAACACAATGAAACAACTCAAGATCAAATCTAGGTCATTTAAGAGTGGGTCAATAACTCTAGATTAGCAACAAGGTTTCAAAAACCCTAAAAGAAAGCTTATTACTACAATAGTAATACACTTCCTTCATCACACATGCTTTACACCTCCATCAAAACTTCCATCAATAAAAACCACAAGGAAAAAAGAAAGAAACACCCAAGAATATCATATATTAAAGCCTAGAACCTAAGGAACAAATTCCTTACTAATAGCAAGTTTGAGAAACTTACTAAATTTCCAAGCCTTTTGATTTTTGTCTTTCTTTTTCTCAAAGTTCCTTTTGCTTCTTCAATGGAGATTTTTGTTTTTGTGAAATGTATTAGGTTAACCAAATGAAAAACAAATGAAAACAATTTATACTTGTGCAAATAAGCCTTGGCCGAAAATTGTAACAAGTATATACCAAATTTTTCATTTCATTTTCATTTCAAATACATTTGTTATCTTAATATAAATATCTAAAACTACTTTATAGATATTTATTTAAGTCAACAATTGCAACTATCATCATTTACTTAAAATATCCTAATATAAGATATTTATATTTTAATTAATTTAATCATTTAACAATTAAATAATTAATTAATTAATCAAATACAAATATATTAAATATATGTATAATATTTACATTAAACATTAAAAACATATATTCATTTAGGATATAAGTCAAATAACTCATTTTGACTATTAATTAATGTGTATTTAAATTAATCAAGTATTAAATGTAAATACACAATAATTAGGCAAATGACTATCTAGTCCTTTTAGCACGTATCTTGCGTTTAACCTTTAAACGACTTTATAAATAATCAATATTATTTATTAATGTTGCTCTAGTGCTCCACGAGTATGTTTCATTATTGAGACTCTCTAGATTCAGGTATATCCGTCACGAAATCTAATTTCGTGTCCATAATCTATCCACCCGTAGATTATGACGATCACAGATAATCTCGCTGAACCATACAGGTCGAGGTCATGGCAAATGTATAATTCCTCCGTCACAGGTATCCGGATAAATCCCAGAGATATAGATTTAAACGTCAAATCTCTATCGGGATTATCCAGTCGACTATTCTATTAGCAATCTCTAAAAGAATGTTTAGAACTAGCTTCTAAACTTTACCACGGGCCCATGGTTTTATCTGATTGCTAATCATATGGACTACCTATGCTCTGGTACACAGAACTGACGGATCCTATCTTGATACACAAAGGACACCCTGAGGATCTATCTACACCCAACGAACAGGCGGAGGTCTGATCTAAATAGATCGGTGACGTGACTGCCGTCTAAGTGTAGAAGATGTCTCATGTGCCCACAATGGCATCTCAAGTCTAAGAATCACAAGTGCTACTCAACCCAAGAAGATTCTTATTGACGCTGGTGTACCATCCATTAAGAATCTTCGGTGAGTCGTTCAGTGTTTATCCGCTATAAACACCTACACGTCTATACTAGTCTCCAAGACTTATGGTTCATTGAGAAACCATTAGAATCATATATTCCAGTATACGACATGTACCAGTCTCAATGGGTTTACTATACTGACCAAGTAGTGTAAACCTTGACCAGGAACTGTCTGAGAATGACAACGTCATGATACTTCTCAATGTCCGTTGCGACGCTTTTGCAACTGTATCATAACTAATCATTCTAGGGTCATTACGTCTTTACCATATAGAAAGATAGATTATATTATAGAGACTGCATATATTATTCATAATAATAATGTTTTACAGAAGTATTCAACAGAAATACAACCGGGAATTGGCGCTCTGAGCACCAACCCCAACACTAACAACCAGGGTAAGTGACCTAGAGACTCAAGCAATGGGTGCTAGCACTAGTGCCCCACGAGAAGGGGGAGATGCCAATAATTGGCGAGATGCCGTGAGCTCCTTGAAAGAGTAGTTGACCGAGTTGAGCGTGAGGGTGAATCTCACCGCCCTTGCTGTCTCAAACTTGCCCACGACTACTCCGACCACAGAACAGAAGAGATCCAAAATCCCAGAGCCTAGAGTGTATGAAGGTGTTAGATATGCACAAGCCCTCGAAAACTTCCTCTTTGACATGGAGCAGTACTTCAAAGCTTCACGAATAGAAAAAGAGGGGGACAAGGTCTCAATAACCTTGATGTATTTGTCTGGAGATGCAAAGTCATGGTGGAGGGCAAAACACATTGAAATCCAAGAAGGCCGATGCGCCGTTAACAATGGGAGGATTTGAAGCGCGAGCTAAAAACTCAATTCCTACCAGGAAATGTGGCTTACATAGCTCGACGAGAATTACGAGACCTAAAACATACAGGCTCCATCCGGGAATATGTGAGGAAGTTCTCCAGATTGTTGTTGGATATTCGAGACATGTCCGAGCAAGACAAACTCTTCTATTTTATAGAGGGGTTGAAGCCTTGGGCCAGAACAGAGTTACAGAGGCAACGAGTAAAAGACTTGCCTTCCGTACAAGCTGCCGCGGAGCAATTAACGGACTACTCCCTCGAGGGACCTCCATCAAAGAGACCTATGCCGGCTCCTACTAATAATGATAGTGGGAATAAAAACCCTAGGAACTGGAACAACGATAGAAGTGGGGGAGCAGATAAGAGAGTAGAGTCAAGTTCCTCAAACTTCAAATGGTCGGCACCTCAAAACAGTCCCCCAAATGGGAAGAAGCCCTTAAGTTGTTGGATTTGTGACGGGCCACATCGAGCTATAGAATGCCCTAAGAAATCGGGAATGACGGCCCTCTTAGCACAAGAAGAAGAGGAAGAACGACGACTCACGGCCGAGAAGAGCCCAAAAAGGAAGAATCTGGCCGAATGGTGGCATTGAGGATGCTCAACGCCCTTAACAAACAGCCAGAAATTCAGAAGGTCTCGAAAAAAGGCCTTATGTTTGTTGATGCATTGATTAATGGAGTTGCGGCAAAAATCGTTATGGTGGACACGTGGGCCACCCATAACTTTGTTTCTACCGCTGAAGCGAAGCGTCTGGGGCTCAAGTTAGAGCGAGACGTATGAAAGCGGTCAATTCACAAGCGCTACCCACAAGTGGGCTAGCGAGACAAGTAAGAGTGAAGATCGGCACGTGGGAAGGTCAAACCGAACTTGTAGCGGTCCAGATGGATGACTTCGATATTGTTTTAGGAATGGAATTCCTACTTGACAAGGGGGCCATCCCTGTCCCAGCTGCAGGGAGCTTGTTGATTATGGGGGAGAAACCTGCAGTAGTACCAACAAAGGTAAAACCTCCCACAGAAGGAAAATTATTATCCGCAATCCAGTTTAAGAAGGGGATCAAGAGGCGGGAGCCGACATTCATTGCCATCCCTACAGTAATTGGAGAAGGGAGAAAAGAAACCCTTGTGCCTGAGATCAACAAGGTTTTAGAAGAATTTACTGAAGTGATGCCTGATCAGCTCCCCAAAGTCCTACCTCCGAGGAGGTCCGTTGATCACCAAATCGAGTTAGTTCATTCAGCTAAACCGCCGGCAAGAGCACCTTATAGAATGGCTCCACCAGAATTAGCAGAACTTCGCAAGTAACTAGATGATCTGTTGGAGGCAGGCTTCATCAGGCCTTCGAAGGCCCCACATGGATCCCCTGTCTTATTCCAGAAGAAACAAGATGGAAGTTTGAGGTTGTGCATCGACTATAGAGCTCTGAACAAGTTGACAGTGTGAAACACCTACCTCATTCCCCTTATAGCAGATTTGTTCGACCAGTTGAGTGGGGCAAGGTACTTTTCGAAGCTGGACTTACGTTCGGGATATTATCAAGTGAGAATTATCGAAGGGGATGAACCGAAGACGACTTGTGTTACCCGATATGGAGCATTTGAGTTCCTGGTGATGCCGTTTAGGCTAACTAATGCCCCCGCAATATTTTGCACATTGATGAACGAAGTCTTCCATGAATACCTTGAAAACTTTGTGCTGGTTTACCTGGATGACATTGTAGTTTATAGTACCAAATTGGAGGAACACAAAAGACATCTTGCCATGGTATTCCAGAAATTGAAAGATAATAGGCTATTTGTGAAGAAGGAAAAATGCTCATTCGCCCAAGAACGCATCAGATTCCTCGGCCATATCATAGAGCAGGGTCATATACTGATGGACATGGAGAAAGTACGAGCAATCCGTGAGTGGAGCACCCCAACCAATGTTAGAGAATTTCGGTCTTTCCTTGGGCTTACCAACTACTACCGGAGATTCGTAAGAGGATACTCCAAGAAGGCGATACCCTTGACAGAACTATTAAAGAATGAGGTGACATGGGAATGGACCGATGTGTGCAGAGAAGCCTTTGAGAGCTTAAAAGAAGCGATGGTAGAAGACCCAGTTCTCATTCTCCAGGAGATTGCCAAACCATTTGAAGTTAAGACGGATGCTTCAGACTTTGCACTTGGAGGGGTGTTGCTTCAGGAAGGTTACCCTATTGCCTATGAGAGTCGTAAGCTTTCCGAAACAGAGCGACGATATACAACACAAGAAAAAGGAACTATTGGCAGTGATACATTGTCTGCGGGTGTGGAGACATTACCTTCTCGGGTCGAGATTTGTGGTGAAAACAGATAACTCTGCAGTAAGTTATTTCCTCACTCAACCAAAGCTTACTTCGAAACAGGCTCGATGGCAGGAGTTTTTAGCCGAATTCGACTTTCATTTTGAGCATAAAGCAGGATGTTTGAATCAGGTGGCAGATGATTTTAGTCGGAAGTCAGAACTTAGTCATTTGAAGGCGTTGGCCAACATGTCTTTCAGCACCATCCGTACACCTATCAGAGAACTCATCCGAAACAACTTGGAGATGGACCATGTCTCTAAAGAAATTTTGAAGTTAGTCAGGGAAGGCAAGGCTCGTCATTTCTGGTTGGAAGACGGAATTTTATGGACTAAGGGAAACCGCTTGTATGTTCCCAAGTCAGAAAACCTCCGGAGGATTCTTATAAAGGAATGTCATGATACTATATGGGCCGACCACCCGGGTTGGCAGAGAACTTATGTATTATTAAAACAAGGATACTATTGGCCTCATATGCGTGATGATGTGACATAATACACCAAGACATGGCTCATTTGTCAGCAGGATAAAGTAGAGAAGTTGAAGACCCCTGGATTATTGGAACCGTTGAGTGTCCCCAACAGGCCATGGGAGAGCGTCTCCCTTGACTTCATAACCAACCTTCCAAAAATTAGTGAACTAACCAACATATTGGTAATTGTTGATAGGTTCTCCAAATATGCAACATTCATACCAGCACCTAAGTACTGCAAGGCAGAAGACACTGCTAAATTATTCTTCAAACACGTGGTGAAGTATTGGGGCGTGCCTAGACAAATTGTGAGTGATCGAGATCAGAGATTTGCAGGAACCTTCTGGTCTGAACTCTTCAAACTACTGGGTTCCCAACTGAACATGTCAACAAGTTACCACCCCAAGACTGATGGGCAGACATAGAGATTCAATGGAATGCTAGAGGAGTACTTACGCCACTTTGTTAGTGCCAACCAGAGGAATTGGGCACAACTTCTTGATGTTGCCCAATTTTGCTTCAACTCTCAAAAGAGCTCCGCCACCAACAAAACGCCTTTTGAAATTGTAATGGGTCAGCAGCCTCTACTCCCACACACAGTGACAGAGTATTCAGGGAAGAGTCTACGAGCTTTCAACTTCACTAAGGAATGGATGACCAATGCAGAAATTGCTCGAGCTTATTTGGAGAAAGCTTCCGCGAGGATGAAGAAGTGGGCAGATTAGCATAGAAGACCCTTAGAATTCCGACCTGGAGATTTCGTGTTGATCAAGTTAAATCTAGAACAAATGCGGTTCAGAGGGAACAGAGACAAGAGATTGGTGAGGAAATACGAAGGGCCAGTTACCGTTCTTAAGAAGGTGGGGAAAACTTCATACAAAGTCGAGACTCTAGCATAGAATTCCGACCTGGAGATTGAAGAACCAACTACAAGGAGAGCCGCGAGAGAAGTTGAATAGATTTTGGCAAAAAAGGAGGCGACCGGAGACCAACGACATGGAAATGAGTTCTTAGTGAGGTGGAGAGACCTGGGAGATGAAGAGACTAGTTGGGAGAGAGTCGAAGACCAGCAGTAGTTTACACAGAAGATTGAAGACTTTACAACCCTTCAGCGTCAAGACAATAGAGCCGAAGACCTGTACCAACCGAAGCAGCAGAGCGAAGAGTTTCAAGCCTACCAGCACCGAGATGAAGAGCAGAGGAGGATCAGTTCATATGTGTCGACGAGGACGTCGATAGATTAAGTGGGGGATGATGTAACGCACCTACACTCCAAGCTTGTCCATGGCCAATGACTTGCCCATGGCCGCTTGCGTGTGGTGCTTGGGTGCACTTTTGTATTTTTCTTATTTTATTTTATTTTCTATTTTAGGGGGGTGTGACTACTCAAATATCATGTGTGTTTCCTAGTGTCACTTGTGCAATGTCTTTAAAACCTCTTTAGGGGGTGACCCGGACACCTTAGAAGGGCCTTGGCCACCAGCATACTAGGGGCTTTAGCTGTGTACTCCCTCGCCCTTAGTTGGCTTGCTTAATGAAACATGTTTCCTTTTGATTTCCAATTGCTATGTCCGAATGTGTTGCTTGAATGTGTATCCAATATGTCTCACACGTGTTTCATTATCTCATGCCTTGTGGATGTGTGCTTATCGATGTATGCTTTACTTTGTCGCCTAATAATGCTCCATTATATAGATGGCTAACCATGGGCACGACCTTGCAGGGTCAATTCTAGGCTGACTTGTTAGACGCAACGTTAACAAGTGCCGCACGGACCCAACTTGGTGACACCAAAGTTTGGCCCGTGACACTTAGCTTCAACATGTGTTGCTAGGATGTTGTCTCTACTCTTTTAGTTTGTAATTAGTTGGTTGTAAACTTGTTTGAAAGATGCTTGCATGTTTGATTTATAAAGTAAGCTTGAAATGGCTTCAAAAGCTCACTTTTGATTATTTGATAATCATGTTGCCATTCTAGAGTTGCTAAGAGACTCATTGAGACCTAGAATTTTTCTTGAGTTGTTTCATGGTGGTGAGACTTGTTTGGTGCGGTAAATATTGAATTAAAGTGTTGGATTTTAATTAATTTGGTGTAATTTGTCAATTTGAAGAAATTATAAAATTAGGGTTCTTAACTCTTTCCAAATTTGGGAATTTTCATATATGTGATGTATTATAGTGTGTATATGTTGCATATTAATTTTTGGGTTGATTGGATTTGATCTTGACATGTTTTGAATAAAAATGGACCAAATTACAAAAACTGAAAAATTCTGGGCTGTTCGGCAATTTCAAATAATTTGGGGATTTTGTTGCAATTTATTTTTGATGTGTTGGACATGTTGGAAATCATTTTAGAATTGATTTAGAATCATATAAAATTGTATTTGATAATTTTACGACTAAAATGAACAAAATACAAAGTTTAGAGGTCAAACGATAATTTTCAAGAAATATGATTTGTTGAGTTAAATTTTAGTTTTTAAGTATTGGGTAATTAAATAAATTATTTAATGATTTAGAAATTATTTAATTGATTCTAGAAAAATTATTGAAATCGGAAAATTTTGATTTTCCACATTCCGTTGCGTTACCGGATATTTCTTATAAAACCCCAACATCTCCTATAAAATCCTGAATGTCCTAAGAAAGAACAGATTTCCTTAACTGTTTTTTGTGGTGGCAATTTAGAGATCACCTCTATTTTGTGTCTTGTCAACCTCAATACATCTAAATGACACAGCGTGACCCAAAATAATTTCTAAATCATTCATGAAATGACATTTTTTCCAGTTAAACACAAGTATTTTTTCTTCACGTCTTTTCAAAATATTTTCCAAATTGTTCAAGCAATTATCAAATGAGTTCTCAAAAACAGTTATATCATCCATAAAGACCTCTAAACAATGTTCAACCATGTCACTAAATATGCTTAACATTTATCGTTAGAATTTTGCTGGTGCATTACAAAGTCCAAATGATATTTTCCCAAATGCAAATGTTCCAAAGAGACATGTGAATATGGTCATTTCCTGTTCTTCTAAAGCAATGAGAATTTGATAATAACCTGGGTAACCATCAAGAAAGCAATAGTAGAGATGTCATGCTACTCTTTCCAAAATTTGGTCAATAAATGGTAAAGGAAAATGATATTTTCTAGTAGCATCATTTAATTTTCTATGATCAATGCACATATGCCAACTAGATGGGATTCGAGTCAAAATTGATTCTCCTTTATCATTTTTACAATAGTTATTCCAGATTTTTTTGGCAAAACTTGTGTAGGACTTACCTACTTACTATCGAAGATATGATAGGTAATGCCTACATCAAGAAATTCAAGGATTTCTGTTTTTACCACTTCTTTCATGTGGTGGTTTAATCTTCATTGGGGTTGACGATATGTGTTAGCATTATCTTCTAAATGTATTGTGTGTGTTCATATCAAATTATTAATGTCTTCTATGTCTTTTAAAGTCCATCCAATTACCAATTTATCTTTTAAAGTCCATCAAATCTCATGAATTAATGCTTGAAAAGTTTGACATGATGATCAATGGCGGAGAGATTATAGGACAATTTTGAGTTTGAAAATTTATAAAATGTGTATTTGAAATTAATTAAAAAAAATCTAAATTTGATTTGTTAATGAGACTATTTTTTATTTTTCATTTATAAAATGAAGAATATCTACATTTTTTTTTCTTTTGAACATGAAATTTTACAACTCATTAAATTAATTTTCTAACTACACCACTAATGTTGATATTGTAATGTTCCTGTGAGAATATGGACGACAAAATATTGGGTCGGGCTTGGGTCCTTTATTTATTGGGAAGACCGGGCTCGGGCTTTTAGAATTAGGAATTTTTTTTAAAAAAAATACTATTTTTTTTTTAATTTTCCAATACTTCAAAAAGGAAAAATTAAAGACTTTAATTTTATTTTTTTTTTGTGATTTTTTGGATTCGACCTTAAAAACTTAATTATAAATGTATGTATATAAAAATAAAAATTAATATATTTAATAAAAAAAATATTTTTTAATTAATTATAATCTGGCCCAGGCCAGAGCAGACTTTTTACTGAATTTTAAATAATTTATCCTTAAATCTGTAATATCCCGAAATTTTTCAGAATATTTTTAGGAAGATTCTTGGATTGAAGTTTCGGTTTTGAAACGGAATGATAAATATGTTAGAGTGTTGGAAATATGTTAGTGTGTCTTGAAGATGTGTTTCAAAGCCTTGAACTCTCGTGATTCAGAAGGACCGGTCGAGCTTACTTTTTTTAGATATTTTTATATGAGGAAGTTTCATTATTTTGACTAAAAAAATAACAAGCAAACTCCGATTGAGCTGATTTTTGATCAGTTGGAAAGGTTTTTCGAAGAAGAACACCTTTCGTGTTGAACAATTTTCGAAATTTACACTAGAATGGCCTCACAAATGTGAATTTCCGAAAGAGTTCAATATCAGAGGCCTATTTGCAAATTCACGGGGGGTTGTATTGTAATTTTCAAAAAATTTCCTTTATAAACCCAAAGTTTCCGGAAATTACAAAACCAGAATAAAATTCACCAAAGCCCCACCCGACCCCCATAATCGAGCGTGTGGGAAATCAAGCACGGCGGCCGCCCACCGACTGCCGTCAGCTGGCATTCCGGTGCAGAAATGATCATCCGACTACCGTCCATCTAGTGTTGGCCGGCGGCAGCCTTGAGGGTGGCCGAAATCGCTAGAAAATAGAGTAGATCTCACGCACCATATTGTCTCATTCCTAACTTGTTGCTTCCATCCACATGTCAAGCCACCAGCCAAATCGAAGCCCTTGGAGAGTACACCAAGAATGTGGAGTCGGTTTATTCGATGGGTGCTCGATTTCATGCAAAAAGAGAGAAAAATGCTCGATGAATAGTGAAACAAATTTGAACAGTAGCTCTTATTCGAATTTCATCGATTCCTACGAGTTCGTATGAGCATAGGGAGTCTGTCTGTACCATCATAATTTCAGTAAGACCTCTCGGTAAAAATTCAATATTTTTAAGTTTAATGTATTGTATTCAGATTCTTCCAGTAGTGTCTCAGAGTAATGTATTGACTTGTATTAAATTGAATAAGGTAGAATGTATCGAATTTGTGCTGTGGGTAGAATCTGGGTGAAATCGGAATGAATTGGAATGATTCGGTATGATTTTCAAGATTATGATAAATCCCAATTTCGTGCATGTTGATGATTTGATGAATGTAATGATAGATATGAGTTAACTATGATGATATGATAATATTTAGATGAATCTGTATTAGTCCAGAAGGTTTCAGATCATTCCATAGCGTTTTCGGAAACCTTTTCGGAAAATTTTCTTAAAACATGTGATTTATGGATTTGAGCTACCGGGTTATTTTAGAATGTTATGTTATGATGTATTATGAGTATTAACAGAAACCTAAAGGAAAGTATGAATTTGGAAAATGAAATTAGCTGCTATTTATAGAGAAAAATTGGCTTGCGCGTCTGACGAAGAAAGGCTTGCATGCACAACTATTTTCCACTTCGTACGTGTTTTATCTTGGCGTCACGACGCGTGCACAGTAGATTATGCGTCGCGACACAGAGGTCATGCGCGTCGCGACGCGAGCTGTGCTGAAATTTCCATTTTGTCATTTTAGTCCGTTTTTCGTCGTTTTAGCCCCATTGAGTCCCAATATTATTTTTATCTGAAAAATTAATAAAAATACATCAAAGCGTTCATAAAACCCGAGAAATCATATAAAATATTAGGTCAAATGGGCGGTAAATATTGATATATTTTCCGCTCATCACACCCCCAAACCTAACATTTTACTAGTCCTTGAGCAAAACAAATGAAATAAACAACTAAGACTAAATTATCCTAAGCCACTTTCATATTGCATTTAGCGTATGCAACAAGCCTTTAAACCACTAGGTGTCCCTAGTGGACGAGTTATAGTCTCGTGAGGGTTTACAACGACGATAACCACGAACGTCAATTAAATACAGATGCAATCACACAATGTAAAACAAATAAAATAAAAGAAAGAAATGAAATAAAATATACATCTATAATATCTATATATGCAATGTATTCAGAGACTGTCAAGTAACAAAGTTAAAGGAAGCTTCAAAATGCATACTACAACTAAAATCCATTCCTTTGAACAAAGTATCTAAATCAGACTCTAAGTATGTGTGTGAATAGCTTTGTAAATAACTTTAATTCTAAGTAATTAACTAGGTGAGTTTGTCTCAATTCTCAGTAGTTGATGGGTTAAACCAACCTGACTATCTAAAATTATTCTGTCTGCTACCATATGCGTAAAGTGTGGTATGAGTTTTTTTTTAAACTATACTGTTTGACTCGAACGATCACTGCTTATTGAGACAAGATGTCCGATTACCGAGTAAAAGCTTTATTTATTTATCTAACTAACTTAAGCCATTTTGTTTGACACGAACAATCACTGCTGGCCAGGCAAGATGTCTGGTTACTAAGTAAAAGCTTGGTCAATATTATTATTATTATTATTATTATTATTATTATTATTATTATTATTATTATTATTATTATTTATACCTCACATCATAAATAAAATGCAGTTAAAAACAGATATTCAAGCAAACGGTCATTCATAATCTATTGATTATTTCAACTAGTCACTTTGTCATTTCCTTATTATCTAACTGCTAAAGAACTATTTTTTAAGTGCATATGAGTCCGACCTAGATATTATGCTTAAAGTATAGGATAAAAGTGAAATTAGCATTTATCGTTCCCTAGAACTTTTTACTAAGACAAACAACTTCATCATTAGATATTATTTTTAGCATGCGAAAAATTAAAACAACATGCAAAACATACAAGAAATAAAATATGCAGGAAAGAAAAATAATGGAGCAGACAATAAAAATATACACCCCACCCCCAAATATAAATCTAACATTGTACTCAATGCGTTACAGAACAAAGTAAAGATAACAGAACAATGTTACAGTGGTTTAGTCAAGCCTCAACCTCCTCGTCATCCTCGCTGTTGTCCCCAAAAAAATCTGAAATCTGATCGTCGTTCATTCCTTGATGGCGTGCCGATTGTTGAAGCAGTTGAGCAATACAATTGACGCGAGATTCCAATCGTTCTACGCGTTGTGACAGGGAGCGAGGCTGCGATGATCTCTACGCGAGTTGAGGTTGTTGTTGTGGCGCTGTAGGTGTCGAGGAGGAACTGGAATGTGCCGGCCTCTCTACTTGGAGTTGTTGTATGATTCATGTAGTTAATGTAGTGATGAGCTGGACAACAGGCCTCAGAAAACTGGATTGTGTCTCCCTGATATGAGGTGTATCTTCACCTTTTAAAACTCTTAATGCTTCCATCACCCAACAAGTAAAATATATAGCTTCAAAATTAATAATGCAAGAAAAATAAGTCCCCGACAACGACGCCAAAAACTTGATCGGTGAAATCACACACGTTACGAAAGCGCACGTATCGCTCAAGTAGTATAAAAATTTCGATCCCACGGGGACTTAATTTCTACGATGTTAATTATTAATGTTATTTATTTACATGTATCTAATTGAAGTAGGAAAGGATTGTTTGTTGGTTGAATATGGATTTAACTAAATAAATAAAAATACAAAATAAAAACAAAGAAAAATAATAATAAAGAAAACATCTATGGTTTTGAATCCGCCCAATATTACTCTAATGATGAATTGATTCTCATATACATGTGTAATAAATCAGTTTGTTAACCTGGAACACGAAGATATGCAAAAGCCTCTTTCGATGGTCAGATGCAAACACCCAAGTAACCCAATTAACTATATGTCTATATTAAATAGAAAACTCTGAATTCATTAAGTCCAAGTTCCAATTGTGGCTACCCACGCTCGACAGGTATATTCCTATCCTGGAAGGAAATCTCCAAGGTTAGATCGTGAGCTATTGAATCTAAGGCTGAAACCTAAAATTCATTTTCCAACTTCATTTTAAGTTTACCACATCAATCTTATTGGTGATCGGGCAACAAGAAACATTAAGGTTAAGATTCAATAAACAAGCCAATGCACCACACAATATATAAAGAAAATCAATTATGAAACTCGTGAATATTGTGTTTCATCACTTCCCTAGATTAAAAATAAAATGCTGAGGTTAGGGGATCCACCTTTAATATTTCAAATGTAGAAATCTCACTTTATTATAATATAAAAATTATCAGTGTTACCCGATTAATTAATTCAAACCAGTCATAAAGACGGTGTTATTATTTTTCCATAAACCATCCATATAGGCGGTAATCATCTGTCACTTAAAGACCGACCATATATGAGGTATTCAATTATGTCAAATAAATAAAACCAGCCATATAGGTGGTATCAACATTAATCAATATTATTAAATTACAATTTCTATATTATAAAATAAGTGAGATTAATCTACCTTATCATATTAAAGGTTTCACCCTTCCCTCAGCGGAAATTAATTACTAAACATAAAGAAAGTAAAAACACACAAACTATTATTACTAAAAATAAAAATACATAATTAAAATACAGAAACTAAATACACACAAGATACAATCCTTAAGTTCCTTAGTAGAAACCTAAAGGAAAGTATGAATTTGGAAAATGAAATCAACTGCTATTTATAGGGAAAAATTGGCTTGCGCCTTGCGACGCAGAAAGGCTTGTGCGTCGCGACGCGCATAGCTGTCTTCCACTTCGTACACGTTTTATCTTGGCGTCGCGACGCGTGTACAATAGATGACGCATGTCGGCAAGGTGTAATTTCGACGCTGATGTTGACCCGTCGCGACACAAAGGTCTTGCGAGTCGCGACGCGAGCTGTGCTGAAATTCCTATTTTGCCAATTTTTATTCATTTTTCACATTTTTAGCCCCGAATTGATTCCATTAAGTCCCAATGTTATTTTTATCTGTAAAATAAACAAAAACACATCAAAAAATTCATAAAACCCGATAAACCATACAAAATATTAGGTCAAATGGGCGGTAAATGTTGATATATTTTCCGCTCATCACTAGTACACACATCGGTCTATATTTCCTATGTTTATAGCTCATGTATGTTCCCCCCATTTTATGTTTCAATTTACATTTTCAGTTTACGTATTCCAATTTACATATTAAGTTTACGTTTACAGTTTACGTATTGCAGTTTATGTCTTCAACTTACAGTTTTAGTTTGTGAGTTGACACTTTTGTTTATGTTTTATTTGATACTTCCACTTTATGTTTTCATTTTACAATAAGATGATTTGATAAGAATGATTCTGGATAATTTATTTTTACGTGATATGAGATTTTTAGATTGGATGATATATTATACGTTTTTTTTTTCCACGGTGCTTGTATGATGCTTTTGTTTTACGGATATTAAAACCTATATGGCGTCTGTTAGGGTTTTGTCCAACTACAGTGGACTAACTTATTACCATCTGTCGACATGGTCATGTTTCGAACAATGTCTGATCTGTGGACGAGACCTAGACATTGAACGCCTGATATTTTTCGTCTAGTTGACTTGGTTCATGAACGCCTGGTATATTCGTCCAGTTGGTCCATGGACGCCTGATACATATTTTTGATAACATTAATTTGAGATTTGATTTCGCTTTCAGCAAAATATCTTTATGTTATCTTTTGAAAATCCTTGTCTTTTAGTTTTTTGAAATAAATGAATTTTTGAAAAAGTTACTTTCAGTAAAACTTCTTTCTGATTCAAATATGTTTGATTTCGTTTACGATACGATATGATCTGTTTTCGCCACAATGCTCTCAATATATTTTATTTTTTTAATGATTTGGACCATTCATGTGGCTTGTTTAGGGTTCTGTTCATCTGAAAATGGATGACCTGTTACCCTATGTCGACATGGTCTTGTATTCGTACATTGTCCAGTCTATACGTGCGACTCGGATAATGGACGTCTCATTAGTTTTGATGATTTCAGTTATGAAAAATTTTATTCTCAGAAAGATTTATTTTTGATTAAGTTGGGTTTTAAAAAAAGATCTCGACTTATTTTTTATTAAGTTGGGTTTAAAAAAAGATCTCATTGTGTTTTAGTTTCTGATAATATATGAGATTGATTGTAATGAACTTGTCTTGTGATTTTTGTTCCCGATGATGAATGACATCGGTTGAATGGAATTTGTACCATGTTTTTTGTTTCTGATAATGAATTCGATTACCTATAAAGAATTTGTATTATGTTTCTGTTTATAATGGTGAAGGTGATTGAGTGTATAGAATCCGCATTAGGCTTTCTGTTTTTGTTGATGATGAGATTGACTTTGTGACATTCGTGTTGGCTATGTGTGTGTGATCAATTTGTTATTGACGATTATGGTACGTTTGTTATGTAGAAGATTTGGAAACCTATATAAAATATGTTTCTTAGTTTGTATATGTTTGTATGTAATTTGGGATTTTGAACATTTGAAGAAATTTGCGTATAAGGTTTCTGATTCGCTTCAGGTACGCCTCATGAATTTAGTTTTTGGGTCAGTTTATGTACCTGTTTTCGAAAGACTTTATGTTTAAAGAGTGTAGAGAACAGTATGAAGTTTAAAGGTTTTCTGACAAACAACTGTATGTGTGTGTATATAGATGTGTGTGTGTTTATATATACTATTTTTGAAATTCATTCTTGCTTTTCGTGATGTGTGTGGTTACTTACTGAGTTTTATAACTCACACCACATCAGTTTGCTAGTTTTGTAGGTTGACAACCAGCTCAGTCAGCCATCAAGTTTTGGATGCTTATACTCGAGACGAGGATTACCCAAGTTTCAGTCACCCACTTTAGAGCCCTGAGGAATGTTTATGTGTATAGAAGTCTAATTGTTTTGTTTATGTTTGAATCGTGCAATGCACGTAGTTAAATGTATGTAAATAAAAATTTTAAGTAGTACGTGTAATTGTGGGCATGGAACCCTGGAGTATTGATGTTGAGAACTAATATGTCTTGGTTTTGGACTATATGTCCTTTTTGCATATCTGATCTTGATTACATATCGTATTGGTGCTATGTCTTGGTTTTGGACTATATGTCCTTTTTGCATATCTGATCTTGATTACATATCGTATTGGTGCTGGACAGTGTTCCAGATTGTCCAAATTTTTAAGAGACGTCATGCCCATTTTCCGTTAAGTTATTCATATTTCCTACCGCTAACATCCTTCCTCTGATGAGATGTTACAAAATCAAATTAGACTCGAGTCGTTTTACTATTAATTCACTCCCATCCCTAATGGCCTACCTATGCTCAGTCTGTCAATTTCCCAGTGTTGAAATTACTCACTTCCCATCAACTCCACCCCCTGATTGAACATACATTACATGGCCAATTATAAAATTTCCATCACAAAATTTGCAACCAGCTTCAATTAATATAAAAGTCTCCTCTCCAATTGTAAGTTAAATTGTATAAATGATTGAAACAGGAAAAAAGATTTATATAGTTTATTTTATAAATATATAAAATGTTAGGTAGTAATTTTATCATATAAATTGATAACTAATCTCAATTTTTGGTCATTAACTAAATATCTACAAATTTTATAATCACAGAACCTATCAAACATAAAACCATGCTATAATTTGCCTCGATCAAAGGATTAAGTAGGGATGACTACTGTGGACAACAAAACATGGGCGACGCGTTCCTAGGCTTGCGGCCTAGTTGGGAAGTACGAAATAACATGGAGTCGCCACCCGGTGTGAACCGGGAAAATGAGATTTAAGGCCGCACTCACCCCTCGCAAGGGAAGACCTCAAACCGTTGGGTTCGGAATGGTCCCTTACTTATGTCACTTGTAATGAAAGGATTTATGTAATAATTTAATCAAGTCTAAGTAACACTTATTTCCAATAATATCATGCTTCTAAATTCATATGCATACATCAACAAGTTCATCACAACACGCAACATCACATGGCAATCTCATGAACATATTTCAATCACACAGGATATGGAAAACTAGGAACAACCTAATCATGCTTGAGTACTACCTCATGAACCTATTAACCGAATAATATGCTAACAGCCTAATCATGCTTGAATACGATCCCAAGAACACATAGAATGGATAAATGCAGGGATACAAATAATATGGTTGGATATATAACACAAGAAAGATCAACCAAGAGGCAATTATGCATGAATATGATAAGACAGACTCAGTTCAGTGTGTGCGCGTTCGTGTAGCATTCGCAAACGCGTTCGAACGGTAAACAGAAGGTTCGCGTTCGTGTGGCGTTGATAACGCGTTCGAATGGAAATGAAACAGAATGCTCGCGTTCGTATGGCGTTTGATAACGCGTTCGAACGGAAATGAAACAGAATGCTCGCGTTCGTATGGCGTTTGATAACGCGTTCGAACGGAAATGAAACAGAATGCTCACGTTCGTATGGCGTTTGTGAACGCGTTCGAACGGAAATGAGACCTGATGCATGATAAGGCAAAACACATGCGCGTTCGAGTTGCGTTCGTAAACGCGTTCGAACGGGAACAGAACTGATGCATGAAACGGGACGCAATACATAAACGACAAAATAAAGGGGCGCGGCGAAGTACTGCCGTAAAGGTGGCCTTTTGGGGCTCTTGATCTCTCAAAGAGAGGACCTTTAGACCAACATACTAAGCCCATGCGCGTCACATCAAATCATGCATACAAGCATAAAGACAATCATATCAAACTAAGTATGCCCGATTGAGCGTATCTTGCATTCAACCGGACACACATCAACCGGCGCGGCAAAGCATCATGGTAAAGGGCTTTAACCCCTCCTCATAGGGATTTTTCATTCCACTTACTAAGCCCATGCACTCGATTGAATCATGCATAAATAAACAACATACAGAATTCAAGTGACGAAAAATAAACAAAAGCAACACAAAACAAAAGAGGGTGCCGTTTACTCAAGCGGTACGTGGAGTTGTGTCCCGAGTACAGATCATATTACCGTCCATTCGGAATCGGCTATGAAATTTATGTCCGGGTTTCCATCCGATATACCGCGAGAGTTGACACGTCTCTCATTCATCCAATACCCCCACAACAACATCATACACAAACGAAATTTAACAAATAAATAAAATACAATCAAAATAAATAACAAAAATCAAATAAAGATGAGTGTGAAAAGTACCATCAGGTCTAACCTTTTAAATCACCTCTCGGATGTACGGTACACGGTCGTCGGAAGGGTGGATGCTCCGCAACTCTCCCGGTTCACTGGTTCACTGTTCTCGTTCGTTGTCTCACTGTTTTGAGTCGTCGTTCTCCGTCTTTTGCTACTGTTTCCTTGTGGTTTCGTTGCCGTTTCCTCTTTATTTCTTTGCTTACTGTTTTTGGGTGTGTTCTTCCTGTAATTTTTCTGTGTGTTTGTGTATGAGCTAGGGACTGTTTTGGCTACTGTTTTGTGTGTTTTAGGGCTGTTGTGTGGGCTGATTTCAGGGGTTAGGGGCTGATTTCAAGGGTTAGGGGCTGCTGTGTGTTGTTCTTGTTAAGTTGGTGAGGGAAGGGTTGTTGTGTGTGTTGTTTGTGTTTTGTCTGTGAGCTAGGGGAAAAAGGGTTGGAGATTCTTTTCTTCTTCTTTTCTGTAATGGGCGTGAACTCTAGAGAGAGTGGAGAGAGGAGGCTTTTTTGTGTGAATGAGCTAGCTAGCCCTGAGAAGGTTGGTGAAGGGTTCTTTTTATAGGCAAAGGGTTAGGCTTGACAAGGAAAGGGATTTGATTTGGTGTTGGATAAGGGAAGTCAAAGATTGAGGGGGACAAATCTTGGCTAGATAGGGAAGGTTGAATATTTAGTTTATGTTGATTAGGCATACAATATTTTAAGTTTGGGAATAATATATTGGTTGATTGATTTTAACTTGGTATGATTATTTGATTGGTTTAGATTAGGCATTTAGTTTGTTGATTGATTTTAATTAGGCATGCAATTTCTTTAATTTGTGTAAGTATTTTATTTAATTTGGTAGGTGATTTTTAGATTTGTTTTGATTTCACAATGTGTTAAATATGTGTGTTTAAGTGGGCTTGGGCGTGTGGGCCAAGGTTTGGGCGAATTGGGCTTAATGTGAGGCTAGCAGCAAAACCAGAATTACCGACACCGTTCGACGCATCATCGAACGCAGCACGAACGCCCGCAATCTGTTTGACGTTCGAACGTATACACGAATGTAGCACCAACGAAAACAGTGAACCTTGTTTATTCTGAATTCCCCTTCCGATGTCCGTTTTTCGTGACCTCCGTGACTTAAAAGGTAGTGTCTCCAAAATGAGACTCATCATAGGGTCTTATGTGTAAAAATGCAGTGCCTACAGTCGCCCCCACTTTGATGGGACTTGTGTAATGTGCAACAGTGACAATCCTATCAAAGTTATGCAATGCATTTTCACTTACCTGGCTCGCCAGCTGCCACTTGACTTACCATGTGTTTGAGTTGATTTGGGTGGTGAGGTGCTGCGACCCCTGGTTCATTCCCGAACCGTGCTGTGATGTGGTCCATTCTCGAACCGGGTTGATGAGAGGTGTCCATTCCCGAACTGTTACTGTGAGGAGGTCCATTCCCGAACCGTTACTGTAAGATGTCCATTTCCGCACTATGACTGTGAGGTGGCCCATTCCCGAACCGTTACTGTAAGGTGGTTCATTCCCGAACCGTTACTGTGAGTTGGTCCATTCTCGAACCGTTACTGTGAGGTGTTCATTCCCGAACTGTTACTGTAAGGTGGTCCATTCCCGAACCGTGCTGTGAGTTGGTTCATTCCCGAACCATTACTGTGAGGTGGCTCATTCCCGAACCGTTACTGTGAGGTGGTCCATTCCCGAACCGTTACTGTGAGTTGGTTCATTCCCGAACCGTTACTGTGAGTTGGTCCATTCTCGAACCGTTACTGTGAGGTGTTCATTCCCGAACTGTATTTCCATTCCTGGAATGCCATTCCCGGCTTGTTCATTCTTGAACTCTGTTCCATTCTTGGATTGTTACTGTGAGGTGGTGTGATGAGGTCCATTCCCGAACCGTCACCGGATGTGGTCCATTCCCGAACCGATCTCCATTCCCGGACTGTCCATTCTCGGACTAAATCTCCATTCTCGGAGTGCCTTTCTCGGCCTGTTCATTCTTGAACTGTCCATTCCCAGACTGTATCTCCATTCTCGGAGTGTCATTTCCGACTTGTTCATTCTTGAACTGTCCATTCCCGGACTATATCTTCATTCTCGGAGTGCCATTCTCGACAGAACTGATCTGATGTGATGCGGGCCTCGCCCCCCAGAATGTCATACCCGGCAATGCTGATCTGATGTACTATGGGCCTCGCCCTCAGAGTGCCATACCCGGCAATGCTGATACTGAAGTGGGCCTCGGCCCCAGAATTCCATACCCGGCAATGCTGATCCGATGTACTATGGGCCTCACCCCCAGAGTGCCGTACCCGGCAGTGTTGATCTGATGTAATATGGGCCTCGCCCCCAGAATGCCATATCCGGCAATGCTGATACTGAAGTGGGTCTCGGCCCTAACTACTACCGATATGGGCCTCGCCCCCAGACTGATACTGCTGATATGGGCCTCACCCATGTGATTCATTCCTGAAGACTGCTGACATTGTACTGTTACTGCTTCTGTTTGGCTTGTCTTTGCCACTTTTCTTTTTCTTCTTCAAAACCTGTGAATACAAAACAGAACAAACACGAAAGAATGCAAGATGTGTTACGTGTATGTATGTATGAATGTTCTTATCCCGTCGGGTTAAGTCTTCCGTCAATTCCCTTGATGACTGTTTAGTCTTCTTTCCGCAGGTAAGCTACTGCTTCAATCTGTCTACGTTGATCAGCTCGGTGAACTAATTCCCTTCAAAGTCTGACATTTTCACACTGCCTCTATTTCCAATTTCTGAATGTCTATCTTATCTTTTCTGTTTGCTTATTTCGAAGGTTCCCCGTGTTCATCACTGGATTCCATAGTACTAAGGTTGAATATTTTTCTCAAACATACTCATATTGCAGAAGAGTTTCAGCCAAAATGAACGTCTTTATTATTGTTGAGGAAAAGAGTTCGAAAAAGTAACAAAATCAATGTCATTTAAAAAAACTGTATCAAATAGACTATGAGGAACATCTCCATCATCCGCAGCACTGCCTTCTTCCTCGGCCTATGGTTCTTCACTGTCATCCATGTAAGAAGCTTGGTGGTTGATGGTATCTTTTCATGGGTTGGGTATTTTATGGGATTCTATGAGATCTTGAATTTCATGCCTAAGGCGGGTGCAATTGTCGGTGTCATGGCCATGTAGCTGGTGGAAGTGACAATAAGGTTCACATTTATGTGTGGTGGTGGGGGTGCGGAAGCGGCTTGCCTTCTAAGGGTTTCAAGATTCCTTGTCCCTGTAACTTTTCAATACCTTCGACAAAGGTCTACCAAGGTTGGAGAATTGCCGGTTCCTGATAGCAGCAACCTCGACAGTAGCGGGCTTAGTCTCATAATACCCCCCAAAAGTCCGCCTATTCTGGCCATAGGACTTTCTGTTTTCAGCCTCTTCTTCCTCAATATCCATGACAGTTTCCCTCAACTGTCGAAAATCAGAAATCATTGAAGTCATCCTCCTCAGCTTACTATAAACAGAGGACTTGGTGCCCTTGATGATCATTTTGATTTGGTCCTTCTCAGAGGGCCGAGTATGCATTTTCAGGAGCTGGCTTCTCCAGCGGTCTACATACTCCTTGAAGCTTTCTTCCGGCTTCTGCTTAGTGTTCTCCAAATCACGGAGTGACAAGTCAATTTCCAAGTCTGTAACATACTGCTTCAGAAAAGCATCAGCTAGTTCCCTCCAATCTTCTTTAACCTTCTTCTCAAGGCTATGATACCAAACCACAGGAGCCCCCTCAAGTGACATCCCAAACATCTTTTGGACTTGGCGCTGTGATAGGCCCACTGAACTCATGACTGAGACATATTGCTGCAGATGGACTCTCGGGTCTCCATTCCCATTAAACTTGGCCATGTCGGGCATTTTAAACTGAGCTGGCAGTTGTTCTCTGAAGGTCATTGCCTCATAGTCTAACAACTCTTCATGTTTACCCTCATTTTGCGGGTAACTGTTTCAACCTGATCCCGAAGCTTCTGAAATTCTGTCTGAGACCCAATCACTTTGCCTGTTGCATACTCTGCTATGTCATCATCAAAAGTGGGGATATCATCCCCCAACCCATTCGGAGGCTCTTCGCGCCTTACATTCTCAAGATTCCCCCGGCATGGGGCACAACCATATCTTTTATGGCAGTAGTCAAGGCTTGCAACTGTTCAGTAATCTTGGCGAAGCCATTTTCCAACTGATCTATCCGGGATACCTCAATATCTGATTCACTCATGTCTGTTCTCAGTATCTTGGTGAGTCTTCCCTTTTCCCTAACCCAACGGGAGTCTATGATGGCTTTTAGAACACAAGGGTTAGCATGATGTGTGTATGCATGGGGTGCATGAGATGCATGTAACATATAACATACTAAATCAATTAAAATTTTCATACAAATCGGCCTGTTATCATTTTAGAAGCTTTCGGGCTAATTGTCATAGGAGTGAACTCATCCCAGTTTAAATGGCCCAACAAGTTCACGTCTCATGGCAATGAGCCCAACTAAATCCAAATGGTAACATTCCGAAACAAGCACAAGGGGCTCATCACACTTAGAAGCTTTCGGCCCAATTGTCATAAAATACGTTTTTGTCCCAGTTAAATGGCCCAACAAGCCCATATCTTATGACAAATTGTAACATCCCAGATTTTCGAGATTTTTATTATACGAGTCAAGTTTACTTTTTGACCCCAGAATTAGCAAACGACCTCCGATCGAGTTGATTTTGGAACCATCAGACTCGTTTTTCCGAGACGGACAACTTTCGTGTTGAACGTTTTTCGAAAATCGAACCAGAAGGGCTTCAAATGAGGTGATTTCTGAAAATACCCTTCCTAGAGGGGGTATTTTGGTCATTTCCGAAAATGAGATATATATGTGTTTTGTTATGATTTATTATTATTGTTTTAATAAGCAAAGGCAGTAAAAAAAAAAAAAAAAAAGAAGAGAGAGAGATCGTACGACGCAGGGAGAAGAAGGAGGGGAACGCCGGCGACATTCCGGCGACGATTCGACGGCGCACCGGTGGCATTAGAATCGTCCGGCCACGACGATCATGATGGTGGCCGGCGATGGCTCTGTTGGCAACAGACGGCGGCGCAGGAAGGTGAAAACAGTGGCGCACTTGGGTGAGTCGTTTCGGCTCGTCGGTTCGTTTCACGACCCGAGCCACCTACCAAATCGAAGCTCTCGGAGAGTACTACGACTATGCGGAATCGAATTCGCCGATCAGCGGCCGGAATCACGCAAAACGAGGAGAAAAGCGTCGGTGAACAGTAAACCCATGTTGAACGGTAGCTCTCGAATACACCAGCGCGTTCGTATGGCCGGTGGGAGTCCGAATATGGCCTCGGAATTTCGGTACGACTCTCCGTTTAGACTTTGATATTTCAAAGTGAATCGATTTATATTCGGATGTTTTCGGTAGTTCCGTAGTTTAGCGAATTGCTTTGATACGAATTGGATATGTTTTAATGTGTTAAGACGATAAATGTGGTAGAATCCGGGGTGAATCGGATGAGATATGATTGATCCGGTAGAATTAGCGAGTTCCGGTAAAACGGAGATTCTCTCGCGACTGAGTATAGTTGATTGTAATCATGGAAATAGTATAGATATAGTATTGCGTGGGTAATTGAACGATTCCGGGGTTGTTCGGAGGGTTCGAGACCCTTCCGTAGCGTTTGCGGAAACTTTTCCGCAAGATTTGCCGCAAACGCGTAAAACGAGATTCTAGGCTATTCGGCTAGTTGATATTGTATGGAAAGATATGTATTAGAGTAATGAAGTTTGAATGGTAGAATCAGAGAGGATTCTTAGATTCTGAGAAAGTCCAGGAGTTTAGTATAGATGAGTTGAAAGTTCCGCAAATAGCGGTTCTGACATGTGTTGTTATTTGTTTTGACAGATCGGACCGGGATTATGAGTGTCTGCCAAGCCAGGTAAGTAATCCATGCGGTGAACGATTGAAATGCTTGCTTGTGTGTATAGTATTAATATACTTGGGTTTGGGGGATTGTAGAAAACTACACCCTAGGGATTGGGATTAATGTTATAAATGAAATAAATGTAGATATATTCGTAATAAAATATGCCATGGGGAAATGCAAGAATGCTAGAAAGACTATTAGGTATGTATATGTGTAAGCATGAAATATGGAGATTGGGGTAATAACACATAATGAACATATTGCAGAAGTTAGCTAAGTAAACTCGATTATTGAATACGAATGCAAGTTTAGGTAACAGTATGATATGATGAGGTATGAAAAGTTTATTTGGCAATGTTTATAGATTATGGGTATGAAGAGTGGTATGTAAGTTATGTAATTGGTAATGGTAAAGTATGATTGTTCATATAAGTATACAAACATTTGATCAAGTATAAACATAGGTTTGACGTTTGTGAGATTATGTGATGATAAATTGACATATAATTATATATATATGAATAGTGCTATATGTTATATAAATATTGAGATATGTGAGTATGTAAATGACGATATGATTATGTCTATAAGAATGTGAGTTGAAAACGTGTATATATGTTAATATGTGATGTAGGTATATGAGTTATGGAATTATTGAATTTGACATGAGAAATGTATGTGCATATTGGTATGTTATGATTTTCAAAGCTGAGTTAAATTTAAGAATATTTTTGAAATCCAAAGTGATTTAAAGAAGAGTTTTCAGATGCTTTTGGAAAGAATTGTACTTCAGAAAACGTCTCTTATAGTTTTAACATTCGAAATATGATTTTATGGTTTTGCGGGGCATGAGGGAAAAACTCACCCCAGTTTGTAACTTATACAGAGATGGAATTGACGGATAGAGACATGTGCACATGTAGAGGACTAGGGGGACGGCGATACGTAACGCCCCTAGATCCTAGTTTATGAGACAGGATGGCGGCATAGGATCGTGTACCTGATCTCCAGTTCAGAGCTTGGGCGGTAGCATAGATTTGCAACCCCAGTTCTAGTTGTGGCTTGGGGGACGGCGATACGTAACGCCCCAAGACCACTAGTTTCAGGGCAGGTATGGCATGCTTTGGGGGACGGCGATACGTAACGCCCCAATGTCATGGATTTGCATATCTAGCTCTAGGGCGTATGGGGGGACGGCGATACGTAACGCCCCTATGCGCCAGTTTTCAACAGATACCTCAGATACAGTTTTCAGTAAAGATTTCCAAAGTGGGAGTTTACGTAAAAGAGTTTTCAGAAAAGAAATCAGTTTTTAGATACAATACCAGATAAGTTTTCAAACTCGATTTCAGATTCAGTTTTCAGTAAGAATTTCAGAGGTGTTGGTTTTCAAAAAAGTTTTCTTGATTGGAGCTTTATAGTTTAAGATAAAGGATTATAACGCTGCTTGAGATTATATGTTGGTATATATGTATGCATACGAGACTTATGACTTACAACGAATGTGTTACATACTTTGATCATGTTATAAATGAGTTATAGAATTATGACGTATGAGTTCGGAAATCAGTTAAATAACATATGAGGTACGTATGAGGTTTTGTTTTAGTATATGTATTATTGAGCATTATGAAACTCAGACATGTATGAATGATTAATAACATAAATGGTGGACAGTTGTAAGTTGAGTAATTTAATTTTAGACTGTATGTGAGTAATAAAAGAATGAGATGAGAAATATTATTGTTAAAGCCGAATTGATGATATTTCAAACATCTGAGATATAGAGGAGTTAAGCAGAATTTAAATAGTATGCTTTGATTAACATGTTAAATTATATAACCTCTCATGATTGACTGATGAACATGTACAGATGTAATGCTAAAAGTATATGCATGGTAACGTGATGTATACGAGTGTTGTAGACAGTTTGAGATTTATGAGGGAAATGTGATTGCATGATTACAGTAAATGATAAGTTAAGAAAATTTATGGAACGAAAATATAAGTTATTGTGTATTTGTGCTATAGATATTTGCTTGGTTACTTACTGAGTCATTGTGACTCACACCACAACAGTTTGTAGTTTTGCAGGTCAGTAGCTGTCAAATAGAACCAGCAGTTGTTCGGTGAAGACTTTGAAGACGGTGGATCGCCCCAATTGCAGTCAAGAGAGTCCTGGGTCGAGTTATGGGTCCTCACGGCCCTTGTCCTTGTATTTCATTTGTATTAGTCATGTAATAGCATAGTTTATATTGTGTTTCCGGCCTGAGGCCGAGATTGTTGTGTTTTTGTCGTTTGTGGATGCTGGCCCAGGCCAGGTTGCATGATGTTACGAATAAATCATGCCGAAATTTCGTTAGGTTCAGAGGCTTATGGAGGTGGGTTTAACCTGTCTCCTGCCGGTAGCATCCTGGCCTAGGCGGGATGTTACAAAGTTGGTATCAGAGCATGGTTTAAGAGTCAGTCAGTAGCATGGTCTAGAAGTCAGTGACTGCAATTGTGGGGATCCAGCTGTCAGAGATTGTCTTCAGTTTGGTAAAGACCATGTAGGTCTTTGTGTGTATCTTTTATGATTATTTGATATGATATGATTGTATTGTTCAGCGCTTTGTATGCTTGGATATGAGTCCATGGGTGGCTCATTAATGTGTATAGATTAGTTATCTCTGTATGGGAGGAGATTGAGATGAGATAGTACTCTTACGCCCGTTTTAGATAAGAGAGTTAGTAAGAATGAGATAGTACCAGTATAGGGCCCTTGTGGGGCCAGAGGACTCAAGATCAAAACCAGAATAGTACAGTTAGAGATAAGGACCGGATTAGTATAGCCAGAGACGAGAACCGAACCAATAGTCAGATTAAAGTCATAGGTAAGCTGTTAAAGATCTTAGTTTACAGATGGTGGTTAGTTCAGAGTTGAGATAGAGAACTGATGTCAGTAAAGTTTGGAGTGAGATAGTTTTCACCTATTCGACCGGGTTTGGATCAGCAGTTACAAGGACAGAGAAATTTCGAGGACGAAATTTTTATAAGGAGGGGTGAATGTAACATCCCAGATTTTCGAGATTTTTATTATACGAGTCAAGTTTACTTTTTTGACCCCAGAATTAGCAAACGACCTCCGATCGAGTTGATTTTGGAACCATCAGACTCGTTTTTCCGAGACGGACAACTTTCGTGTTGAACATTTTTTCGAAAATCGAACCAGAAGGGCTTCAAATGAGGTGATTTCTGAAAATACCCTTCCTAGAGGGGGTATTTTGGTCATTTCCGAAAATGAGATATATGTGTTTTGTTATGATTTATTATTATTGTTTTAATAAGCAAAGGCAGTAAAAAAAAAAAAGAAAAAGAAGAGAGAGAGATCGTACGACGCAGGGAGAAGAAGGAGGGGAACGCCGGCGACATTCCGGCGACGATTCGACGGCGCACCGGTGGCATTAGAATCGTCCGGCCACGACGATCATGATGGTGGCCGGCGATGGCTCTGTTGGCAACAGACGGCGGCGCAGGAAGGTGAAAACAGTGGCGCACTTGGGTGAGTCGGTTTCGGCTCGTCGGTTCGTTTCACGACCCGAGCCACCTACCAAATCGAAGCTCTCGGAGAGTACTACGACTATGTGGAATCGAATTCGCCGATCAGCGGCCGGAATCACGCAAAACGAGGAGAAAAGCGTCGGTGAACAGTAAACCCATGTTGAACGGTAGCTCCGATCGGAATTTCTTCGACACCAGCGCGTTCGTATGGCCGGTGGGAGTCCGAATATGGCCTCGGAATTTCGGTACGACTCTCCGTTTAGACTTTGATATTTCAAAGTGAATCGATTTATATTCGGATGTTTTCGGTAGTTCCGTAGTTTAGCGAATTGCTTTGATACGAATTGGATATGTTTTAATGTGTTAAGACGATAAATGTGGTAGAATCCGGGGTGAATCGGATGAGATATGATTGATCCGGTAGAATTAGCGAGTTCCGGTAAAACGGAGATTCTCTCGCGACTGAGTATAGTTGATTGTAATCATGGAAATAGTATAGATATAGTATTGCGAAGGTAATTGAACGATTCCGGGGTTGTTCGGAGGGTTCGAGACCCTTCCGTAGCGTTTGCGGAAACTTTTCCGCAAGATTTGCCGCAAACGCGTAAAACGAGATTCTAGGCTATTCGGCTAGTTGATATTGTATGGAAAGATATGTATTAGAGTAATGAAGTTTGAATGGTAGAATCAGAGAGGATTCTTAGATTCTGAGAAAGTCCAGGAGTTTAGTATAGATGAGTTGAAAGTTCCGCAAATAGCGGTTCTGACATGTGTTGTTATTTGTTTTGACAGATCGGACCGGGGTTATGAGTGTCTGCCAAGCCAGGTAAGTAATCCATGCGGTGAACGATTGAAATGCTTGCTTGTGTGTATAGTATTAATATACTTGGGTTTGGGGGATTGTAGAAAACTACACCCTAGGGATTGGGATTAATGTTATAAATGAAATAAATGTAGATATATTCGTAATAAAATATGCCATGGGGAAATGCAAGAATGCTAGAAAGACTATTAGGTATGTATATGTGTAAGCATGAAATATGGAGATTGGGGTAATAACACATAATGAACATATTGCAGAAGTTAGCTAAGTAAACTCGATTATTGAATACGAATGCAAGTTTAGGTAACAGTATGATATGATGAGGTATGAAAAGTTTATTTGGCAATGTTTATAGATTATGGGTATGAAGAGTGGTATGTAAGTTATGTAATTGGTAATGGTAAAGTATGATTGTTCATATAAGTATACAAACATTTGATCAAGTATAAACATAGGTTTGACGTTTGTGAGATTATGTGATGATAAATTGACATATAATTATATATATATGAATAGTGCTATATGTTATATAAATATTGAGATATGTGAGTATGTAAATGACGATATGATTATGTCTATAAGAATGTGAGTTGAAAACGTGTATATATGTTAATATGTGATGTAGGTATATGAGTTATGGAATTATTGAATTTGACATGAGAAATGTATGTGCATATTGGTATGTTATGATTTTCAAAGCTGAGTTAAATTTAAGAATATTTTTGAAATCCAAAGTGATTTAAAGAAGAGTTTTCAGATGCTTTTGGAAAGAATTGTACTTCAGAAAACGTCTCTTATAGTTTTAACATTCGAAATATGATTTTATGGTTTTGCGGGGCATGAGGGAAAAACTCACCCCAGTTTGTAACTTATACAGAGATGGAATTGACGGATAGAGACATGTGCACATGTAGAGGACTAGGGGGACGGCGATACGTAACGCCCCTAGATCCTAGTTTATGAGACAGGATGGCGGCATATGATCGTGTACCTGATCTCCAGTTCAGAGCTTGGGCGGTAGCATAGATTTGCAACCCCAGTTCTAGTTGTGGCTTGGGGGACGGCGATACGTAACGCCCCAATGTCATGGATTTGCATATCTAGCTCTAGGGCGTATGGGGGGACGGCGATACGTAACGCCCCTATGCGCCAGTTTTCAACAGATACCTCAGATACAGTTTTCAGTAAAGATTTCCAAAGTGGGAGTTTACGTAAAAGAGTTTTCAGAAATAGAAATCAGTTTTCAGATACAGTACCAGATGAGTTTTCAAACTCGATTTCAGATTCAGTTTTCAATAAGAATTTCAGAGGTATTGGTTTTCAGAAAAGTTTTCTTGATTGGAGCTTTATAGTTTAAGATAAAGGATTATAACGCTATTTGAGAATATATGTTGGTATATATGTATGCATACGAGACTTATGACTTACAACGAATGTGTTATATACTTTGATCATGTTATAAATGAGTTATAGAATTATGACGTATGAGTTCGGAAATCAGTTAAATAACATATGAGGTACGTATGAGGTTTTGTTTTAGTATATGTATTATTGAGCATTATGAAACTCAGACATGTATGAATGATGAATAACATAAATGTGGTGGACAGTTGTAAGTTGAGTAATTTAATTTTAGACTGTATGTGAGTAATAAAAGAATGAGATGAGAAATATTATTGTTAAAGCCGAATTGATGATATTTCAAACATCTGAGATATAGAGGAGTTAAGCAGAATTTAAATAGTATGCTTTGATTAACATGTTAAATTATATAACCTCTCATGATTGACTGATGAACATGTACAGATGTAATGCTAAAAGTATATGCATGGTAACGTGATGTATACGAGTGTTGTAGACAGTTTGAGATTTAATGAGGGAAATGTGATTGCATGATTACAGTAAATGATATGTTAAGAAAATTTATGGAACGAAAATATAAGTTATTGTGTATTTGTGCTATAGATATTTGCTTGGTTACTTACTGAGTCATTGTGACTCACACCACAACAGTTTGTAGTTTTGCAGGTCAGTAGCTGTCAAATAGAACCAGCAGTTGTTCGGTGAAGACTTTGAAGACGGTGGACCGCCCCAATTGCAGTCAAGAGAGTCCTGGGTCGAGTTATGGGTCCTCACGGCCCTTGTCCTTGTATTTCATTTGTATTAGTCATGTAATAGCATAGTTTATATTGTGTTTCCGGCCTGAGGCCGAGATTGTTGTGTTTTTGTCGTTTGTGGATGCTGGCCCAGGCCAGGTTGCATGATGTTACGAATAAATCATGCCGAAATTTCGTTAGGTTCAGAGGCTTATGGAGGTGGGTTTAACCTGTCTCCTGCCGGTAGCATCCTGGCCTAGGCGGGATGTTACACAAATAGTCCAAATGAATCCAAACGACGATGTTCCCAAACACAAGCATAGAAGGGAGATAATACAAACATAACATAATAATTTCTACAGAATGGCTCATCAACATTTCAGAAGCCTTGGGCCTAATGGTCATAAGGTACGAACTCGCCCCAGTTTAAATGGCCCAGCAAGTTCGCATTTCTGACAATAGTCCAACTGCATCCAAATGAGGATGGTCCACAAGCTCATACTCAAGGAAATAATTGTTACTTTAACCATACAATCCCGGTCTATGGTGGGTTCACAAGAGTGTAGACAAAGGCTCTCATCGGCGAAGGATGGCCCACAACAAGGTCTCCCCACTCAAGGGTTCGAGCAACCAAGTGAGCGCATCTCTTTTTATACACTAAGGTACGTGCCAATGAGCTATGGTGTGTGACGGACTGTCAAATGGATTTCCCGTTGTAGATTCCCCAGAGGGAAGTGGAGCGAGGCTCACTTAAGTACCCAAAGCCTCTTAGGCTCTTATCGCTTGGTGTCAGGAATAAACAACGGGTCCTCCAAATTAGTCCATCACAAAGGCTACGAGTAGATGGCCATATAGGTGTCTTCACAGCTTTTCCTTCTAGAAAGGTAGTGAGTGAAGGAAGACACCAAACCATTACCTAGCCTCAAAGTTCCCTTGATTAAACCCTCACTTTATCCACTATAGACATGGTCAATTAAAACATAAATCCAAACATTACAAGACAATATTTCGGGGCCAATTCTCTATCCCCAGTGGAGTCGCCAGACTGTGGACAACAGAACCTGGGCGACGCGTTCCTAGGCTTGCGGCCTAGTTGGGAAGTACGAAATAACATGGAGTCGCCACCCGGTGTGAACCGGGAAAATGAGATTTAAGGCCGCACTCACCCCTCGCAAGGGAAGACCTCAAACCGTTGGGTTCGGAATGGTCCCTTACTTATGTCACTTGTAATGAAAGGATTTATGTAATAATTTAATCAAGTCTAAGTAACACTTATTTCCAATAATATCATGCTTCTAAATTCACATGCATACATCAACAAGTTCATCACAACACGCAACATCACATGGCAATCTCATGAACATATTTCAATCACAGGATATGGAAAACTAGGAACAACCTAATCATGCTTGAGTACTACCTCATAAACCTATTAACCGAATAATATGCTAACAGCCTAATCATGCTTGAATACGATCCCAAGAACACATAGAATGGATAAATGCAGGGATACAAATAATATGGTTGGATATATAACACAAGAAAGATCAACCAAGAGGCAATTATGCATGAATATGATAAGACAGACTCAGTTCAGTGTGTGCGCGTTCGTGTAGCGTTCGCAAACGCGTTCGAACGGTAAACAGAAGGTTCGCGTTCGTGTGGCGTTTGATAACGCGTTCGAACGGAAATGAAACAGAATGCTCGCGTTCGTATGGCGTTTGATAACGCGTTCGAACGGAAATGAAACAGAATGCTCGCGTTCGTATGGCATTTGATAACGCGTTCGAACGGAAATGAAACAGAATGCTCACGTTCGTATGGCGTTTGTGAACGCGTTCGAACGGAAATGAGACCTGATGCATGATAAGGCAAAACACATGCGCGTTCGATTTGCGTTCGTAAACGTGTTCGAACGGGAACAGAACTGATGCATGAAACGGGACGCAATACATAAACGATAAAATAAAGGGGCGCGGCGAAGTACTGCCGTAAAGGTGGCCTTTTGGGGCTCTTGATCTCTCAAAGAGAGGACCTTTAGACCAACATACTAAGCCCATGCGCGTCACATCAAATCATGCATACAAGCATAAAGACAATCATATCAAACTAAGTATGCCCGATTGAGCGTATCTTGCATTCAACCGGACACACATCAACCGGCGCGGCAAAGCATCATGGTAAAGGGCTTTAACCCCTCCCCATAGGGGATTTTTCATTCCACTTACTAAGCCCATGCACTCGATTGAATCATGCATAAATAAACAACATACAGAATTCAAGTGACGAAAAATAAACAAAAGCAACACAAAACAAAAGAGGGTGCCGTTTACTCAAGCGGTACGTGGAGTTGTGTCCCGAGTACAGATCATATTACCGTCCATTCGGAATCGGCTATGAAATTTATGTCCGGGTTTCCATCCGATATACCGCGAGAGTTGACACGTCTCTCATTCATCCAATACCCACAACACACATCATACACAAACGAAATTTAACAAATAAATAAAATACAATCAAAATAAATAACAAAAATCAAATAAAGATGAGTGTGAAAAGTACCCTCAAGTCTAACCTTTTAAATCACCTCTCGGATGTACGGTACACGGTCGTCGGAAGGGTGGATGCTCCGCAACTCTCCCGATTCACTGGTTCACTGTTCTCGTTCGTTGTCTCACTGTTTTGAGTCGTCGTTCTCCGTCTTTTGCTACTGTTTCCTTGTGGTTTCGCTGCCGTTTCCTCTTTATTTCTTTGCTTACTGTTTTTAGGTGTGTTCTTCCTGTAATTTTTCTGTGTGTTTGTGTATGAGCTAGGGACTGTTTTGGCTACTGTTTTGTGTGTTTTAGGGCTGTTGTGTAGGCTGATTTCAGGGGTTAGGGGCTGATTTCAAGGGTTAGGGGCTGCTGTGTGTTGTTCTTGTTAAGTTGGTGAGGGAAGGGTTGTTGTGTGTGTTGTTTGTGTTTTGTCTGTGAGCTAGGGGAAAAAGGGTTGGAGATTCTTTTCTTCTTCTTTTCTGTAATGGGCGTGAACTCTAGAGAGAGTGGAGAGAGGAGGCTTTTTTGTGTGAATGAGCTAGCTAGCCCTGAGAAGGTTGGTGAAGGGTTCTTTTTATAGGCAAAGGGTTAGGCTTGACAAGGAAAAGGATTTGATTTGGTGTTGGATAAGGGAAGTCAAAGATTGAGGGGGGACAAATCTTGGCTAGATAGGGAATGTTGAATATTTAGTTTATGTTGATTAGGTATACAATATTTTAAGTTTGGGAATAATATATTGGTTGATTGATTTTAACTTGGTATGATTATATTTGATTGGTTTAGATTAGGCATTTAGTTTGTTGATTGATTTTAATTAGGCATGCAATTTCTTTAATTTGTGTAAGTATTTTATTTAATTTGGTAGGTGATTTTTAGATTTGTTTTGATTTCACAATGTGTTAAATATGTGTTTTAAGTGGGCTTGGGCGTGTGGGCCAAGGTTTGGGCGAATTGGGCTTAATGTGAGGCTAGCAGCAAAACCAGAATTACCGACACCGTTCGAACGCATCATCGAACGCAGCACGAACGCCCGCAATCTGTTTGACGTTCGAACGTATACACGAACGTAGCACCAACGAAAACAGTGAACCTTGTTTATTCTGAATTCCCCTTCCGATGTCCGTTTTCCGTGACCTCCGTGACTTAAAAGGTAGTGTCTCCAAATGAGACTCATCATAGGGTCTTATGTGTAAAAATGCAGTGCCTACAACTATGAGTTGAGTATGATACGGAAATACTAATATTTATATCTAACCCATCCAATCAACCGGTATAAAATTTTTACCCATAATTGACTCTAATATACCGGGCCATTGTGCAGATTCATGTTCACACTGAGATTTTACATTATTAAAACGATAATATTAATATTCATACCTAATCCATCCAATCAATAAATATATAAAATTATTCTCTGTCCCTAAAATAGCGGACCCATCCCACATATATTTTTACCAGTATTAATCAGTTTTTTTTTTTCCGTCACCTGGTAACTCCATATCCACTAACCAGAAAGAATAAATAGATAAATAAATTTCAGAGATATGAATGGCGATGGCTTTTGTCAAACGTAACTCGGTAAACATTGTGCTATAATTAGCTGTCAGAATTTTCTCTTTGCCCTTTTAACCTTTAATAAAGGTTGGAGCTTTTCACTGAAATTAAATTAGGGTTTTGGTTTGTTTCTAACTTGGAGAAAAGATAAAGAGAGAGATTTGGTGGGCGGTATATTAATTTATAAAAGGGGGCTTTTGTTGAAAAGCCAATGCCATTAGCAGCATTAGAAGAATTATTATTAGCAAAAGTCAATAACTCTGAATTATTCTTCAATGTCGTGGGCTAGCCCTGATGATGTCTTCCTCTCCACTTCTCTTGCCACCTATCTTGACAGTAATCTTTCTCTCTCCCTCCTTCTCTCTATAAATATATATATGTATGTATGTACGTACGTACGTACTATTTGTGTGTTTATTTCTGTGGATGAATTTTTATTTGATGCTTTGGCAATTGGGGTGTAAAATCTATACAATTGGGTTTGTTTATTTTATTTTATTTTTTTGTTTTGCAATATCTGGTTGCTCCTTAGATGTATTATTGTGTTCATGCTACTGTTTGATTTCTTTTTGTTGTTGCTGTCTTGCTTCCTTCATGATTCCGAATCAAGATGTAAATTTCGCTGTAATTTTTGCTGTATTTTTTTTAAGACAATGTTGTTATTAATTAAGGTTGATTTGGAGTAAATAGGTTCTTTGGCAATTGGGCTGTAAAATCTATACAATTGGGTTTGTTTAATTTTTTTTTTTTTTTTTTTTTTGCAATTTCTAGTTGCTCCTTAGATGTATTATTGTGTTCATGCTACTGTTTGATTTCTTTTTGTTGTTGCTGGTCTTGCTTCCTTCTTGATTCCGAATCAAGACGTAAGTTGCGGTGTAATTTTTGCTGTACTTGATTGAAGACAATGTTGTTACTAATTAAGGTTGATTTGTAGTAAATAGGAGTGTGTTGCTCTTTTTGCCTTTTGAGTCTGAATTGATTCGGTTTTTTCCTTGGAGGGTTAGTATTGTATTAGTTATGGTAATTTTAGAAGCTGTTAAAGTATTGGTTTTAGGACCAAATGCAAGTTTTAGATTCAAGATTTACTTAGTAGTGTCAAACATGGGTAGAAGGGAGGGTGGTTGCATTTAAGTAAAGGAAGTATAGTGATATATATTGAGTGCGTGTGTGAATAGCCATTGATACTCAGAGACAAAATATAGAAAGATATAGGTGATGTCAGGCATCTAGTTGCTAAAATAGTCTCGCGGCATTAAAACTTCATGCCTTACTTGCATATCAACTTTTGAATTACAAGTTTAAATATTCCTACTTTCTAATATTTACAAAACTGCCAAATGGTTCTGCCAAGGTATTGACTTATTGAGTGTTGTTGAGGTTAGCTGGAATGAGAATGCTTAGATGGATGTGTGGGTGGATTAGAAAAGACAGAGTTAGAAATGAAGTAATTAAGAATAAATTAGGCGTAGCACCGATTGATGAGAGAATAAGAGAAACAAGATTAAGATGGTTTGGACATATCCAACGTAGGCCTTTAAGTGATCCAATGAGAAAAAGAGAGCAAATGATGTTGTCATATGTCAAGCGAGGAAGGGGAAGACCTAAGTTGACATGGACAAAAACAATAAAAAGAGACTTAGGTTTTATGGAGTTTGATGAATCAATGATCTCAGATAGAGCACATTGGTGTCAAAAAATCCATGTAGCCAACCCACTTAGTGGAAAAAGGCTTTGTTTGGTTTGGTTATAGTGAAGCTTCAAGCTTGATATTGAAACTCAGTACTCACTCCCAGAAGTTATTCTTTTTTTTCAAATAAAAACTGTACGGATAAACTGAGTAACAGTCATGGTATCGCACCTTTTGGTAGTCTCCAAAGTTAATCGTGAATGTTTGGTGGTCTTTGACTTACTTTTCGTTTTCTTAAAATCTCAGCAGGGCAAAATGTTAATTTTACTGCATTGTCTTTTGCTGGTTCGTGCAATACTATTCCTAATGTTCTTAAAATTTATTTTCTGAGTTTTGTTGGAGTTTTTATATTGATTCAGATTTTATACAACTGTCTTAACCTAAAGCATATAAACAGTCTCATTAGCCTATTTAATTACACATTATGTGCATCATAGATGTCAATGTGATAGTTGGTTCATTGCTAATTGTTTGGCTCCTTATACTGTCATCTTTTTTTGCAGAAAAAATACTTGTCTTGCTGCGAGATGGTCGAAAGCTCTTGGGTTTACTCCGTTCATTTGATCAATTTGGTAGTGCATCCATCTCATACTGTTTGCTCTTTTTATATGCCCCTGATCTTTATGAACTTTAGTTGCTGATGGAAATTCTTCTTCTGGTGTCCAGCTAATGTTGTTCTTGAAGGCGCTTATGAGCAAATCATTGTTGGAGATCTTTACTGTGACGTCTCCTTAGGTCTATATGTAATTCGTGGGGAGAATGTTGTCTTAATCGGAGAGCTGGTATATTGTTTTGTATATTGTTCTGTGAAATTTGGTTCCTTTTGATTTCATCTGCAAATATTTTATCTTTCTTTGTTTTTGCTACTTATTATATAGGATTTAGAGAAGGAGGAGCTCCCTCCACATATGACTTGTGTATCAACAGAGGAGATAAAAAGGGTAAGTTCCATGACTTTGGTGTTATTTAACACATATGCTTCGAGCACAGTTGAACCACGTGATGTGATTTTAATTGAAAATTGCCTCGTGTTTTAGATGAATTGGGCTGATGTCCTAGGATATTGTCCCACTGCAAGGTGGTGATGGGTTTGAATTCTTAATGCCATGACTAATATGTTAGGTTCGGGTTGGATTATTTGCTGGCTTATATTTTTTGGAGCTCCCTTCTTCTGGATCACAAACACGAAGAGATTTAACTTATGACTGCCTTTTTGGTTTAGATGGAGGTAGACCAGTGTCCTGGGATACTGTCCCATCGTGAGATTGTTCCTCTTTGTTGTAGAGTTTTTAAAGCAGTTTGTTTGCTTGTATTAACATATGCAGAATGATTATGAATGGCCATCGTCCTAGCCCTCTTTGCTGGGTCACGTACCAAGTTCCCCTATATCAGATTCAGACTGATGTGTAAAACCTCTCATGAAAATCTTTCTTATTATCTGGATATTTATCCTGATTAGATTCTCTTCTAGTATTATAGACAGCTATTTCACTTGAAGATTGTGGGAAACCGGGAAAAAAATGCAAACCATTTACTGAATTACTATGGTTTATCGTTATGGAAATTTATGTGCTTATTGTTTTTGCACAGTATGAGTAACTTATGTCCATTTTACTCCTTTCCTTTCTTCAGGCTCAGAAAGCAGAAAAGGATGCTACAGTTTTAAAGGGCTCCATGAGAAAAAGAATGGAGTTCCTTGATTTTGATTAACAGGTCCTGCCATTTCTTTAAAGTTCATGCCGTGTTTGCAAATATTAGTGCAGCGGTGGTGTCTCAGAAGATGGAAGAGACTGGGAAAAGCAGAGGTTGTTCATGCATCCTATAGTGCCGGATGAGGAAGTCGAGAGGGGAAAACAAAAAATTAGTAACACTTCTCATGACTTTCTATCATTTGGGTCAATTTATATGTGCAATACAAATAACTGTTTGTTTAGTGTAAGTTAGGTCTCAGATACTTTCTAGTTTCACAAGAGATGATGTTTAATCATTCCCTCTTCACTCCCTCTTTTCCTGCATTTGCTTTCTCGTCTGAACATGTTGAAATTGTTGTCGATGGTTTCTCTGGTGCTGCATTTTGTTATGGCACAATCACTTTCAATTCATTTGTAATTTGCTTGTGTTGATTACATAATGGCATTCAAAATTTTGTTCTAGTGTCCATAGCTCAGCTGCATGCTACTACGGCTTGGGAACAATCTTTTGTTTGCCCTAACGCTTGTACAACATATAAATTTTAAGGGTTTTTCTTTTGTTCTGTTTTTGTTTTTTACGTTTGACAGCAATATTTTGAAGTGTTTATATTTCCCCCCGATTCCAATCGATCTACGCGCCTGATCACCATTGAGCCCTAATGGAATCAACCAATTGTCTGTCTCGATTGTCCCTAGGATCACTTCTGTTTGAAGCATGGGATTGACTTGATCATATCAGTGACCCCGCTAATTCCACAACATCAATCCCCCCGTGGCATTGCTCAGATCGATACTGACAAGGAAACGTCCTTGTGGTGATTTCAAGAATAACAATTCCAAGTCAGTAAACATTCCATTTCGGAGAGTTGCTGAAATTGCATACATTGTTAACGGATGAAATGCGAAGTCAGTGAGTAATGGCACGTAGTGTTGGTTTATCCGAACGATGCTAGACTTGAGATTCCCACTGGGGAAATTCATAGGATCCAAATTCTGAATGAATGAAACTCATTCCACTTGCGATTCCCTGGATTATCTTTAACCGTATTGCCCAATTCAGCACAGCTTGAGAATGCTACTGTCAAAATCCTACAGTCTAATTAGGGGTGTCGGCGGTAAAGGTGGCGGCTTATCACAGAGTTCATCATTTTCTCAAAATGATTTGGACCAAATTTGGATAAGCCCTCGGGGATTTCTCCTTCCAGGTTGTTATGTGATTGGTCCAGGGCAAATACAGGTGTTGGTTGATTTGGTTCTGGGATTAATCCTGAGAATTTGTTGCTTTGAGATGTAATTCTGAGAGATTAGGTAGATTCATTACAGAATCAGCTTGAGAATCAATCAAATTCTAAAGCTTTTTCTCATATTCTTTGTATGTACATTTGTTCAGCCCATGACAAAAGACCATACACTTTACATGTATCCTGGTTGTTGATTTTACAGCTCAAATTCTGGAAATCTTCTCTGTACCAATTCTCTACATCACTGTGATGTGAAAGCCTGCAAAGACAATCATACATTGTCAAATATGAGAATGTAGTATTTTTTTTTCTGTAATCAAAGATGTTAAAAATTATAATTTCTTTTTTTTTGGGTGAATTTGAAATAAACATTACCGAAAATACGTTGCAATGACCAGGATCTGCAATATGGCAAGCCAAGTTTTCAAAGGGGCCTTCCCCTGTATAAATGGCTTGGAAGCAGAAGCCAACAAATGCTAGCATAGCAAGGCGCCCGTTCTTTATCTCTTTAGTCCTCAACACCATCACAGGCTCCGGAGACCCTCTTCCCCACATCATTGGATCAAACCATATCCCACCAGGGTAACCAACGTCTGGTTTTGGCTTCGTCTTGTTTGGGAGATCCGGTTCAATGTCAACGCATCCTGGTTTAATTATATCTGCCCATCTTCTGCCTTCTACCCATCCCATTAAGGCCAACTGCACCACAAATAAGGTTACAGGGTCTGCAAAGTATTCGCGAGAACCAGCATCGTACCATGAGAAGTTCTCAATGATCCCAAGGCTTTCAAGCCATTCTGGTATGAGAATTCCAGCCACTGCAAGCATTGCCCACCTGCCATGCATTAGCTCAGCTTGTGCAAACCATTTAAGCGACTCCGGGTCAGACCCTGGAAAATAAAGACAACTAGACAAGGTTAATGTATAATGTAATTATATTTAATCATTCAAGTTAATTAAGCTTCCTGTAGGAAAAATAAAAAAAGGAAAGTTCCAATGGAACTATACAACAAATTCACGCAACTAGTACTCCATTGAATGGCCATACATATGGCATAGGTATGACTATCCCACTTAAGACTCATACCCAGATGACAGAACCAACCTTTATAGATTCATTTTTTGCATGATGTTTGTAGAATTATAGTCCATTAACTGATGAATAACTTGCAAACAAGAAGAGTTGAATCTCATCATATGCAGAAAGAAACATAAGCTTCAATAAAATCCTTGTAAATTTTAACCAAAAGTTCAGCATAATTCTTCTAGAAATATGCTTAATTCCAAACAAATTTAGAATTCTTACCTAATCCAAGAGGATCGAAGCCATAATCTCCAGGCAGGCTGTTGAAAATTAAAATAAAGAAGTCATATTTCCACCATAACCAAACCAAAACAAATAAAATTATTTTCTCATACTTTGATACCAATGTGTTCTATATGGAATCATTCTCATCAAGTTCAGTAAAATATATATAAAAAGAAGCCTATTATAATTTCACTCTCATCAATTACAAATGGAATTCAGAAGGAATGATTACCAGCAGTGGCGTAGCCAGAACATTAAAAAATATAGATACTCTTCATTCTAACGGGATCAAAACAAAATTATCACATTAACAAATCATACGTTTCATTAATTTATAAAACATATTTTAATAAATTATTTGGGATTGAGCGGATACGACTGTCCCCACGCCATGGATTACCTGCCATCTAGCCATGGGGGTGGTGTGCTGCCAGGGAACCACAATGGTCTGTCCGGAGGAAGTGGTTCACATACACTTGACACTCCTTTTGTTGCATTCACTCTCACATCATTCCTTCCCCAGGCTAAGCATTTTGTAATTTTCCCTGTAAAAGATTTCTGAGGTATGTTCCTGCAGGCAGTTCATTGAATGCAAAAATTGTGAGAAATAAAGTTTGAAACAGTGACAATAAATATATAAATGCATTGCTGTTTATTTACCTTATTGGAAGGCTTGAAAGTGCAGTAGAAGCAAGGGCTAGTGCCATGAATGAGAATGAGAATGAGATGACAAGCTTAGCTCAATGGGGAGCTTATCTTCTCAAACTATATAGGTAAGTTTCTTGATAGACTGGATGACTTGGAGGAGAAAAAAGAGAAATAACATCCAGTCATTAACTGACATGTGCAAAAGAGGTACTGAACAGAAACTTTCTAAAGGTTGATGGGTTTGCCTCTGGGCCGAATAAGCCCATTAGCCAGAACCCGGCCCAATTGAATGGCAAGACTGCCAAGAGTCCAAGACATATGTAATTTTAAGTAGCATTATTGGGGTTTTGGTTGGTACTGGGTATGGCTTTTTTTTTTTTTTTTTTTTTTTTTTTTTTTTTTTTTTTTAAAATTTTCAGCCATTTGATTGCGACACTTTACTTGCTTACCTACTCTATACTACTAGTAGATATTGGCTCCCTTTCTGCATACTTCACTGAGCGTTGTCATAAAAATAATATTATATTTAATTATTAAATTTATAACGGTTAATTTATAAAAATAATGTTGTATTTAGTTAGTTGATATTAATATTAAAATATAATGATCAATTAAGATTTTTTCAAAAAAATAATAAATATAATTTTATCATAAATTTAATAATATATAATATTTCAAAATTCACATCAAGTAATTGTTATTTAGAGTTATTTCAAAATGAGCAAAATATCACTATATTCATTATTTTTATTTTAATAAAGTAAATACTGAATTAAAAAGTTAAAAACTATATAAACTCCCATACATTATCACTTTTTATTATGGGAAATCATCAAATATATTAAATTTGTATTAAAATTGAGTAAACCATTGGAACGTGTCATGTATTATATATAAAATGGGTGGAGATATTATATACTTATAATATTCTTTGTAATTTTCAAGTGTAGCAGTGAATAAAGCATAGACGTATTGTGTGTATTTGTCCTCAAGGGGCATGGTTTGGTGGTGTAAGGATCGAAATTTGATTTTTAGGTTCTAAATTCGAATTCAAATATTGTATTTCTTATCAGAATCTGGGATAGTTAGATTTTACTTAATCTACTTAAATTCAAAAAAGATGATTTGACGGTGAAATTTCTAACAATAAAGAAAATGTATTGTGTGTACTTTCTACTTCAATAGGATTACATATTTGATGTTGAGACAGCATCATAAAAATAAAAACATTAAAAAATTAGAAAAATCAAATATGAGAGGAGGATTCGTAAAAAAAAAATGAGAGAAGTTGCATACTCGCTCTATGGAACCAACAGTTACCAAATCCAAATCAACTTCCTTACTCAAGTATTTTCTTACTCAAGTCTTTTCTTCAGAAGTACTCCGACCCGACCCGGACTCACTGACTCTGATGACTGACGTCTCACCACCCGAATCTCCAACTATTAGAAGATCTCATCTCACACAACACAAAATTGATGACTCGAAACAAACCCTAAATCGCACAAAATGGTGGAGACATTATCGTTAGGGCGGTTTCACTTGCAACAAAATCGCCTTGACCTGCGCCGGTGGGCCCCCGCATTCCTCTCATCTCACAGGACTCTGTTCACCGTGCTATGGATGGCCGCCTTCGCCTCTGTCTTTATCTGGCAGCGAAGCGCCGTCGTTGGAGGCTTCTCGTTTTTCAATTCGGGCGTGGTTTCCAGGCCGATCCCTAGATTGAGACCCGTCGCGTTCAACTTGACGGATTTCGGCGGAGTTGGCGACGGGGTTACTGTCAATACGGTGGCGTTTGAGAGGGCGGTGTTTGCGATTTCGAAGCTTGGGAAGAAAGGCGGTGGCCAGCTTAATGTGCCACCTGGAAGATGGCTTACTGCTCCTTTTAATTTAACTAGTCATATGACTCTGTTTCTTGCTGAGGATGCTGAGATACTCGCTATTGAGGTCAGTGATTTGGTTCTACTTGATTTTTTTTATTTTTTAAAAAAATTATTTATTTATTTTGTGCGTGTTGGATTGGAAATTATTAGCATTACGTGATTACATTTAGGATTTTGTGATAGTGATTAGATTGTTGGTCAAAGGAATTCTAGATGGTGGATTAGTTATAAAGAATGTGCGTACTGTTTCTTTAGATGGAAATTTTTAGTTGAAAAGCAGAGGTTTTATTATTCTTGGCGACTACAAGCTTCTAAAGAATTATGATTTGTATGGCGGGTGGCTACATATTGCCTCATCAACTTGCTTAACCTCTTGGTTATTAGTATTCTTTCGGATTCTTTTCTTGTAGATCGGATTGGCTATTGTTAATATAATTAGTTGAAAACTGACCTCGTTTGGCTCTGATTGCTTGTCGCAACAATTGTGGTATGAGGGTTGGTCTTCTGTGCTTGCATTTTTTTATTCAAGCACATCATAAGTCAGGGGTATGCTTTTTGATGCTGATGTTTGCAGCAAATGTTTCTTGGATTATAATCTAAGGATGCATTTATGTGACCTAGTTGAATGTGGCATTGGGTATTTTTAGATGTCTTGATCTATCACGTACAATGTATTTTAGATAAACTTCGCTGTTAGTTTCCTCAATTTTGAAGTAATGAAAATCTTCTTCACCTATACAGTTTGCCTGGTTGCTTACTGCTATTTGTTTCCTTCATTCACTGATAAAGTCTGCAATGCAGATCTAGTTTCAACAAACTGTCATGACCATTACAAGTATTGACATCATAGTTGTGGAAGGAGTTATAGTTTCTCTAAATATGTGATCTCTCATCTTATGTAAAATATTAACAGAATGAGAAGTTCTGGCCACTAATGCCTCCATTGCCTTCGTATGGTTATGGGAGAGAACATCCTGGCCCTCGGTTTGGGAGTTTCATCCATGGTCAAAACCTCAAAGATGTTGTTATAACAGGTCTGGTACATCTTTCTCAGTTCATTTTTATTACTATTTTATATTTTTTCTTCAAGGCTTTGACTTTTACTTTTTTCCATTTTTTTACTAAATAATCTGTCATACTGATAGAATTGGGAAAGGCCTATATTTGGAAGCTTGACTGATATAATATGCCCTATTCCAGAGGTACCAATAAAACAATATTTTTATCTCAAGAATTTGATTAATCTTAAACTGATTCAACATTTTAGTTACATGTCGTTGTGGTTTGATGATAATATTTAGATGTGTTAGTGGAAAATTTATGGTTATTTTCATATAAACTTAGTTTAATGTATCTATCAAGAATCTTTGCAGGCATACATACATATGCCCTGTCATCCTGCTATGACTTGCCCCATAACTCAAATTTAAAACTACAGTGTTTACTAAACTGTAATGAGAACAATAAATATGTATAAGAAAGAGATAGATCTCATAAGAGGGCTAGAATATGTTATCAAGCACCAAAACGGTGTTCTGCAGTGTAATAATCGATTGAGCGCAGTATTGTTTTGATTGGTAAATGATCTACGAATAATCAAAATATAGCTGTCATTTAGCAATGAGGATAATCAGGTGTCCTTTTTTGGATATTCGGTTCATTTTAGGAAAGGGTGGACTGAAGTGTGGGATAGCTTGTTCCTGAATACATTTGCCTTGTGACCTTAAATGCCACTGGCCATGCTACTTCACAGTGGTATGCCTCTCCAAAATATAATCAAAACTTACCTACTAACTGGAAATTACAACCTATGTTACAGTAACAGAGGAGTAGCCTAAAAGGAAGGAGAAAACTCTTAGCTACTCCAGGATTATAGCTATTACTGACTTGAGTAATATGAATTTGTTTAGTTGAAAATGAATTCCTTATTAGTTGACCGTGAAGGTGAGTCCAGAGCTATGGCGTGACTGTAATTCTGATTAACATGCATGCTTTCACCTTTCTTCTTTGTTAAATTTTCTATATTCTGACTTGGGTTGATTTGGTTTTTATTTCTGCTGACCAACAGGGCATAATGGTACTATTAATGGACAGGGACAAACATGGTGGAAGAAATATCGCCAAAAGCTTCTTAACAACACTAGGGGCCCACTTGTGCAGATAATGTGGTCAAGCGACATTCTGATCTCCAATATAACTTTGCGTGATTCCCCATTTTGGACAGTCCACCCATATGACTGCAAGAATGTAACGATCAGGAATGTTACAATTTTGGCTCCCATATTTCAAGCTCCAAACACTGATGGAATTGATCCTGGTAAGTAGTAGTAATGTACTTCTTATTTTTGAACTCTGCGATGGGCTAACAGCATAACACAACTTTAACTAAACTTGTTTAACCAATTATTGATTAAAGTTTAAGGTGGGCCACGGATTAAACAATTATGCGACGTTAATCATTCTACATTCAAGCAAATGATCTAACAATCATTTGTGTGATTGTGATGAAGGGTGGGAAAATATTCCACCGTAGAGATTTTATATTATAACCCGAAAATGATCTTGGTGTGTGCACTGGCTACAAATTTATATTTTGTGGGAATTGGTTGGAATGTGCTCTTATCTATTAATAGGATTTTGGTTCACACGACCTATTGCGGCAGGCGCTTGTCAAAAAGCCTTTGTAACTAATCGTGTAGGGGATTTTGGATTATTATTAGGAATCCTAGGTCTTTATTGGATAACGGGTAGTTTCGAATTTCGGGATTTGTTCGAAATATTGAATAACTTGATTTATAATAATGAGGTTAACCTTTTATTTGTTACTTTGTGTGCATTTCTATTATTTGCCGGCCCAGTTGCTAAATCCGCGCAATTCCCTCTTCATGTATGGTTACCCGATGCCATGGAAGGGCCTACTCCTATTTCGGCTCTTATCCATGCTGCTACTATGGTAGCGGCGGGAATTTTTCTTGTAGCTCGTCTTCTGTTAGTGTTCCTAGAACATGCCAAGGATCTAATAAGCATGTAAAGGTGTTCATAAATTCAAAATAAGTTGCGGAATATACTTACAATGAACGAATTTGAGCTTTAAAATTTTGAGAAGAGATCTCCAAGATCCAAGCTTTAAGTGATGATTCCAACTCTTGAAGTAGTTTCCCTATCACCTTAGTTGATTTCTCCAAGTGCTAGCTTTGTTGATTTTGCAACAAAATCAAAGAGATGAAGGCAAGAAGCTCACGTCCAAGTTGAGAGGATTTTAGGGTTTTTCATTTCCAAAATGTGTTACAAGTGTGTGAGAGTTAGTTTTGGTAAAAGGGTTTTACCCTTTTCACCCAAACTTGGTAGTTGGGTCTTGGTTCTCTAAAAACCAAAACCATGTAGATAAAAAGCAAGTGGTATTGGCTTAAATGCCAACTACCCTCCCAACTACCACATTAAAGTGGGCCCCACATTTGAATTCAAAATTCAAATGTCTCTACGAACATTTGCCGCGGCTCGGATCCTTTTAATTCGATTAAATGAATTCTCGTCGCTAAATAATTAAATCTAATTTAATTAAATAACGATGCCTCGCAAATATATTATGAATGTCGTCTAAGAATTAATTCTAAATTAATTCGTTCGTTCATATTAAAGTCCGACTTTAATTTCGTAACGAAATCCAATTCATATTAATATATCCGATATATTAATTTTAGCCCATACGAATAAATTAAATAGAAAAATCAAATTTAACTATTAAATTTATTCTACCGATTAATTCCAAATTAATCGCGTTCTCTCTCTTCCGAACACATTTAATCCCAGATTAAATAATACCTCAATTAATCCTAGATTAATTTTCTCTCTCTTAATTAATCCCAGATTAATTCTCTCTCTTAATTAATCCCAGATTAATTCTAATTCGATTCAACTGTCATTGGTGAATCTTTGGGAAGCGACCCAAGAGATCTCTGGATATGTTGGCAGTAAATACGGTCATCGGATTATCCGAATACGTGCGTACCTCGTACCACGTGCTTACCGATTTACAAGACATGGTTGGCTTCTAGCAAAGCACTGTGCCTACCCAATTCTCCAGAAATATTCTTACTGGAATATATAATCTATGTCAGGCGTAGTATACGTAGTATTGCGTATTGCGATCCAGTATCGGATGTCACGTGCTAGGCCTGGGGCTGGAATGTGTCTGCCCCGTACGAAGCACATGTCGGATGTCTGGTAACTAGTCTCTATAATCAGATGAACATGACCTAGTCATATCATCTTAAGAGCACTAGTTCCGTATCCTATGTGACATCATCTCCACTATGACTGGAGTGATACTTCTGTCTTGACATCACACCCAATACACTATGATTCTCAATATACCCAGCAGAGGCGTACACAGAACCGGTTAAAGCCCTGGACGACCAAAACCAAAGCATATTGATTGTCGCAAGTATTAGCGGTGCAAGTCTCAGGTTAAGACCAAATACACCTACCCTGATGTCGGACTTCCATAGACACATAGTCATACTACCAATGGAATTCCGAGGGGTCTATCCAGAGCGAAGCTGTTTTCCGTACCATCGGTAAACACAACCTCCTATCACACTTGCATAAGTATCCAATACTTAAATATATGAGAACTATGCCGTTGTGCTCCCACAACGTGCACAAGTGTAATACTAGTCTATTCCGCATTATCGATGTCCAATCTCGATAATACTACGACTAGGGATTATTTAATGATTAATCCTTCATAGACTGATACTGTCTCATATCATCTCAATCCAGGAACTAATCATAGAGACCTCATATCATTTATACATCTAGGTGATCTAATCACAAATGATTAGAGTGTAATCTCCTTGTCACATAGTTAATTTGTACAACAACATCATGATCTGTACAAATAGTGACGCTATGGGTCATAATTGTCCAACATCTTCTTCCGCTTTTCATAGTCATACCGTACATAATGAATCTAATATCTTTGATAGGTATAATAACAGTATTTTTAGGAGCTACTTTAGCTCTTGCTCAACAAGATATTAGCGATTCATCTAAGGATATTATAAATTGCAACTTTTGTAACAAGGTAAATCTTAATACATCACATTGGATGCCTCAAAATGTAAACCTTGATTACCAACGTACAGCTATTTGGGTCACTGCTGTAATTCAAGCCTAAGAATATTGTTTTCCTTTTTCATATAAAATGACTAATACCAAAATTTTCATGTCATAAACAGATTCGTGCGAGGATATGGTCATCGAGGATTGTTTCATTAGTGTAGGGGATGATGCAATTGCAATAAAGAGTGGGTGGGATCAGTATGGGATTGCTTATGGACGACCTTCAGCAAACATTCTCATCCGTAACCTTGTTGTTCGATCTATGGTCAGGTGAAACTTCTTGTATATTTTGCTTCAACACTTTCAATTTATGCTAGTTGCTTTGTCTTCCTGCAAAGAATACTTCTATGAGTTCTATCATTACGTGTATGCATAAGTTCTACTCGTGTGCTTGAATATTGCATCATTGAATCTTCTATATGTCTCTTTTCGTGCATACTTGTGCCTGTAAATTTTAGCATGGATAGTGAACATTTATGTTTATGGCCTTAGTTATGAATAACTGTCCCCAAGTGTGCAGCTCATTACTTAAGTTATATCCTTTTTTTGTAGTCAACTTATTGCTGGTTTTTGAATCATCCTATATATAAGTTGGCTTGAATGCTTGGTTTGTACACTTAAGTTTGATAAACTTGTTTTGTCCAAAAATTCTGCGTCCAATTTTTCTGTGTTTTACAGTTTCTTGATTGCACTCTAGAAAATTAGGGGAAAATATAAAGGAAGACCGTATTATTATTCTGGATGATGTTATTCTTGTTGCAGTGAATTGGTTTGGTCCTATCCATAAAGCAACTCGTATCTCAACAGTTCACTGGTTTGAAAGCTGTAAGATGCATGTATTTATATTTGAATATATGTACAGAGCCAAAAATGTTACTTCAATCACTTTATGATCACCTTGGTAGCTGCTGCCTCCGCATGTCATCGCTCTTTAGATGGTAACTGAGATCCACCTTTGCTGAACTGTGGAACAGTGCAGGTATATCCATAGGTAGTGAGATGTCTGGCGGCATATCAAATGTCACAATTGAGAACCTCCTTGTCTGGAGTTCAAGGCGTGCAGTTCGGATGAAGACTGCCCCTGGAAGAGGCGGATATATTAGAAATATAAACTATCGGAATTTGACATTTGACAATGTCCGAGTTGGGATTGTAATCAAGACGGATTACAACGAACACCCGGATGAAGGTTATGATCCAAAGGCTCTTCCCATACTTAAAGATATAAGCTTCATTGGGGTGCATGGGCAAGGAGTACGTGTACCTGTTCGTATCCATGGAAGCGAAGAAATTCCGGTAAGAAATGTCACTTTCCAAGATATATCTGTGGGATTAACATACAAGAAGAAGCATATTTTTCAGTGTTCCTTTGTACAAGGCCGTGTAATAGGAACAATATTCCCTTCCCCTTGTGAGAACCTTGATCTGTATGATGAGCAGGGCCGGCTAGTGAAGCGCTCTGCCTCCCAGAATGTAACAGATATCGATTATGATTTATGAGATGGCGCGATCACAATCTCCAGTGCACCTCTTTTGGGAGGTCAAAGGCTTCAATGTATGTCTGTATCAGATGTCCATAATGTGCAAAATTAGAGCAGTTGTCGTCGTTGTTACTTCTGTTATTTTTTCCGGCTCTATTTTCCCTCTTACTTCACAGGGTTGTATGGAGATAGGCAAAATAAGATTTACTTATTTTGTCAGGAATTATCTTCATTCCTTCTTGAAACATTGGAACTGCTGAAGAAACAATTATGGAGATAGGCAAAATGATGAGAGGTCACCCTTTTCAGATGAGTGATTACATTGTTGGTATGTATTGATATACTTTCATTAGCTTTAATGCTATCTATTATTTTTCACCATAATGTGATATTAGTTTAAAAAATTGATCTCTCGAGTTTAGAAAATTCTGTCACAGAATAGAAGCTTGACATTTGCAACTCAAGCTATAATCGGTTCCAATATTTACATACTATTTTTCTTGGATGCTTATTAAAAAATCAAAATACTCATAAGCTTTAATATTCAAATTTATAATGTAAAGAATCAAACTTTGGCGATGGAGTTTGAAACAAACAATTTGAAGAGCAAATAATTTAATTGTAGAGAAGTGAAGAAAATTAAGCAGCCTCCGTTGATAAACGTTATGTCCACCCACAAAACATTAACAATACGACCTTTAAATTTCGTAACCGTCCATTTAAAATTATTGGTAATTTTGAACAAACTCAATAAATCTATTAACTTGAAACTTTTAGAATCTCAATAGCCCTTCAAATATTTAATAACTATTATGAAGAAATTAATTTTTTCAAACGACTGCAATAAATCCATTAGTTAATAGACAATGGCAACATTGTTCCCAAACTTTCATGTGACATTCCTTTCTAATTCTCAGTCATAGAATTTAACATCGATTCAAGTAAGACCATTAAAGAATCTGGCAAGATATGTATTGCATTTTTAGCACCCGAGTAACGTTGGCAAGCTTACTAGCTAGATTATAAGAGTCATAAGATTCCAATTGCAATGAGAGGTTGATCTTATCACAGACGAGAGATACGCCTTACACTTGGCCAAATCTTTGTAAAGCCATTTCAGGACGTTTATCGATTAAGGTACTCAGGGTAACAGGGCTTGAAAATATGTGCACTTAGACCAGTCAGAGCATATAAAAGCTACAGGAATACGATGTTGACGGGTGATTTTCGTCTCAGGGGTAGTTTCGGAACAACCTTCCCGAGACAATCCTCCTTCAACCTTGAATTTGTTTGGTTATGGGAGACCAAAAGCAAATGTAGCAAAAGGCAAAAAGAACACAAAATCGACAAAGAGAGTTTAACGTGGTTCGGCGGAGCAAATCCAGCCTACGTCCACAGGCACAAAGTGGGGTGTTGCTTTTATTACCAAACCGAGCTCGGCCGACCAGTTTTCAAATGTGGTCTAAGGAAATCCGAGCTGGTTGTTCTTCTTTTCGTATGCTTTGTACAAGTAGCGTTTAAAATGAAATTTTTCCAACCTTTACAAATGAATTCAACCTCCCTTTATATACTAACGAATACACGACACTGTTCCCATATCTTTATGACGTCGACACTGCAGGTTTCCGGCGATTTGACAAGCTCTCTGCTTCAACTGCATCGCCGAAAGCAAAACCTACCCTCTGATATCCTGTCACATCACGCCGTAAAGTACATTGCCACACTTTATCATTAATGGTGACAACCTGTAAAGGTCTCTTGTACGAAAGTATGTGTTTAGGGAGAAAAGTCCAAATAGTCCTGATCACAGGTCGGGCTTCAAGAGGTCGGTCGTTTGATCTGCCGATCTATAAGGGATACTACCAACCTGACCCGGAATGTCCGAGCTATCCATCACGGTTCAGGAGGTGAAACAGAACTGAACTGAGCTACCGGTCTACTGTGGTCGGTCTCGGCTCCGATGTTGTCGGCCTCTGAAATTCGCATCATGCTATATCCTTGGGTCGGCCGGATCCGGGAAACTATGTCCGGACTCTCTTCCTAGTTGAGGTACAACCCAAACCCTCTGAATATCTAATCCTTCAAAAAGGTAAATCTCATCTCTAAACAACAATTCCACTTAGTTAGTCAAAAATTTGTTGTTGGTTTATGTGTGGTTTTTTTAATAAAAACACAAAAGAAAATCAACATGAAATATTTTTTTTTACACAATAAAATAAAAATAACATAAAAATAATTTTTTTTAATAAAACAACAATGAATTTTTTTTTTACAAAACGAAAAACACAAAAACGAAAACTCTCTAATCAACTATCCCCTCCCCCCAACCAACTTGAGACATTATCCCCAATGTTCGAATAAGAAGAAATAGAGTTTAGAAGACATCACCTGATTAGTGTGAAATTGGCAATTGAATCTACGACTATTTAAAAAGTTACGGATTAAGATTCAAGTTCACTCTACGCTTCTTGCCACGATCGTTATCAGACTAATTCAACTTGGAAAGAATGGTGTCGATTTTTGGTTCATAAGCTAACAGTTGGTTGATTAATTCAACAGTTTTTTCCTACAGTAAAAATAATATCTTTTACCGATTTTGAAATGAACCCGAGTATTTTAGAATCCTCTAGAAATACTAAAAGAAAATCGAAAAAATGATTTACATTAAGTAGTCCAATGGATTTTCGGTGAATGTTCAAATTCACTCATGACACAATTGTGAATATTTATTCCAATGTGCCTAGCTCACCTGTTAAAGTAATAAAAGCATCGGCATGATTAATTATTTGAATAAGTATTTCAAACATACGTGAGACAATATATTTTTCTCCATTTATTTTTAATATGAGGTTTCCGTCTGCCAAATTTTTTGAAATGATCCCCAAAACTTGACTGTCACCTTCGTGCACGACCTTTGAAACACATCCCATCAATCCAAGATAGCCACTGCCATATACTAAGTGCATGTTTCTTTCCACCACAGACTAAGTGCATGTTTCTTTCCGCCATAACTGACGCGAAACTCACTTGGATGTTTAAGGCCAAGCAAACCCCTCGCAGCGGATAGAACCTAAGCACCGGGAATTTAATTTTGTATGAAACAAAACTCTTTTAAGGCCACAAAGAAGACCCACAAAGAACTTGTCCTTGAGAACCCTTCAGATGATTTCTTATAGTGTTCTGCTAGAACGGAGACACCACTAAGGTTGTCACGCCTTAGATAAGTCGATTGCATGAAATAAGAGGAATCTCTCCCTTAAGCAATTTTGGACAAAGCCAAGCTTTCAAGATGAAGCTAAATTCGAAAATAAGTGATTATCTTTCCATTAAGAAGATAAGAGTTTTTATAGTACAAAGAAACAAACCCTAATGGACATAAAATGACCAAAACATCTTTAATGGCTAACTAATAGCTATTTAAAGGCTATGCCCTTAATAGTCATTTAAAAATCTATACAACTTACCATAAAAGTATAAAGTAATAAAACATAATCAAAAACTTTGCCAAAAAAAGTCAATAAAGGAAAAATCACAAAATCACAAAAATCCAACAAAGGTGGCAAGTTTTTCAAAGCAATAATTGAATTGTCTCCTTGACATAAAATCCTCAAATTTTCGTGGGCTTCATGTTACAATGCCCAAATATTGTGTCTCAATCTTATTAAGTCTTGTGTCACTCGAATACTTGGTGTCGGGCTTGAATCATCTTTATCCGTCAAAATGTACTTGACTTCAGGATTGCTGGTGCGTTAATCTGGTATGACTTGGGTCAAGTAGAATAGCTTGGAACCCACTCCATAGAAGCCCTAATATGATGCTAATATACCCTAGAGTTGTCTGTCATATTCGACTATGGCATTCTGTGCTAGCTCCGCCATTGCATCTCTGATCTTCTTAGCTCTCTGATGTGTGATTGGCCATGTTGGCACTTACAAAGGCTCTACCATATTGCTGGTCGTGACATCTAATGTTCCTTGAGTGGTTATATTCGTGTCATTCCCTCCCTCTTGAAAAAGATTCGACCTCGAATCTGTACATGCATAAAAAAGAGTTAAGTCATAAATATTAAATGTAGCAGACACATTATACTCACATTGTAAATCCAACTTGTACGCATTGTCATTAATTCGTTCCAAGACTTGAAATGGACCATCCCCTCTCGGTTGTAGCTTGAATTTACGATGTTTAGGAAATCTCTCCATGCGCATGTGTACCCAAACCCAATCACCAAGCTGAAATACTACACGCTTTCTTCCATTATTTACATGAGAATCATACTGCTCATTCTTTCGATGTATGTGCTCTTTTGCTTTCTCATGTATGTGTTTCACCAAATCAGCTTTCCTTTTTCCATCTAACCCTGCATGCTCATCAACAGGAAACAATAACAAATCTAATGGAGTTAGTGGCTGAAAACCATAAATAATTTCAAATGGTGAATAAGATGTAGAATAATGAATGCTACAGTTATATGCAAATTCAATAAAAGGCAAATAATCCTCCCAAAATTTTAAATTCTTAGTGATAATAGTACACAATAACTTAGTCAAAGTCTTATTAATCACTTCGGTATGCCCATCAGTTTGGGGGTGGCAAGTAGTATAATACAAAAGTTTAGTTCCTAGCTTGCCCCATAAAACTTTCCAAAAGTGACTAAGAAATTTAACATCACGATCTGAAATTATACTCTGTGGAATTCCATGGAGCCGTACTACTTCTCTAAAGAACAAGTCAGCAATGTTAGTGGCATCATCAGTCTTATTACATGCTATAAATGGTGTCATCTTACTGAACCTATCAACCACTACAAAGATGGAATCCTTACCCCGCCTAGTCCTAGGTAAACCCTATATAAAATCCATTGACATCTACCCATGGCTCACTGGGTACAGGTAGTGGTGTGTACAACCCATGAGGCATAACCTTAGATTTAGCCTTTTTACAAGTTAAGCATTTATCACACAAACGCTCAATATCTCTTCTTATTTTAGGCCAATAAAAATATTCACTCAATACCCCTAAGGTCTTAGCAATGCCAAAGTGCCTCATTAAACCTCCTTCATGTGCTTCCCTAACTAATAACTCACGCATACTACAAACAGAAATGCATAATCTATTCTCCCTAAACAGAAACCTATTATGTTGGTAGAATTTACTAAATGTAGACTTCTAACATGCATCATAGATAGTACTAAAGTCAATATCACTTGCATAAATTTCTTTAATAAATGCAAACCCAAGCATTCTTGCACTCAATGAAGTAGGTAAATCATACCTTCGTGATAGTGCATCGGCGATATTTTTTTCTTTCCTTGTTTGTAGCAGATTACATATGGAAATGTCTAAACAAACTATAACCATCGTGCGTGTCATTTGTTCAGCTTACCTTGGCCCTTTAAATGCTGCTTCATGATTATGATCTGTATAGATCACAATCTCGAGCCACAATAATCTATCAATCTCAAAGGATCTCAACTGCGCATATAACTCATATGTCATATGTGGGGTACCTCAAAACGTTTCATTCATTTCAGCTTCTCACTAAAGTAAACTATTGGTCTATTTTCTGCTAAGAACCGGTTCAAACAAAAAAGTCCCAATGCCTATCTCAGTGTGTCACACTCAATCTCAAATGTATTCCAAAGTTAGGTAGACCAAAACTGGTGCACTTGCACAACTTCATTTTAAGATCTTGTAATTGTAGGGGTTGGTGCTCAGAGCGCCAATTCCCGGTTGTATTTTGTTAAATACTTCTGTAAAACTTATTATTAGTAATAATATATGCAGTTTCTATAATATAATCTAATCTTTTATATGGTAAAGACGTAATGACCCTAGAATGATTAGTCATGATACAGTTGCAAAAGCGTCGCAACGGACATTGAGTAGTATCATGACGTTGTCATTCTCAGACAGTTCCTTGGTCAAGGTTTACACTACTTGGTCAGTATAGTAAACCCGTTGAGACCGGTACATGTCGTATACTGGAATATATGATTCCAATGGTTTCTCAATGAACCATAAGTCTTGGAGACTAGTATAGACGTGTAGGTGTTTATAGTGGATAAACACTGAACGACTCACCGAAGATTCTTAATGGATGGTACACCCAGCGTCAATAAGAATCTTCTTGGGTTGAGTAGCACTTGTGATTCTTAGACTTGAGATGCCATTGTGGGCACATGAGACATCTTCTACACTTAGACGGCAGGCAGTCACGTCACCGATCTATTTAGATCAGACCTCCGCCTGTTCGTTGGGTGTAGATCCTCTCCGGGTGTCCTATGTGTATCAAGATAGGATCCGTCAGTTCTGTGTACCAGAGCATAGGTAGTCCATATGATTAGCAATCAGATAAAACCATGGGCCCGTGGTAAGTTTAGAAGCTAGTTCTAAACATTCTTTTTGAGATTGCTAATAGAATAGTCGACTGGATAGTCCCGATAGAGATTTGACGTTTACATCTATATCTCTGGGATTTATCCGATACCTGTGACGGAGGAATTATACATTTGCGATGACCTCGACCTGTATGGTTTAGCGAGATTATCCGTGATCGTCATAATCTACGGGTGGATAGATTATGGACATGAAATTTGATTTCGTGACGGATATACCTGAACCTAGAGAGTCTCAATAATGAAACATACTCGTTGAGCACTAGAGCAACATAAATAAATAATATTGATTATTTATAAAGTCGTTTAAATGTTAAACGCAAGATACATGCTAAAGACACTAGATAGTCATTTACTTAATTATTGTGTATTTACATTTAATACTTGATTAATTTAAATACACATTAATTAATAGTCAAAATGAGTTATTTGACTTATTTCCTAAATGAATATATGTTTTTAATATTTAATGTAAATATTATACATATATTTAATATATTTGTATTTGATTAATTAATTAATTATTTAATTGTTAAATGATTAAATTAATTAAAATATAATATCTTATGTTAGGATAATTAAAGTAAATGACATTAGTTGCAATTGTTGACCAAAATAAATATCTAATAAAGGTTATAAAGATATTTTATGCAATTGATTTACTAATAATGCAATGAAATTGAAATTACAATTTGTTGCATTTGGTATGCAAATTTCGGCCAAGCCTTTTTTGGCAAGTATAATTGTTTTTTTCATTTTTCATTTCATTAACCTAATACACTTTATCAAAAGAAACACCATTGAAGAAAGCTTGAAGAAGAAGTTGAGAAAGAAAGAAAAACCAAGGAAAGCTTGATTTTAGTAAGTTTTCTCCAACTTACTATTAGTAAGGAAAATGTTCCTTAGATCTAGGCTTCCTATATGATATCCTTAGGTTATTTCTTTCTTTATTCTTTTGTTTTTGTGATGGAAAGTTTGGTGAAGTGTAGAGCATGTGTAATGAATAAAGTGTTTAACTATGTAGTTATAAACACTCTTGTAAGGTTTATGAAACCATGTTGCTATTCTAGAGTTGTTGACCCACTCTTAAATGACCTAGATTTGATCTTGAGTTGTTTCATTGTGTTGAGACTTGAATTGATGAAGATTGATGATTGAAACATTTGATTTAATGTAATTAGCCTAATTTGTCCAATTTGTGGAAATTGAAAAATAGGGTTTCTAACTATTCCAAATTTGGGGGTTTTCATATATGTTGAGCATTTGGGTGTGTATATGGCATGCAAAGTTTCATTGTTGATTGGATTTCATTTGGATGAGTTTTGAAGCATGAAATGACCAAATGGTCAATTGGGCACCAAATGGTGCTCTCGGCTTTGAATGAGAAAAATGGGGATTTTGGTTGCTTTGGTGTTTTGATGTTTTGAACATCATAAGTTCATCTTAGAAATGATTTAGAATCATTCAAAATTGATTGGATCAATTTCGGACTAAAACGGACAAAATACAAAGCAAGGGTATTTCGGTAAATTCACTAAAAATGTTTTATTGAATTTATTTTCATAATTTGATTATTGGAATATTAAATAAATATGTTTATTTAATTTATCCGAGAAAAAGTTTTTGAAATCTGAAAATCGGATTTTCACCGCTTCCGCTGCGTTACCGGATAACCCCCTAAATAACCCCTTCAAAATGGTATCAGAGCGAGTCTGATTCTAGGCCACTTAAAATGCATAGCCTACATTGAATCAATGTTTAATCATGTTTTCTTGATTTATGCATGCTTATTAGGAACTAATTTGATTAGATTTAGGGTGTATGACACTTAGCGGAAAATCCCTAATAATAAGGTTTAAATGTAATTTGTATTTGATGCATGTTATATGGTCCGTCTTGTCAATACGGTTTATGAATATCTCTTTGTGACTACATCCGAGACCGTGCCTCTGCTGTGAGGGTGTAGCCGATAAAGATTTATTTATACCGGATGTATATCTGATACTAGATAAATTCAAGTAAAAGCGGAATTCTGAACGTGCCCTAGCTGTCAGGATTACGTAAGTAACTTGAGTTTATCATTGACGAGTATTACCTTGGTACGTCTCCTTGTGGGCCTGCCTTCGCAGCGACAACGAGAAACGGCCAGGACCGGATACTTAGGAGTCACTGTTTGAGTGATTGACAAATGAGTTGTCTACCTGATGAATATACGTAGGCGAGACCGTGCCTCTGCTGTGAGCTGAAATATATATCACGGGATCCACTTTTCACTATTTATATTTAATTTAATTATTAAATATTTGTATTCTGTTTTGGGATTACAGTATTGCATGATTTAGTGGGAGGGGCATATTAGATTAAAAATCCATGATCTAGTTTATGCTTTTGATATTATATGAAACTGCTTAATTTCTGCTAACCGTTTTTCGTGATCTATATGATAGATTTGCGATGGCGGGTCAATCCACAAACCAGTTTGCGCGTATGTTAGATGCGAACAAACTAAAGGCGCTGAGAACTTTACAGACTGGGAATTGGATTTGAGGATTGTCCTCGATTCCGAAAAGTTGGGTTATGTTCTTGAGGGTCCGTTGCCCCTTGCAGTGGGTGAGGATGCTTCGGAGGAGGAACGCCAAGTTTTTGAAGCTTGGAAGAATGATGATTTAAGGGTTAAATCATACATCCTTAGTTCGCTCTCTCCGAAACTCAAGCAACAATACTATGGAACATCAGATTCCTATAGTATGATAACGCGATTAGACAATCGTTCGAGAACCAGGAACAGGTTATTGTTCACAAGGTCGCCATGGAACTGTTCCATGCGCGTCTGGATGAGGGGCAAAGTGTTAGCCCACATGTTCTTCAAATGATCGATTTGATCGATCAATTGAGGCAACATAATCTCATCCTGAATGACATTCTCGGTAGGAGTGTCATTCTTGGTTCTCTGCCAGCTTCATTCCGCCAGTTTTGTGATGTACTTCAACATGCACGGGACAGTCTGCACCTACCAGGAGCTACATAGGATGTTGCTCACGGCAGAAGAGGATCTGAAGAAGGGAGTACCGACTCGCCCACCTAGATCTACTTCTCTGTTCTTCTTCCCAGGAATGTCCAAGGGAAAGAAGAAGAAAGGGAAGAAGAAGAAGGCCTTCGGTCCTCCACAGCAGGCGAAGATAGCAAGCCCAAAAAGGGCTTCTGAAGACAAATGCCACCACTGCGGCAAAGTCGGGCACTGGAAAAGAACTGTCCTGATTACATTGCTCATCCAAGAGGAGACAGAGCTCTACATCAGGTACTTTTATTTTTCCAGTTATTGATTTATCTTTGGCTTGTGAAGCCGTTACATCCAGCTGGATTTTAGATTCTGCTTGTCCCATTCACATTTGCAATTCGTTGCAGGTGCTGAAGGAAAGTAGGAGGCTGAAGCCAGGAGAGATGCAGTTGCGGTTCGGGAGTGGAGACTCTTTGGATGCAGTTGCAGTGGGAGTATGCGAGATCTCATTGCCGAATGGGACACTTTTGCTTAATGACTGTCATTTTGTACCAGGATGTGTCGCTAATATTATATCACTTTTTGTACTTGATACAGAAGGCTTTTGTATGAATATTAAGAATAGTTCTTTGTATTTATATGATAGAAAATAATATTCAGATCCTTTGTTGTCCAAACCAGCATGGTCATTATACATTGCAAACTTCAAAAGATATATTAAATACTGGAGTTAATAAACGTAGATTACCTGTAATTAATAATACTGAACTTTGGCATATGAGACTTGGTCACATTGGCGTTAAACGCCTTACCCAGTTGGTTAGGAATGGTTTGATATCAGATCTTACCATTGAATCCTATCCAACTTGTGAATCCTGTATTCAGGGTAAAATGACCAAGGCCCCATTTTCTGGTGTTGGACACCGTGCCATTAACTAACTTACTGGAACTCGTACATTCTGATGTATGTGGTCCACTAAGTCAAACTGCTCACAGTGGTTATTCGTACTTCGTTACCTTTACCGATGATTTGTCACGGTACGGTTATGTGTATTTGATGCGACATAAATCGGAAACCTTTGAAAAGTTCAAAGAGTTCCGAAATGAAGTAGAAAAACAAACTGGTAAATATATTAAATGCCTTCGATCAGATCGAGGCGGCGAATATATGAGTGGTGAGTTCATGGATTATATGAAGGAGAATGGGATTCTCGCTCAATATACTCCTCCAGGTACACCACAGCACAATGGTGTATCTGAAAGGAGAAATCGGACTTTATTGGATATGGTCCGATCGATGTTGAGTTTCACAGATTTGCCCTATTACTTATGGGGTTACTGTCTCTTAACAGCCGCACATCTTTTGAATAAGATTCCTTCAAAGGCTGTTCCTACGACACCGTATGAGATATGGTTCGGTAGGAGACCGAATCTTAATTATATTAAGGTTTGGGGTTGTCCTGCCTATGTCAGGGTGACTCAGCAAAGTAAGCTTTCGCCTCGAGGGCAAAAGTTTAGGTTTGTTGGATATCCCTCAAAATACGAGGGGATATCTGTTCTATGATACCGAGCATCGAAATGTCTTCGTAGCTCGCTTCGCAAAATTTCTAGAAGTAGAATTTTTGTCAGAAGGTAGTGATCATAGAAGGGTTGAACTTGATGAAGTCCAACCTGAAAACAACGAACCAACGGAGGAACCTGAAGTTCAAGTAGATGAAGGACCTTCAACACACACACTCCGTAGGTCGGAAAGGGTATCTAGACCTCCTGAACGCTTGTATTTGATACAAGAAAAGAGTCTGGATGTTCTCTTAGTTGAAGAGACCGATCCTTTCACCTATAGAGAATCGATGTTGGACATCGACTCCGTGAAATGGCAAAGTGCCATGAAATCCGATATAGATTCAATGCATGAAAATCAAGTTTGGGACTTGATTCCGCTTCCCGAAGGAATTGTTCCTATCGGTTGTAAATGGGTTTACAAGAGAAAGCGCGGGCCTGACGGTAAGGTTGAAACTTACAAGGCCCGACTGGTAGCAAAAGGTTACACGCAGCGACCTGGCGTCGACTACGATGAAACTTTTTCGCCGGTAGCAATGCTTAAGTCTATCCGGATTTTGCTTTCTATAGCTGCGTATCATGACTACGAGATTTGGCAAATGGATGTCAAAACGGCTTTTCTAAATGGGTTTCTTGATGAAGAAATCTATATGGAACAGCCGGAAGGTTTCACACATCCAGCCAACCTCGGGTATGGTTTGTAAGCTTAAGAAGTCCATTTATGGACTTAAACAAGCTTCACGAAGTTGGAATCTTCGATTCGACGAGATTATCAGATCGTCTGGTTGGTTCTTAAGAATTCGGAAGAATCCTGTGTGTATCAGAAGGCCAGTGGGAGCATGGTCGTATTTTTAGTCCTGTATGTTGATGACATCCTAATCATTGGGAATGATTTAGGTATGTTACAAAGCGTTAAAGCATATCTCTGTAAGAATTTCTCCATGAAGGACCTGGGAGAAGCTTCCTATGTTTTAGGGATAAAACTCTATCGAGATAGACAAAGGAGGCTGATTGGGTTATCCCAATCAACGTACGTAGATAAGATCTTGGAACGGTATAGCTTTGGTAACTGTAAGACAGCAAACATACCGTTCAGACATGGGATTCATCTTTCTAAGAAGATGTGTCCACAAACAGAAGATGAGAAGGTTAGAATGTCTAACCAACCTTATGCTTCGTGTTTGGGTAGCATAATGTATGCCATGTTATGTACGAGGCCTGATATCAGTTTCGCTGTTAGCGTAACTAGTCGATATCAGTCCAATCCAGGTAATGACCATTGGATGGCCATTAAACATATCCTAAAGTATCTTAAAGGTACTAAGGATAAGTTGATAATATATGGAGGAAACGAACTGCAGGTTAACGGGTATACAGACTCCGATTTTCCAATCGGATCCCGATGATAGAAAGTCTACATCTGGATTTGTCTTTACCCTTAACGGAGGTGCAGTATGTTGGAAGAGTTCCAACAGGGATCTACAGCTGATTCCACCACTGAGGCGGAATATATTGCAGCTTCTGAAGCCGCAAAAGAGGCTGTGTGGATAAAGAATTTTATCACAGAATTGGGAGTTGTCCCAAGTATCGAGAATGCGATTCCGTTATACTGTGATAATACTGGAGCCATTGCGCAAGCAAAGGAACCGAGGGCGCATCAGAAGTCGAAGCATGTGGAACGCAAGTACCACATCATTCGAGAGATCGTGTCGCGAGGGGATATTGTCGTGTGCAAGGTACCGAGTGAAGACAACGTAGCAGACCCGCTGACGAAGGCCATACCTCCGAAGTTATTTGATAAACACGTGGAGTCGATGGGTATTAGATACAATCGATATTGGCACTAGAGCAAGTGGGAGATTTTGTAGGGTTGGTGCTCAGAGCGCCAATTCCCGGTTGTATTTTGTTAAATACTTCTGTAAACATTATTATTATTAATAATATATGCAGTTTCTATAATATAATCTAATCTTTTATATGGTAAAGACGTAATGACCTTAGAATGATTAGTCATGACAGTTGCAAAAGCGTCGCAACGGACATTGAGTCGTATCATGACGTTGTCATTCTCAGACAGTTCCTGGTCAAGGTTTACACTACTTGGTCAGTATAGTAAACCCGTTGAGACCGGTACATGTCGTATACTGGAATATATGATTCCAATGGTTTCTCAATGAACCATAAGTCTTGGAGACTAGTATAGACGTGTAGGTGTTTATAGTGGATAAACACTGAACGACTCACCGAAGATTCTTAATGGATGGTACACCAGCGTCAATAAGAATCTTCTTGGGTTGAGTAGCACTTGTGATTCTTAGACTTGAGATGCCATTGTGGGCACATGAGACATCTTCTACACTTAGATGGCAGTCACGTCACCGATCTATTTAGATCAGACCTCCGCCTGTTCGTTGGGTGTAGATAGATCCTCAGGGTGTCCTATGTGTATCAAGATAGGATCCGTCAGTTCTGTGTACCAGAGCATAGGTAGTCCATATGATTAGCAATCAGATAAAACCATGGGCCCGTGGTAAGTTTAGAAGCTAGTTCTAAACATTCTTTTTGAGATTGCTAATAGAATAGTCGACTGGATAATCCCGATAGAGATTTGACGTTTACATCTATATCTCTGGGATTTATCCGGATACCTGTGACGGAGGAATTATACATTTGCGATGACCTCGACCTGTATGGTTTAGCGAGATTATCCGTGATCGTCATAATCTACGGGTGGATAGATTATGGACATGAAATTTGATTTCGTGACGGATATACCTGAACCTAGAGAGTCTCAATAATGAAACATACTCGTTGAGCACTAGAGCAACATAAATAAATAATATTGATTATTTATAAAGTCGTTTAATGGTTAAACGCAAGATACATGCTAAAGACACTAGATAGTCATTTACTTAATTATTGTGTATTTACATTTAATACTTGATTAATTAAATACACATTAATTAATAGTCAAAATGAGTTATTTGACTTATTTCCTAAATGAATATATGTTTTTTAATATTTAATGTAAATATTATACATATATTTAATATATTTGTATTTGATTAATTAATTAATTATTTAATTGTTAAATGATTAAATTAATTAAAATATAAATATCTTATGTTAGGATAATTAAAGTAAATGACATTAGTTGCAATTGTTGACCAAAATAAATATCTAATAAAGGGTTATAAAGATATTTATGCAAGTTGATTCTAATAATTAAATGAAATTGAAATTACAATTTGTTGCATTTGGTATTGCAAATTTCGGCCAAGGCACTTTTTGTGCAAGTATAAATGTTTTTTTTCATTTTTCATTTCATTAACCTAATACACTTTATCAAAAGAAACACCATTGAAGAAAGCTTGAAGAAGTTTGAGAAAGAAAAGAAAAACCAAGGAAAGCTTGATTTTAGTAAGTTTTCTCCAACTTACTATTAGTAAGGAAATGTTCCTTAGATCTAGGCTTCCATATGATATCCTTAGGTTATTTCTTTCTTTATTTCTTTGTTTTTTTGGTGATGGAAAGTTTGGTGAAGTTGTGAGCATGTGTATGATAAAGTGTTTACTATGTAGTAATAAACACTCTTTTAAGGTTTATGAAACCAGTTGCTATTCTAGAGTTGTTGACCCACTCTTAAATGACCTAGATTTGATCTTGAGTTGTTTCATTGTGTTGAGACTTGAATTGGATGAAAGATTGATGATTGAAACATTTGATTTAATGTATGTAATGCCTAATTTGTCCAATTTGTGGAAATTGAAAATTAGGGTTTCTAACTAATTCAAATTTGGGGGTTTCATATATGTTGAGCATTTGGGTGTGTATATGATGCATGCAAAGTTTCATGTTGATTGGATTTCATTTGGATGAGTTTTGAAGCATGAAATGACCAATGGTCAACTTGGGCACCATTTGGTGCTCTCATGTTTTGAACATCGGCTTTGAGAGAGAAAATGGGCGGACTAAAATACAAAAACATTCAGGGTATTTCGGTAAATTCACCTAAAAATGTGTTTTATTGAATTTATTTTCATAATTTGATTATTGGAATGTTAAATAAATATGTTTATTTAATTTATCCGAGAAAAAGTTTTGAAATCTGAAAATCGGATTTTCACCGCTTCCGCTGCGTTACCGGATTCCCCCCTAAATAACCCTTCAGTAATGCAAAACGCTTTCCGCTCCTCTCCCCATTTCCAAGCCAACATTTTCTTCACTACTTCATCAGTGGGCTTGAAGCATACTGTGATGAGTCCTAACAAACATATGGTGAAGCTTGCTAACCAAGGAAGCTTTTGATTCTGTCACATTTTGTCGGTGTAGGAAGGCCCAATCCTGAATTATCTTTATTACCTTATCTACACACTTCGATGCCATCTGCACTTACAACAAAACCAAGGAAACATCATACATCATATAAAACGTACACTTAAACCTTAAAGTTAGCATACAGTTTTCCTACCCTCAACACTGATCAATAACATGTTTCAAATATGTAACATGTTCATCCTAATATTTTAAGAATAATAAGACTATGATTAAATCAAATGAAAAGACTTCAAGAGGAAGAGAAACCATGGACAAAACGCATAACTATGAGGATCAAAGATCTCATAGATCATGATGCTAGGTGTATGAAAACCAAAATATGACATAACTAACCATCTCATACCAAAACCAAATGACATAACTAACATTCATAACTCATACTGATATGAAAATCGGAGTTTTTGTGTTAGAAAATAGATCGAATGTTTTAAAGTGAAGTTTCATCGCATTGGAAAATGCGTGATTTCGAGAACTGGTTACGCGATTTCTGATTTTATCGTTATACGCATAAATGTTTCTTGTTTCGGCTATAAAGATAGCAAACGAGCTCCGATTGAGTTGATTTTTGAATCATTGGACTCGTTTTTCCGAGAAGAACAATTTTCATGTTAAACATTTTTCGAAATTTGTATCGGAAGGGCTTCCAAAATGAGAATTTTTGAGAATATTCTATGATAGGGAACTAATTGCAATTTTTGGGGTCAAAACGTAATTTTCTGACACTTTTCTATATAAACTTCTAAGTTTCAGGAAATTACGAAAAACACATAAGCTTCATATCCTCTCCACTCGACCCCTCCCTGCAATTCTAATTGATGCTTGTGCCGGTGGCCAGCCAGCCACCTCTGGTCACCGTGCCAGCATAGAAAGGACCGCCTACTCACCCTCTATCACCAGTTGTTGGCAACCGGACAAGGGACGCCGGAATCCGAGCGAAACCGAGGTGAAATAGGCACACACATAGGTTTGTCGATCCTGGCTCGTCGCTTCGTTTCACGGCGCGAGCCACCCGCCAAATCGAAGCTCTCGAAGAGTACTACAAGTTGGCGGTGACTGATTTTCTGTTTCGTGCACGGTTGCACGTGAAACTAGGAAGTAAGATTTTGATGAATAGTGACCCGCGATGAACAGTAGCTCCGATCGGAATTCTGTCAATTCCAGCGTGTTTGTGGGATTATTTGGAGTCTGTATATGCCCTCGAAATCTCTGTAAGACCTCCCGGTAAAAATCCGTAAATTTCAAGTTTTTCGTTAAATGTTCGGACATATCCAGTAGTTTCGTAGAGTAGTGTAATGATATAAAATGAATTGTTTGAGTATTAATATATTGAATATGAGCATTTCGTAGAATCCGAGTGAAAACGGAACGAGTTTGATTGATATGATAGAATATGCAAGTTTTGGTGAAACGAATTTTTACGTGTTTTGATTTTAACAATAGTTATGAGTTATATATGATATTACGAATATTTTTGGATAAATTCGGGTAGGTTCAGAGGGTTCAGGACCCTTCCGTAGCGTTTGCGAAAATTTTTTCATAAGATTTTCTAAAAAAACGTAAACCAAGAATTTAAGTTAACTGATGTCTTGAGTTAGTTTATAATGATGTTTTAAGACTAATGAAACCAAAAATATTGAAATCGTACTTGATTTGATTGTCCCGAAAAGATCCGGAACTTTGTCAAAGCTAAGTCGAGAATTTTATAAGTTGCGGTTCTAACAATATTTCACTATTTGTTTTGGCAGACTTGACTAGGACCTGGAGTGCTCGTGAAGCCAGGTAAGTAACCCATGCGACAAGAACTTGAATTGGTGAATTCGTGTTTTAAATATTTATATATACACATACATGATACATATATACATAAATATAGACGACTAACGTGTTAGGATAAAAGAGAACAGTTAAGAGGCGATTTTGAGTACGGGGTACAAGATTATGTATAGTTAAGTTTATCGACCGCCACAAGTATAAATTTTTGTTAATGTTTTGATGTGAAGTGAAATGTTTGATGATCATAATGTCTATGTGTATGTATAGATGTATGTAAGGGTATGAACCTGTAATGATATGATTACATGTAAGTAAATGAATTGGTAAATGTACAAGTATATGAACATATATTTGTATATACGTCTCATGATAAGGTATATACATGTTTGTTACAAGGAATTGGCAAATGGGGCAAACCATGATTTCCGATTTGACATTAGTTATGTATAATTATGGTATATAAATAAGCAGTTATTGTTTATATATGCTATTTATTTGTATAGAGATTGAAGAGGTTAAGCGAGATAAGGAATGAGTATAATCCAAACGCTTTTTAAATGAATATGTATAACTAATAAGTTTTGTATGAAAGGTTTCCAGATAGAAAATAGGAAACTAAGTATGTTTGTTTGATAAATGAAAGATATAAAGATTGTTAAAGTTATGGTATTGGCGTTCGTAATAATATGTATATTCGTATGTTTGAACATATGAATTATGTAAGTGTTTGAATGATAGCTTAGAGTGTTTTCATTGATGTGCTTGTGTATGAAAGATAATGCAATGAGTTTGTGTTCTTTGATATCTGTGTATGTTTAATTGGTCAATGTTATTGTAGTATAGTGACCGGCGTAAACACACACGTATAACGCAAGCGTACGTATCGTTCAAGTAGTATAAAAATATCGATCCCACAAGAACTTAATATCTAATCTATTAATTTTATGAGGTCAAATGATTACTAGTATCTAACAGGTTGTTTGATTGATTTGAAATGGTGACGATTCTAAATTTAAAAAAACAAGTAAATAAAATTATTCGAAAGTAGGTTTTAAGAAAATTAAATATTAAAACTATCTAGGGTTGTGATTTCTTGCAATATCATTTTAAAGATGAAGTGGTTATTTTATAGTTGGGTAATATATTGATTTATTAACCTGGAACACTAAAAATTATGTGTAAGCCTCTGTCGATGGTCCAGACCAAATACCCAGTTTAACCCATTGAAACATATGTCTATGTCAACCAAATTATCTGGATTCATTAAGTTTAAGTTCCAATTATGGCTACCCCCTCCCGACATGTAATGTCTATCCTGTAAGGAAATCTATTAAAGAGTTATCTATCCTCAAGGAAGATCGTGGGCTATTGAGTCTAAGGTCTTAAACTTAAAATCCCTATGTCTAGTTCATTTTAAGTTTCCCAGTTCAATTTTATTAATGGCCAGTTAATGAAAAAGTATTAAGATTAAGACTCAATAAATAAATCTTTATATTACCTAAACTATAATCTAACCCCTTATAAAACCGGTGATATAAAAGTCATCACAACTCCAGATAACTAATTTAGTTACAACACATAACTAAGGCTAGTAAAAACTTGAAAATAAAAGACATAAAGTAAAAATGCGGTAAAGTAAATACTGAAAAGTAATTACAATAAAATAAAATGCTAAGGTAAAAGGAATTACTTTTACTACTACTAATTTAGATATCTCCCATAATATAATATATAACTTGTGATAACATTACCAACCAGCCTATATGCGGTAACCTGATTAAGTCAATTAAGTCCAACCAGCCATTAAGGCGGTAAAAAGATTGATGTCCATGAACCTGCCATATAGCGGTAAGAAAGTTTAATTATCACCGACCATCTGGCGGTAATCCTATTAGTCAGGTTTAAACCAGATTAAAATGAATTACCAACCGACCAATCTAGCGGTATCATTTTTAAGTCAATTTTAAATAGTGAAATATATTATTTTAAGGGAGATTAATCTAATAGCAATAGTAAAAGAATTACCTTTCACTCTAGCTGGGGATTTACCTCCTCATGGTGAATAGTAAAAACTGTAAAAAGTAAGAAAGTAATGACTATTATTACAAAAACGAATTAAAATTAATTACAAAACTAAAACTAAAAACTAAAAGAAACTAGAGAGAGAAACTTCATCTTTACATCAAAGAAATGAGAGAGAGTGGTACCACTGAAACTGTAATTTCGCATTCTATTATAGAGGGGTCAGTAGGGGTCTCACGTCCCGACGCCAAGCTCGCGTCGCGACGCGAGTTTTGTCGATGTGGCACGCTCTGGTTCGTCGTTGCAGATTCTGGATAAGGTGATAAGGTGACACGTGGCAAGGTGGTTGGGACTCAATTATTGTGACACGTGGCAGCTTCTGATTGGTCAGCTAGATTCTTACCCGCCACGTGTCAGATAAGGATTAGAGAGCCAATAATTGATGCTAACATGGCGACACGTGGCAAAGTGACTGTCGGCACCATAGAATTGCGACACATGGCACTTCCTGATTGGCTGATGATGACGTGGCAGTTTGACTCGGTCAACCTGGTGATGTGGACGATGACGTGGAGTGACACGTGGCGATGGTGACTGTCGGCACCGTAGAATGATGACACATGGCACGGCGCATGTTAGGAGATCGGTTGTGATGGTGACACGTGGCACGACGCACGTTAGCAAAATCAAATTTTCTCATATTCTGATTTGTGGACCCGGCGCACGTTAGGCGTCGCAATGCGGGAAATTACCAAAATGCCATTTTCGTCCAATTTTCACTGTTTTGGCTCAAATCATCTCCAGAGTGTCCTGAAACTTTATTTATCTACAAAATAACACAAAACACATCAAAATATTCACAAGAATCAAGAACTATACAAAATATTAGGTTAAATGAGTGAGAAATAGTGATAGATTTACACTCATCACACCCTCAAATAGACCGGGCCGGCGGTTCGGTTCGGTTAAGAACCGGAACCGAACCGTCCGGTTCCGGTTCCACTTTGTGTGGACCGGAACCGAACCGGTTAATTCCGATTCGGTTCCGGTTCCACACTAAAATGGAACCGGAACCGTTCGGTTTCGGTTCCGTTTCCATTCAGTTTTTTTTTTTTTTTACTTTTTTGAAAATAAAACTCAAATTAAAAATTATTATATTAATTATATTATTTTTTGAAAATAATTACAAATAAAATTACATAATTACAAATAAAATTATGTAAATTACAAATTAAGTTAATTACATTGCATAATTACACTAAATTACAAATAAAAATCTTAATTAAAAAATTAAAAAATATATTATTATATATATATACAAACCGGTTCCAACCGGAACCGTACGGTTCCGGTTGGAACCGTTGGAACCGAACGGTTCCAACCGGTTCGGCTAGGGGAGGAACCCTAACCGAACCGGTTAGGTTCCGGTTCGGTTCCGGAACCGAACCTTGGCCGGGTCTACCCTCAAACCTAACATTTTGCTAGTCCTCGAGTAAAACACAAAATAAAATAACATAATAAATTTACTAAGCCACTTTCGTTGGGATCACGGTTGCATTTAGCGTATGCAACAAACCTTTAAACCCCTAGGTATCCCTAGTGGACGAGTTGTAGTCTCGTGAGGGTTTACAACAATGATACCCACAAACATTTTATAAAAGTAAAAAGGTAGTGAAACTAATGCACACAAAAGCAAAAAGACAAGCGAAAAGAGAATAAAGATTTTAGTGACTAATCAGGTGAAACTTCTATTCCAAGTTACTAGTTGTTTTCTTTCTTTCTAAATTACTGAATAAGTAAATTCTCCGATTATTTTTACCATTCTTTATATCACAGCCAACAAAATATTAAACAACTCATTTTTGCCCACAACAGTCATAAATGCAGTTGATAAGAGAGTAATATTTTTGTCCTAAGTTCTATCAGATTTCACACCTTTTTTGCAGCAATGAAATAATTTTTCTGATATTTTCTTTGATTTTTTTTTTCTATTTTTTATTTATATACAATATCTTCCGTCTATGTAACGAGCTTTGGGTCGGTGACTCCCAAACCAGTTGGCTTTAGGGCACCAAGTGTTAAGACACCCTTACAAACTTAATTACTCATACTTCATATATATATATTTTTGCAGCATCTTGATCCATGTAACGAGCTTTGGGCCAATGACTCACAAACCAGTTGGTTTTAGGGCACTAGGTGTTAAAACACCATTACAGACTTAATAACTCGGATCTCAATTTTTTTTTTACTCCATTGCTTTTTTGAGATGCTTCCTCCAATTAACTAGAGCACTGAATATTACAAATTTTTCAATTTTAGTTCATGTCTGTATATTACTATGCATGTTGATAATATCTGCTAATTGAACATATGAAGATCCATTTTAGTCCGTTTTATGGAGAATTTACAAATTAAATAATTTAAAATGAAATAAAAAAAATTAACTTATTTCAAAAATAGGCTTGAGATACGTATCAGGAGCAGAAACTCCTTACTCAGCTATCTTTCACCAATTTCACCTTTTTAGTCAAAATAAAAACACAAAATATTTTTTTGTAATTTTTGAAAATTTTTCAATTTTTTTGTATTTTTCGAAAAATTTTGGACTAAAAATAAAGAACACACAAACTAAAAACAAGGTACTGATCAACTAATTCCCTCCCCCAAACCTAAATGAGACATTGTCCCCAATGTCTTAAACAGTCAAAGAAGTTTAGAAGGTAGTACATGGTTAGCTGAAATTCTACAAGAAATTAAAGGTTAAGATCCAGATTAACACGACGCCTCTTACCATGATTGTCCTAGGACCAATTTATCTTTGAAAGGATAGGGTCAACTTGTGGTTCATAGGCTAAGAGTTGGTCAATTAGATCCGGAGCAGTTCTGGCAGTAAAGAGTAGTTCTTTTAAAGGTTTTGACACGAACCCATTTCTTCGGGCATCATCAAGAAACACACAAAGAAAATCATAAAATCCATTAACGTTAAACAGCTCAATTAGTTCTGGAGTATGTTCAGGTTCGCCCAAGATAGCACTATAAAAATTTCCTTCAATGTACCCAAGCCACCTGGCAAAGCAATAAAAGCATCAGCACGGTTAATCATTTCTATCAGTCGTTCAGACATAACTGGCACGATCAGTTCCTCTCCGTTTGACGGTTCAATAAGATTTGCCTATGCCAAGGGTTTTGGGATGATTCCTAAAACGTTACTACTACCTCATTCCTATACGGCCTTTGAATGATCCCCATTAGTCCAAGATTGCCTCCGCCATATTTAAGTGCATATTTCTTGCAGCTAAGACTCAACCCAATTCTTGTGCTACTTCTACGTATTGTGGTTTAGTACAACACACTACACTACCGCAAAACACACAGATGTTTTCAACTCGTCTTCTTGAAGTGGCTTCCATGTTTTACTCTAGATGTCTTCAAAAGTGCAATGATGAGTTGAATTTATAAGTCCTGAAAAAGGTGAGTAAAATAATAGCACTAGTATCTTCCAAATGACGATTAGTAGCAAAATAGTAAAATAATATTGTGATAGTCAAAAAGGTCTGGATTCTGTCGGAGAAAATAAAAGAAAACAACAAAACAAATTACAATTATTAAGAAAATACAAAGAGATATAATATTTACAAGAAAAGTAACGGCTTGATTGACGTCTATGCGTCATGGACAAGCTTCCCATCCAATTTTCTTATAAATTGGCAAACATGGTCTTTTTGAGTCAGATTCCCGAGACTTAACAATTGTCTTTCCTTTTGGAATTGTGCATATAACATGTGAATTTCATGATACACACATCCACTGGGATGCGTCTCAAGAGTTTTAGATATGTCATCCAAAGACTCCTTACTCAAGCCGTCCCTAATGAAGTTAATTTTATCTTCACGGTTATCGGACATCATTCCTAAAGAACGACAACGAGTATGACAAAACATACGAGCACATTTATAACAAACACATATTCTTTTGGCTCTTCTCTTTTTAGCAAAGGTGCTCCTTCCTAAGCCAGGCAGATGTGAAATAAAAGAGTCAGAAGACTCACCTGCCAATCGGACCCGTGCTTCAATAATCCAACGAATGTCAGTAGGAATACCTTTGATCATCAGTAACCTCATCCGTTCCAAGCGAGCTTTGTAAACTTTCATCAGAGATTTTTGAGGGAGAGAAGGAAAATGTTTGCGAAAATTTGCGAGAGCTTCTTCCATCTTGAAATGACTAACCTCTGCAAAATTAAACACACACAAAAATAAACACACACCAGATCACAATATATACAAAAATTGCATGGGTTGCCTCCCTGCTAGCGCTAAGTTTAGATTCGTCAGCTAGATGTGACTTCTCGAACGTTAAGTTGGATCTGAAAGTGTAACACTTTCTTTTTGTCGCTCAAATGATTCTCCCCAGTAGTGCTTGACACACTTGTTTTTAACCTTGAAAGTTTTGTTGGAGTCAGGATCATGTATCTCAACGGCTCTATCTGGTAAAACTTTGGTGATCACAAATGGACCTGACCACCGTGATTTTGGCTTCCATGGGAAGAATTTCACCCTTGATTTGTTTAACAGTACCTTCTGCCATGGTTCCAGTTGTATGCGCATTAACTTCTCATCATGTCTTTTCTTGCTCTTTTCTTTGTACAATTTGGCATCCTCAAAAGGCTGATTGTGAAATTCCTCCAATTCGTTGAGCTGGTGGATCTTTTTCTATTCTGTTACTTGTAATGCAAGAATTGGCTTTTTCAGTGCAAAAAATGCTTTATCTTCAGGCTCCACAGGCGATTGACATGTTTTAAGTTTGTCAATAGAACTTTGCATTGCATTGGAGTTCTGAATGGTACTGTGTATCACATCAAGTTTGAAACATTCCTCCTTCTTTTCATCATCTGGGAAATTCATGGCCTTGAAAACATTGAATGTTACTTCTTGGTCATGTACCCTCATGGTTAGTTCTCTTTTTTGTACATCAATAATGGTTGACCTGCAGCCAAGAATGGTCTCCCGAGGATGATTGACACGTCTGCGTCTTCCTCCATATCAAGGACAATAAAATCTGCTGGGAAAATGAATTTGTCAACCTTGACCAGCACATCCTCAACTACGGCTCTTGGAAATACGAGCGTTCTATCAGCAAGTTGTAGTGAGACTGAAGTTGGCATTGTTTCTCTAATCTGTAATTTCCTGAAAATAGAAAAAGGCATCAAGTTACACTCGCACCTAGATCACACAGAGCCTTACCGAAGTCATGTTCTCATATGGTGCAAGGAACAGCGAAACTGCCAGGATCTTTCAACTTTGGGGGAAGTTTCCTCTGAATGATAGCACTGCATTCTTCTGATAATGCTACTCTCGTAATCTCCCAATCTCCGCTTTCGTGAAAGAATGTCTTTCATGAATTTGGCATAGCTGGGCATTTGTTCCAACGCTTCTGCAAATGGAATGTTGATATGCAGCTTTTTGAAGATTTCCAGAACCGAGAAAAATGCTTGTCCAATTTGTTCTTCTGAAGACGTTGAGGAAAATGTGGAAGTGGAATGATCTATTCATTTTCCTTTGCTTATTTTTCCTCCATCTGTTGCTTTGTTTCTTTTGGAACTTCCTCAATAGCTGTTTTGGCTCCAACATCTTTGTTGATTTCAGTACCGCTTTTTAACATGATGGCATAACATTGCTCATTCCCCATGTTTCTTTGATTTGGCTCTGTGTTGCTAGGAAGGGTACATGGCGGTCTGTAACTCTGAGCATTTGCTAGTTGTCCAATTTGATTCTCCAGTGCTTTAATAGAAGCAGATTGACTTTGAATTAATGCTGCTTGGGATTGAAACATAGCATCATATCTTGCTGCTTGAGATTGAAACATAGTATCATATCTTGCTGCTTGAGAGTCGTGTTTTGCTTCTATCTTTTTCAAGTGGGTCAACACTTCTGTTATTCCTGATTCATTTGCCTGCTCCTGGCTTTTGTTATGTTGCTGGAATTCAGGTGGTGGATAGTTCTGCTGTGGCCTGAATTGTTGCTCCATGAAAAATTGGGATGATCCTACACCATGGGTTGTAGGTGTTGGAATATGGATTGTTCCTCTGTCTGTTGAAATTGTTGACATAATTCACCGTCTCTTCAAGTTGGTTCGACTCTGGTGCTCCTCCATATGGTGAACTTGTGGATCCAGTGGTAAGAGTCTCCATGAATTTGCATATCTGATCTAGCTTGGCGTTGACTGCTGTATTGGCTCCACTTTCATAAATTCCTGCAATTCTTTGGATCATGCTCCTTTCTGTTGTCCACAAGGAATTGTTGTTGGCCATTTCTTCGATTAGGTCCCAGGCTTGATCTTCTCATTTTGCCATTAAAGCTCCTCCAGCAGCAGCATTGATTGTGGTTCTCATTATTCCAGAAAGTCCATTATAGAATGTTTAGACTTGAAGCCATTTTGGAATTTCATGGTGAGGACATTTCCGGAGAAAATCTTTGTACCTTTCCCAAGCTTCGCAGAGGGATTCTGAATCTTGTTGTACAAAGGATGTGATGTCATTCCTCAGCTTTCCGTTCTTCTGCTGGTGGAAAGTACTTTGCAAGAAATTTGGGGGCTAAAGTGTTCCAAGTTGTGATAGAACCTGCTGGTAGTGAATGTAGCCAAGCTTTAGCTCTGTCTTTCAGGGAATATGGAAAAACACCGTCTCACATTGCTTCTTCTGATGCTCTGTTGTAGTTGAAAGTGCCATAAACTTCCAGGAAATTACTGATGTGGGCATTAGGATCTTCAGTTGCATTCCCCCCGAACTGAACTGATTGCTGAATCATTTGAATGCATGTTTTGATGTCACACGCATTTACTGGTAAGAGAGGAAGTACAATACAGGAAATGAGTCTGTCAACCACCGGAATGGTTCAGTCTCGAATGGGAATTGGTGGTGTAACCTCCAAAGGTTCAGGTTCCATGTTGACTAAAGCTTTTTGGCCTTTTCTCCTTTCCCTTCTCAACTGTCTGATGGTTCTTTCAATTTCTGGGTCAAGCGGTCGAAGTTCAAAACTTCTGGTTCGTCTCATGTAGTTTCTGAGAACCTGAAACACAAGAAAACAAAAACAATAAGAAAAAAGAAATTAGATACAAGTAACGTATCTAACCACACAACTACTAGTGAAAGAGAAATAAGTCCCCGGCAACGGCGCCAAAAACTTGACCGGCTGTGGACAACAGGACCTGGGCGACGCCGTTTCTAGGCTCGCGGCACTAGTTGAGAAGTACTAAATAATATGGAGTCGCCACCCGGTGTGAACCGGGACAAAGATTTAAGGCCGCACTCACCCCTCGCAAGGGAAGACCTCAAACCGTTGGGTTCGGAATGGTCCCTTACTTATGTCACTGGTAATAAAAGGATTTATGTAATAATTTAACCAGGCTTAAATAACATTTATTTCCAAAAATATCATGCTTCTAGATTCATATGCATACATCAACAAGTTCATCACAACATGCAACATCACATGACAATCTCATGAACATATTTCAATCCTATGATAGGGAAAACTAAGAACAACCTAATCATGCTTGAGTACTATCTCATGAGCCTATTAACCAAATAACCTGCTAACAGCCTAATCATGCTTGAATACAATCCCAAGAACACATAGAATGGATAAATGCAAGAATACAAATAATACGGTTGGCTATATAACACAAGAAAGATCAACCAAGAGGCAATTATGCGTGAATATGATAAGACAGACTCAGTTCAGTGTGTGCGCGTTCGTGTAGCGTTCGTAAACGCGTTCGAACGGTAAACAGAAGATTCGCGTTCGTGTGGCGTTTGATAACGCGTTCGAACGGAAATGAAACAGAATGCTCGTGTTCGTATGGCGTTTGATAACGCGTTCGAACGTAATGAAACAGAATGCTCGCGTTCGTATGGCGTTTGATACACGTTCGAACGTAATGAAACAGAATGCTCACGTTCATATGGCGTTCGTGAACGCGTTCGAACATAAGCAAGACCTGATGCATGACAAGGCAAATAATATGCGCGTTTGAGTTGCGTTCGTAAACGCGTTCGAACGGGAACAGACCTGATGCATGAAAATGGGACGCAATACATAACTGACAAAATAAAGGGGGGGCGCGGCGAAGTTACTGCCGTAAAGGTGGCCTTTTGGGGCTCTTGATCTCTCAAAGAGAGGACCTTTAGACCAACATACTAAGCCCATGCGCTCGACTGAATCATGCATACATAGAATGAAAAGCAATAATATTAAACATAGTGTGCCCGATTGAACGTATCTTGTATCCAACCGAACACACATCAACCGGCGCGGCAAAGCCTCGTGGTAAAGGGCTTTAGCCCCTCCCCATAGGGGATCTCACATCGCACTTACTAAGCCCATGCGCTCGGTTGAATCATGCATACGAAAATAAGGACAATCATATCAAACCAAGTATGTCCGATTGAACGTATTTCGCATTCAACCGAACACACATCAATCGGTGCGGCAGAGCATCGTGGTGAGGATTTTAACCCTCCAATTAGGGAACCTTTCATCGCACTTACTAAGCCCATGCACTCGATCGTATCATACGGGAATAGAAAACATGCAGAATTTAAATAACAAGAATTAAATAAACCAAAGCAACACAAAACAAGAGAAGGTGCCGTTTACTCAAGTGGTACGTGGAGTTGTGTCCCAAGTACAGACCGCACTACCGTCCATTCGGATTCGGCTACGGAATTTACGTCTGGGTTTCCATCCTATATACCACAAGAGGCGACACTCTTCCATTTCATTAAGCCACAACATGCATCCATAAACGACTCTCATGCGAATAAAATTCAATAACAAAAGAAACGGATAGAAACTAATGAAAAAGTGCCCTCAGGTCTAACCTTTTAAGTCGTCTCTCGGACTCGCGTTTCACGAAGATCGGAAGGGGTAAAGCTCCGCAACTCTTCCGGTTCACTGGTTCACTTCTCTCGTTCGTTGTCTTACTTTTTGGGTCGTCGTCCTCCTCTGTCTTTTGCTGCTGTTTTGACTCCGATTCGCTGCCGCTGCTACTGTTTTGCTGCTGTATTTTAGTTACTGTTTTTGGATGTTTTGGGCTACTGTTTTGGGTGTTATTTTCGGTGGTGTTATGGTGTGGTTCGGGGGCTGTTTTATGTGTGTGTTTAGGGCTGCTTGGGATGTGTTTTTCGGTGAGGTGAGGGGGGCTGTTCGGGATGTGTTTTGGTCAAGGCGATGGGGGTTCTTTGGTTTGTGATCTTCTTGTTATTGAGAGTGAGGGAGAGTTGTGTCTATGATCTAGCTAGGTTGAGAAGGTTGGTGAATGGTTCTTTTTATAGGCAAAGGGTTAGGCTGACAAGGAAAGAGATTTGATTGGCTTGGATAAGGGAAGTCAAAGATTGAAGGGGGACAAATCTTGGCTAGATAGGGAAGGTTGAATATTTAGTTTATGTTGATTAGGCATACAATATTTTAAGTTTGGGAATAATATATTGGTTGATTGATTTTAACTTGGTATGATTATATTTGATTGGTTTAGATTAGGCATTTAGTTTGTTGGTTGATTTTAATTAGGCATGCAATTTCTTTAATTTGTGTAAGTATTTTATTTAATTTGGTATATGATTTTTTAGATTTGTTTTGATTTCACCATGTGTTAAATATGTGTTTTAAGTGGGCTTGGGCGTGTGGGCCAAGTTTGGGCGAATTGGGCTTAATGTGAGGCTAGCAGCAAAACCAGAATTACCGACACCGTTCGAACGCTTACTCGAACGCGGCACCAACGTCCGCAATCTGCCTGACGTTCGAACGTATACACGAACGTAGCACCAACGAAAACAGTGAACCTTGTTTATTCTGAATTCCCCCTTCCGATGTCCGTTTTCCGTGACCTCCGTGACTTAAAAGGTAGTGTCTCCAAAATGAGACTCATCATAGGGACTTATGTGTAAAAATGCAGTGCCTACAGTCGCCCCCACTTTGATGGGACTTGTGCAGTGTGTGAAAGTGACAATCCTATCAAAGTACATGCAATGCATTTTCACTTACCTGGCTCGCCAGCTGCCACTTGACTTACCATGTGTTGAGTTGAGTTGATTTGGATGGTGAGGTGCTGCGACCCCTGGTTCATTCTCGAACCGTGTTGTGATGTGGTCCATTCTCGAACTGTGCTTCCATTCTTGGAGTGTCATTCCCGGCTTGTTCATTCTTGAACTGTGTTGAGATGAGGCTTTATTCCTCTAGGCTTTCTTCCTTCAATTGTGTTGAATGTGGGCTTTCTTCCTGAACTGCACTGAGTGTGGGCTTTGTTCCCGAACTGAGCTGAATGCAGGCTTTCTTCCTGAACTGTACTGAATGTGGGCTTTCTTCCTGAACTGCACCGAGTGTGGGCTTTATTCCCGAACTGCATTGGATGTGGGCTTTATTCCCGTACTGAGCTGAATGCAGGCTTTTTTCCTGAACTGAACTGAATGTGGGCTTTATTCCCGAGTTTGCTGGACGTAAGCTTCCTTCCTGAATTGTATTGAATGTGGGCTTTATTCCCGAACTGCACTGAGTGTGGGCTTTGTTCCCGAACTGTACTGACATGAGGCTTTCTTCCCCTTGAGCTCTGTTCTCAAACTATACTGATATGAGGCTTTCTTCCCATTGCGCTCTGTTCTCAAACTATACTGATATGAGGCTTTCTTCCCCTTGAGCTTTGTTCTCAAACTATACCGATATGAGGCTTTCTTCCCCTTGAGCTTTGTTCTCAAACTATACTGACATGAGGCTTTCTTCCCCTTGAGCTTTGTTCTCAAACTATACTGACATGAGGCTTTCTTCCCCTTGAGCTTTGTTCTCAAACTATACGGATATGAGGCTTTCTTCCCCTTGAGCTTTGTTCTCAAACTATACCGATATGAGGCTTTCTTCCCCTTGAGCTTTGTTCTAAAACTATACTGACATGAGGCTTTCTTCCCATTGAGCTTTGTTATCAAACTATACTGACATGAGGCTTTCTTCCCATTGAGCTTTGTTCTCAAACTATACTGACATGAGGCTTTCTTCCCCTTGAGCTTTGTTCTCAAACTATACTGACATGAGGCTTTCTTCCCCTTGAGCTTTGTTCTCAAACTATACTGACATGAGGCTTTCTTCCCCTTGAGCTTTATTCCCGAACTATACTGACATGAGGCTTTGTTCCTGGATTGATGCTGATGTGGGCCTCGACCCTTGGGACTCATCCCCAAAACTGATTGTTGAAGTGGGCCTCGGCCCCAACTGCTACTGACATGGGCCTCGCCCCCAGATTGATGCTGATGTGGGCCTCGACCCTCGGATTCATTCCCTAGATTCATTCCAAAATTCTGCTGATGCGGGCCTCGGCCTGGGATTCATTCCCTGGATTCATTCCAAAATTCTGCTGATGTGGGCCTCGACCCTGGATTCATTCCCTGGATTCATTCCAAAATTCTGCTGATGTGGGCCTCGGCCCTGGGATTCATTCCCTGGATTCATTCCAAAATTCTGCTGATGTGGGCCTCGGCCCTGGGATTCATTCCCTGGATTCATTCCAAAATTCTGCTGATGTGGGCCTCGGCCCTGGGATTCATTCCCTGGATCCATTCCAAAATTCTGCTGATGTGGGCCTCGGCCCTGGGATTCATCCCTGGATTCATTCCAAAATTCTGCTGATGTGGGCCTCGGCTTGGGATTCATTCCCGAACTCTGTTATTGTACTGTTACTGCTTCTGGTTGGCTTGCATTTGACGCTTTCTCTTTTTCTCCTTTGAAATCTGTTATTACAAAACAGAACAAACACAAAAAGGATGCGAATATGTTACGTGTATGCATGTATGCATGATTGGGTTTCCTATCCCGTTGGGTTATGTCTTTTGCCGGTACTCCTGGTGGCTGCTTGGTCTTTTGACAAGTCTGTCCTCTTCCCTAACCAACATGTATCTATGATGGCTTTCAGAACACAAGGGTTAACATGATGTATGTATGCATGGGGTGCATGAGATGCATATGATACAAGGAATATATCAACTCATTAAAATTCTCACACAAATCGGCCCATCATCATTTCAGAAGCTTTGGGCCAACTGTCATAGGAGTGAACTCGTCCCAGTTTAAATGGCCCAACAAGTTCACATCTCATGGCAAGAAGTCCAACCGTATCCAAATGATAATGTTCCTAAACACAAACATATAATGAAGATAATGCAAACGTAATAATTTCTACAGTATGGCCCATCAACATTTCAGAAGCTTTGGGCCTAATAGTCATAAGGTACGGACTTGCCCCCCGTTTAAATGGCCCAACAAGCCCACATTTCTGACAATAGTCCAACTGCATCCAAATGAGGATGGTCCACAAGCACATACTCAAGGAAATAATTGCTACTTTAGCCAACCCGGTCTATGGGTGGGTTAGTAAGAGTATAGACAAAGGCTCTCACCGGCGAATGATGGCCCACAACTAGGTCTCCCCACTCAAGGGTTCGAGCAACCAAGTGAGCGCACCCCTTCTTATACACTAAGGTACGTGCCAATGAGCTATGGTGTGTGACGGACTGTCAAATGGATTTCCCGTTGTAGATCCCCCAGAGGGAAGGTGGAGCGAGGCTCACTTAAATACCCAAGCCTCTTAGGCTCTTATCGCTTGTTGTCAGGAATAAACAACGAGTCCTCCAATTAGTCCATCACAATAGGCTACAAGTAGATGGCTATCTAGGTGCCTTCATAGCTTTTCCTTCTAGAAAGGTAGTGAATGAAGGAAGACACCAAACCATTACCTAGCCTCAAAATGCCTTTGATTAAACCCTCACTTTATCCACTATAGACACGGTCAATTAAAACATAAATCCAAACATCACAAGACAATATTTCGGGGCCGATTCTCTATCCCCAGTGGAGTCGCCAGACTGTGGACAACATGACCTGGGCGACGCCGTTTCTAGGCTCGCGGCACTAGTGGGAAGTACTAAATAATATGGAGTCGCCACCCGGTGTGAACCGGGACAAAGATTTAAGGCCGCACTCACCCCTCGCAAGGGAAGACCTCAAACCGTTGGGTTCGGAATGGTCCCTTACTTATGTCACTGGTAATAAAGGATTTATGTAATAATTTAACCAGGCTTAAATAACATTTATTTCCAAAAATATCATGCTTCTAGATTCATATGCATACATCAACAAGTTCATCACAACATGCAACATCACATGACAATCTCATGAACATATTTCAATCCTATGATAGGGAAAACTAAGAACAACCTAATCATGATTGAGTACTATCTCATGAGCCTATTAACCAAATAACCTGCTAACAGCCTAATCATGCTTGAATACAATCCCAAGAACACATAGAATGGATAAATGCAAGAATACAAATAATACGGTTGGCTATATAACACAAGAAAGATCAACCAAGAGGCAATTATGCGTGAATATGATAAGACAGACTCAGTTCAGTGTGTGTGCGTTCGTGTAGCGTTCGTAAACGCATTCGAACGGTAAACAGAAGGTTCGCGTTCGTGTGGCGTTTGATAACGCGTTCGAACGGAAATGAAACAGAATGCTCGCGTTCGTATGGCGTTTGATAACGCGTTCGAACGTAAATGAAACAGAATGCTCGCGTTCGTATGGCGTTTGATAACGTGTTCGAATGTAAATGAAACAAATGCTCACGTTCGTATGGCGTTCGTGAACGCGTTCGAACATAAGCAAGACCTGATGCATGACAAGGCAAAATATATGCGCGTTCGAGTTGCGTTCGTAAACGCGTTCAAACGGGAACAGACCTGATGCATGAAAATGGGACGCAATACATAACTGACAAAATAAAGGGGGGCGCGGCGAAGTACTGTCGTAAAGGTGGCCTTTTGGGGCTCTTGATCTCTCAAAGAGGGGACCTTTAGACCAATATACTAAGCCCATGCGCTCGACTGAATCATGCATACATAGAATGAAAAGCAATAATATTAAACATAGTGTGCCCGATTGAACGTATCTTGTATCCAACCGAACACACATCAATCGGCGCGGAAAAGCCTCGTGGTAAAGGGCTTTAGCCCCTCCCCATAGGGGATCTCACATCGCACTTACTAAGCCCATGCGCTCCGTTGAATCATGCATACGAAAATAAGGACAATCATATCAAACCAAGTATGTCCGATTGAACGTATTTCGCATTCAACCGAACACACATCAATCGGTGCGGCAGAGCATCGTGGTGAAGGATTTTAACCCTCCAATTAGGGAACCTTTCATCGCACTTACTAAGCCCATGCACTCGATCGTATCATACGAGAATAGAAAACATGCAGAATTTAAATAACAAGAATTAAATAAACCAAAGCAACACAAAACAAGAGAAGATGTCGTTTACTCAAGTGGTACGTGGAGTTGTGTCCCAAGTACATACCGCACTATCGTCCATTCGGATTCGCTACGGAATTTACGTCTGGGTTTCCATCCTATATACCACAAGAGACGACACTCTTCCATTTCATTCAAGCCACAACATGCATCCATAAACGACTCTCATGCGAATAAAATTCAATAACAAAAGAAACGGATAGAAACTAATGAAAAAGTGCCCTCAGGTCTAACCTTTTAAGTCGTCTCTCGGACTCGCGTTTCACGAAGATCGGAAGGGGTAAAGCTCTGCAACTCTTCCGGTTCACTGGTTCACTGCTCTCGTTCGTTGTCTTACTGTTTTGGGTCGTCGTCCTCCATCTTTTGCTGCTGTTTTGACTCCGATTCGCTGCCGCTGCTACTGTTTTGCTGCTGTATTTTAGTTACTGTTTTTGGGATGTTTTGGCTACTGTTTTGGGTGTTATTTTCGGTGGTGTTATGGTGTGGTTCGGGGGCTGTTTTATGTGTGTGTTTAGGGCTGCTTGGGATGTTTTTTTTGGTGAGGTGAGGGGGGGCTGTTTGGGATGTGTTTTGGTCAAGGCGATGGGGGTTCTTTGGTTTGTGATCTTCTTGTTATTGAGAGTGAGGGAGAGTTGTGTCTATGAGCTAGTGAAAACTTGAAATACGGTAAAGTAAATACTGAAAAATAAATTACAATAAAATAAAATGCTAAGATAAAAGGAATTACTTTTACTACTACTAATTTAGATATCTCCCATAATATAATATATAAACTTGTGATAACATTACCAACCAGCCATATAGGCGGTAACCTGATTAAGTCAAATTAAGTCCAACCAGCCATTAAGGCGGTAAAAAGTTTTGTCCATGAACCTGCCATATAGGCGGTAAGAAAGTTTAATTACCAACCGACCAATCTGGCGGTATCCTTGATTAGTCAGGTTTAAACCAGATTAAAAATGAATTACCAACCGACCAATCTAGCGGTATCCTTTTAAGTCAATATTTTAAATAGTGAATATATTATATTTAAGGGAGATTAATCTAAATAGCAATAGTAAAAGAATTACCTTTCACCATAGCTGGGGAAGTTACCTCCTCATGGTGAATAGTAAAAACTGTAAAAAGTAAGAATTAAATTACTATTATTACAAAACGTAATTAAAATTAATTACAAAACTAAAAACTAAAAACTAAAAGAAACTAGAGAGAGAAACTCCATCTTTACATCAAATAGATGAGAGAGAGTGGTACCACTGAAACTGGAATTTCGCGTTCTATTTATAGGGGTCTCGCGTCGCGACGCGAGTTTTGTCGACGTGGCACGCTCTGGTTCGTCGGTTGCAGATTCTGGATAAGGTGACACGTGGCAAGGTGGTTGGGACTCAATTATTGTGGCACGTGGCGGCTTCTGATTGGTCGGCTAGATTCTTATCCGCCACGTGTCAGATAAGGATTAGAGAGCCAATAATTGATGCTGACATGGCGACACGTGGCAAAGTGACTATCGGCACCATAGAATTGCGACACGTGGCACTTCCTGATTGGCTGATGATGACATGGCAGTGACGTGGCAGTTTGACTCAGTCAACCTAGTTATGTGGACGATAACGTGGAGTGACACGTGGCGATGGTGACTGTCAGCACCGTAGGATGATGACATGTGGCACGGCGCATGTTAGCAGATCGGCTGTGATGGTGACACATGGCACGGCGCACGTTAGCAAAGTCAAATTTTCTCAGATTCTAATTTGTGGACCCGGCGCACGTTAGCACTGTTCGGCGCACGTTAGGCGTCGCGACGCGGAAGGTCTTGGCGTCGCGACACGGGAATTACTAAAATGCCATTTTCGTCCAATTTTCACTGTTTTGGCCCAAATCACCTCCAAAGTGTCCTGAAACTTTATTTATCTACAAAATAACACAAAAAACATCAAAATATTCACAAGACTCAAGAAACTATACAAAATATTAGGTTAAATGAGTGGGAAATAGTGATAGATTTACCACTCATCACATAGTAATCGAGCTGGTTAGGGATCCATTTGGACGGAATTCATCGCATACCTATTCTAAAATAGGTAATGAATCTCGTAAAAGCATTGTATGTGTAAGCCAGCTATATATGTGTGTGTTGTTTGATTATGTGCTTTTTGATGTATTGATTGTTATGTGTGCTTCGTGGTTGGTTGCACGATGGTTGTATGTATGTGTTGTTAGGGTTGGTGCTCAGAGTTCCAATCTGGATCGTATTTATGTCTGATTCATAAATACGAACAATGTCTTTTTCCATAATATTACTTATTTAATGGTAGCACTTCTTGTCTTTTATATACATATATTCGATCTAATTGCGATTAGACATCTAATTATGATTAGATTGAAACTAAATCTGATTTAGTGATACATGTATAATAGACAAAGACCCTAGGATTTACAACGTAGTGCGCAGTTACAACGTAGTTTGTAATTGACATTGGGAAGCGTCACTATAAGTTGTATATCCTTAAATAAAGTTCATGGTCAAGATTTACTAACACGGGTCGGTTAGCAAAATCCACTGAGACCAGTACATCTCGTATATCGTGACTTGGTCCAATGGTTTATCCCAGTGAACCATGAGTCTCGGGAGATTCATATAGACATGTAGGTGTTTATTTGATAAACACTGAATGACTCACTGAAGATTTCCTAATAGATGGTACACCAACGTCAATATGAATCTTCTCGAGTTGAGCGAGCATAGTGGTCATTCGACTTGAGATACCACTGTGGATATATGAGTTATCTTCCACACTTTGATGGTAGTCACGTCACCGATCTATTTAGATCAGATCTCTGCATGTTCGTTGGGTGTGGACTGATGCTTATGATATCATGTGCGTATCAAGATAGATATTGTCAGTCCTGTGTACATGGCATAGACATCCTACACGTGTTTACGATCTAGTAAATCCATGGCCGTGGTATAACTTCGGAAATCAGTTCCGAGTGTTATTTAGAGATCGTAAATTTGAAAGTCGACTATATTATACCGAAAGGATTTGACGGTCTTATCTATATCCCAGGTATAATATGGATATCCTGTGACAGATGGATTATATGTATGCAATAACCTCGACTTGCATAGTTTAGCGAGATTATCTGTGGTCGTCATAATTCATGAGTGGGTGAATTATGGACATGAAATTGGATTTCGTGACGGATAAACCTAAACTTAGAGAGTCCCACAATATGAAGTGTACTCGTTGAGCACTTGAGCAACGCGTTATGAATAATACAGATTATTCATAATACTTCATCGGATTAAATGAGTTAATTCGAATTGTTTAAATGGTTAAATGAAAACACATGCATATGGGCATTTTTTGTCAATCGTAATTATTGTGCATTTGTATTTGATACATAATTCGATTAGATACATATTAATTAATTGTCAAATAAGATTTTGACACATGCCATTAATATATGTATTTGTTATTTAATGTAAATAAAAATACATATAAACGAAAACACATACATAGAGGCATTTTTTGTCAATCGAAATTATTGTGTATTTGTATTTGATACATAATTCAATTAGATACACATTAATTAATTGTCAAATAAGATTTTGACACATGCAATTAATATATGTATTTGTTATTTAATGTAAATAAAAATACATATATAATAATTATTATATTAATTAATTATTTGGATATTTAAATGTTAAATATTTGAATAGTTAAATAATATTCATATTACAAAAATGTTATGCAATATGTTTAATTATTATTGATACATGTGGCATGTTTTAATTAAGCTTAAGTGTGCAAATTTGATTTGTCAAACTTAGAGCTTATCTTATCTTGTTTTTAATTTAATGAAATTAAAATACAAAAAATAACAATAATGCCCTTAAAATTCGGTCATGGCTATTTAAAAAAGGGAAAATTTTCTTTTCTTCTTCTAATGGCCTCCATGGCCGAAAACTTCATCTCCAAACAATCTCAAATTGTTTATTGATGATTCAAGTTGGGAAATGAAGAAAATCAAGAAAAAAGTTAAGGAATTAGAGGATTAAAGGTAATTTTACAAATCTCTAAGCTTAGAAAATATGTTTCTTGTTTCTTGATGATCTAGTGAGATCTAGGGTTTCTTTTTTCTATAAATTTGGGGTTTTTGGTTTTGGAGGATGGAATTGGAAGCTTATTGAATGTGTGAAGTTGTTTTGAATAATATTATTGTAATATTTATTCAATTTGATCATTTGATGATATGTCGTCATTCTAGAGTGTTATGATCACTCTTTTAATACCTATAATTGTTCTTGGATGGTTCATTTGTGGTGACTTTGGTTGGTGTTAAGATTAATTAGATTAATGTTGGAAAATTGGATTTTAAGCATGAAAAATTGATATATTTTGCTTCTGGATCAGATCTGGAAATACTGTGCATATGGTGATGAAAAATATGTCATATGAATGTATTGGATGTGGTTTGGGTGTTGGAACAATTGCTGAAAATTATTTCGGAGTTGAAATAAGCGAAAACGGTGAAAAACGACATTACCAGGTGACGGCTGCCCAAACAGTGAATTTGTCACTGTTCGGGCAGTCCATGAACTGCCCTGATACTATTGGGGCTGACCTGGGCAGCCCTCATGTGTATTGGGTAGTCGGTTCGGCCAAAAACGCGTTTTATGTAATTTTATGGAAAAACATTTTCGTAAAAGTTTCACGATGTTTCTTTACTATTTATGTCGCTATTTGATATCGAATAAATATGTTTATGTGAAATATGAATGAATTATTCATATTGGATATTGAATAATTCATTCGGTAATTTAAAAAGTTTTAAAATTATAATTTCGTCCGAACAGCGCTTCCCCCGCGCCCTTTGCTCAAAACCCCAACATGTCTAAGTGTATGTATGTGTACGATAGAACTCGTAACGTATATGGATAATGTATGCTTATGTGAAATGAATGAATGATTTGAAACTGATGTGAATATTAGATGTTTTAAAGCGTGTTTGCTATGTTGTGTTGGTATATAAATATAGGTGTAAGAATCCTAAAATTGTGTTTGCATGAATATAAGAGAAATGTGTTATGATATTTGTAAGTGCATGTGAATCCCGAATGTCAAGCTATTGTAAGGTTATCGTGATTAAATAAAGTTAAAGTAATTTTGTTTTGGTATAAAAGATAGATTGCAATTGAATAGAAGAAAGTATAATTGTTTTATCGATTTGATGATACTTTGTGAGCTTTGAATGTTTGGCTAATAAATCGGCATATATGTGAACTTGTCATGATAAAATATAAAGGATAACAAATATTGATAACTCTGAACATGTCTTAATTTAGTAAATTTGAAAAGAACTTCTAATGTGATTGATTTAAATGTTTTGTCTGTAGTAATAGCATGATTACTCACTGAGTTTTTATAACTCACACTAAACCCGTTTGCTAGTTTTGCAGGTTGGTTTCACGACAACTTTGGAAGTCATGCTCGAGACGCGGATCACCCAAGCGGCAGTCACCCTCGCAAGTGTCCTGAGAGAAGTTATAGAAGTGTAAAAATTTTAGGATATTTTGATTATTGTTTTATTTTGTCGTGCTGAGCACGTGGTTTGTGTATATATATATTTTAAGTAAATGTTTTGATTGCTTATAATGTTGTGGGCATTGAGCCCTTGAGTGTTGATAGATGATATGGGCACAAAGCCTTTAAGTGGTGATTTTGATGTGTTGGTGTGGACCTGAGGTCTATTTTGATATATGATGTTCTTTTTAGGTTCGTTTTGGTGCTGGACTGAGTTTCAGGTTGTCCAGTTTTAGAATACATCATATCGAATTTTCGGTAGATTTCGAGGCTTACAGAGATAGATCAATCATATCTTCTACCGATAGTATCCTGTCTCTGGCGGGGTATTACATATTACCTCAATTAGAGCAATTGGCTCATTCATTTGTTTCGGTGTATATTGTTTTCATCTGCAAATTCCAAATTGTTTTTAACTGTGGTTTCTCAGTAATTCGTTTATCTTTTCGAGGAAACAAGTGGGATTTTGTCTGATTGGTCCAGACGAATCCAATTCAGCTTCCGTGTTTTGGGACCCATCACATTACATAGAGAACAAATTTGTCAGTGCAGTGAGCATATTCTGTCGCCAAATACGACTTGAAGAAGAACAATGATACTCAAATTCAAAATTTAATTTTTGAATTTATTATTTTAAACATAAAAAATAAAAATAGAATTTGTGTTGGTGGAGTGCTGACTGCTGAAGGAATATGTGTAGCATCTTTGCTTGAAGAATGCTCAAGGCATTTTGTTAAACGTGGTATTGAATTAGTAAATAAAATTGAGGGACATGTCATTCGAAGAAAAATAATGATACAAACACATAAAAATACGCAAATATTTTTTATTTTTTAATAATTTTATATATTTTTATGTGTATTATTATGTGCGTACATCATTTTTAATCGAGTTTTATTTGCCTAACCTCCTCTACATGATGATTGTCCAAAACATACACAATCAGATTTTTCCAAATTTAAAAGCAAAGACAGAAAACAAAATCCCCAAAAATTGCTACTAATATCATATCATTATCACCCATTACAACATAATAATCACCATATCACCATAACTACACCTAGAGCATAACTCTTTCTTTTACTCATTATGAATATAGTATAGCCTCGTATATACTGGTACCTTGTTGCCCCTCGCGACTCAAGGAGTGGACTGTTCATGTCCAAATCTCATACCGATTTCATAATTTCTAGTATTTTTTTATAAAAAAAAATATAAAATTATTTAAACTACTAATATTATATGAAAAAAATAGTTACTCCAGATCTAAATTGCAAGAATACAAGTTGAAAATATATGATCCTTTGCAGAACAAGGCGAACTTGCAACATCTGCATTATCAGCTCTGCATTGTTCTTTGCGCTCATCCATCATTATTTGTGTTGATCGACACTCATTACTGCAAAATGCTTTCTCTCCTCTGCAAAACCCAAAAAAAATATATATATATATTTGGAATTGTCCGATCCATTATCATTTAAAAGAAAACTAATAGTATTGTTAAAAGAGAACAAAAAAAAATATTTACCTGTACATGTATATATCTTTGCCATGGAGTTTTTTCCTACACAAATGACATGAACTGAGAAAATCCGAAGTGGGATAATAATAATAAGAAGAAGCTGACACATCTTCTTCCACAAATCTTGCAGGCGATTCTCTAATGGTGGTAGTAGTAACAGAGGCACCATCATAATAAACTCTAGTGACAGATTTGTTAGGTCCATGACATGTCACACAAGTGTAATCCTCCAAGCTTTCAAAATCTGAATCCTGAAGACATATATCACAATTTCTTTTACCAGAGTTACTAATAAGAATTGGGGGGCTGGTTGATTTATTATTCAAGCTTGAATTGGTACTACAAACTGAAAATTTAGAAAAAATTTCATGCCCACAATCACTAGATTTGTTCTCTAGTGCAGCTACTATCCCTAATCCAACCCCACCTACATCATAACATCTTAGGCTACCTCTAGGTGACTGAATTTTCATGTTCAATAATGGAGCTCTAGGGCTTGTATCCACATCAGAGAACCCGACGCGGTTGCCGGAAACCAAAAAAGCTGATAACTTTCCGATCACCGGACGGGTTCTCTTGCCCAACATGACTGCAAACAATAATAATTCTGTGATTATAAGGAAACAAATTGGGAGATGTATAAATATTGACAGAAGGCAATGCTAGAGGTGGTACCAATATATGATAATTGATAATTGTGTGGGTGGACTTAGCCTATAGGTTTTGGTTTGGAATTATATGGTGATGATTGCTATAAAAAGGGTATATTTCCATTTAGTCCTCAGTATTGGGTTTTATTATTTAATGAGTCCCTATAATTTTGAAATTATCATAAAACGTCTTTTACAGTTTTACGTCCTCAAGGGGCGTGACTTTGTGGTATAGAGTTCAGGATCTGACCTTCAGGTCCTGGATTCGAATTCAGGGAAAACGTTTCTTATAAGAGTCTGGGATAGCTAGAGGTTTTACATGCTCCGCTTAAACTCATAAGAGATGGTTTGACGGTAGGATTTCCAACGATTTCAAAAATAAAAATAAAAAATCTTTGACGTTACTTTGATAGCTTTTGAATCTAAATTTTCAAGGGTGAGATAATTTTTTTTGCAATAATATAACAAGATTTAAACAAATTCCACATGCTGCAAGTGACAAATTGAGATTAATCAAGTAAAATTTAATTAAAACATATATACAATATATAAAAACTAATTTAAATCATTTTTACAATTAAAAAATATCTTAAAGATTAAAATAAATAATTAAATAAATAATCAACCTACATATCAAACTAGTCTCCCACTAACAACGGATCTCTACTTTTTAATAAAATGAGGATCTAGATAAAAGATAGAAAAATAAACTAATATATTACAAGAATTATATTGTATTAATCGTATTTTTTTTTCCTTTTCTTATCTTTAATTTAGTGTTCATTTTATTTAAATGTCCTAGTTAGAAGTAGAGACTACAAAAAATCATGTAAGGCCCAATACATTGAATAGATGTTCAATTTTCTATACATGTTAGATAGACAGATTGGTTATGAGTATTAACATTCTCATATTAATAAAGGTAAAATTATATGTATAAACGGACTTTGAATGAGATTTCAATAGCGTGTATAATTTTCATATCCATTAATTGAACAAACTTAATATAGATGCAGACATACACATGCCATATCTAACTCGTTTTCATCCCTAATTTGAAGGTTGTTACCTCTCAAACTCACTTATTTTATTTTATGTTATTATTATTAATGGATTCTCAAGATGATTTTTCAATTGGACATTTATAAGATGATATTTTTTTAGTGACATTCATGTTTCAAATAGTTGTACATTTTGGAGAAAAATTAGAATATACAACTGTTTCAAACAGAAATATCAATAAAATATCACAAAAAAATATTGTCGTAGAATTATTATTTTCAATTTTATAATGGAGATGGGGCAACTTTTTTGTTGTCATTTTGTAAATGATGATTGAGACTTGGTATAAGGATCTGGCCTACCTTTGGCCATTTATTGTGTGAAGTGTTGACACTAACAATAATAAAGATTCCATGAGCAATATCTAGAAGAGATATTCAATTATTACTAAAACCACCATGAATTTGCGTTGGCCCAATTTGTGGGCCTACATAGAAAGCGACCCGTCTTCCCCTGGCCCACTTAATAAGGTTGTTACGTAACATAAAAGGGTTATTTAATTCCGGACCCATGTATTCCGGGTCCGGACCTTGGCCGGACCAAAAAGTTTTTGTCATCCCTATTTATGTTCTTAATTACTCTATTGACCTCAAAATCTCTGCTTCTTTCTTCTTTCTTTTAATTTCTCAACAAATAAAATAAAATCGAATTTATTTATAGATTTAAATGTTTAGATTGTAAGTTAGCATGTTACATGTCACATTTTAATTATAAAATCAATATATAAAAGCTTAATTTATATTTTATAACTAAACTTATGATAAAATAACAATTGAATATCATAAATTTTAAAATATCTAATTTTAGTACTGAACTTATAAAAAATTCATTTTATTATTAAAATTATATATAAAAAATTAACATTTTATTACTTTTTCGTTAGTTCACTTAATTGATTTTAGTGTTGTAATGTAACGATCAACAAATGTTAATTAAAGTTTTGACGGAAAAATAAAAAAAAAAATTGATATTTTACTATAAGTTCAGTAGTAAATTATATTTTTTTCAAAATTTAAAATACCTTGTGGTTATTTTATCATAAATTTAGTAGTACAATTTAAATAATCCTACATAAAATTGCCCCTTTCAAGATTAAACGAGACCAAACCAACTAAACTATATTATAAAAATGTATAGTTGTTATTATTTATAGGGATGATGCTCTTTAGATCCCTAAGTTTTTTCATAATTATCCATTAGGTCCTTAATTTTTCATAATTACTTATTAGTATGGGTGTTCGCGGTGCGGTTCGAGTCGATTTTTTCGTTTTACACTTCAAACCTCGCGGGTTGGCGGTTTGGAAAATTAGAAACTGAAATTGTAAATTTGATAAGGAAAATCACGACGGTTCAGGTCGGCGGTTCAGCAAGTTTGGGCGGTTCGGGTCAGTGGTTTGGATTAGAAATTTTATAAAGAAATTTTTGTGTGTTTTCACATAATAATTGAAGAAGAACAAATACTTAATTTTCATTTATACATTGCATATTGTAACATGATCATTTAATATCTTAAATTTCATGGTTAACGAAAAAGAAAAATATAAAATAATGTCTAATTTGAACGCGAATATGGTCAAAATTTACGATTTGGACGGTTCGGGTCAAAATCGCGCACCGACCCAAAATTTACGATTCGGTTCAGGCTGACCCGAAAATCATTTTCAATATTTTTTCAAATCGTGCGGTTTGGTTCGGGTCGGGTTGCGGTTTGAACTGAAACCGTGAACACCCCTACTCATTAGGTCCATATTGTTTTGGATTTGTGGAAAATCTCGAATTCGATCGAGTTTCGAGATCTTGTATCGCAATAAAGGATTCAAGATAAAAAAAAATTGAATAAAAATTTTGACCACAATTCGAGACATTTTGTATTCTGATTCAAAAATCAGTTGGGATTCGATAAATTTTTTATTCCTAAATCATAATCGAGACATGACAAAACGGAATGTCCCGAATGTCATCTCTATTATTGCTATAACAATAACATTACATAATGCAACACTGTTAGAAAATCATGTATTTGATAGTAATTATGAAAATAAAATTAAAAACTTAAATGAGTAATTGTTAAAAAAAAACTATAGTTATGGTTGTTTCCCCCTTTAAATGACATTTTTCTTGTGATGCCATAGAGGGAAAGAAAAGTGAACATGCTAACAGAAGGGCCAATTAGATTGTAGCATCATGAGTGGAAATACATTTTTCCCTACAAAAATTAAGGTAAAAATATTAGTGTGTGTGTATATTATATATAATACAAGTAATAATAGAAGGGCATTAAAGTTTGAGGAAAATATGGTGATGACGACTCGTTTGTCAATTGTTGTTACGTAAGGGGCCCTACTCTTCACATGTGATGTCCCCATATTTTTTTTTTAAATCGTTGGAAATCTCATCGGTAAATCACATTTTTTCGAGTTTAAGTAAATCAGGTAAAACCACCGATTATATCAGACTCTTACAAAAAATGAATTCCCTAAATTCGAACTCAGGCTCTCAATATGAGATCATGATCCATACACCACCAAGTCACACTCCTTGAGAATTGCAGAGTATTTTGTTAAGTGCGGCTAGCTGTGAGTTGTCCCCATGATATTATTATGTTAGGGCTGAAGCGTAAGTTTTAAATTATTTAATTTTGTGTGGTTGGTGGTTTGGTGGTAAAAAGTTTAAGATTTGATTATCAGATTATGAATTCGAATTTACAAAGTATATTTTTTTTTATAAAAAACTAAAACAGTCAGAGATTTTATTTACTCAATTTAAACCGGAATCAGATGATTTGACGATAAAAATTTTCTAACGTTTTCAAAAAAAATACATGATCTTTTGCCTATAACGAACAACAAGACTTTCAGGCTGCCTAAGCCTAATAATTGTAGGAAAGCGGAAGGATTTATCTGTAAATAAGCTAAAAAGAATTTTCACGTGTGCACCTATACGTGTCGACTTATCATTGGATTGGTTTGGTTAAAGCCATGTGAACTGGACTGAACTTTTATGCCGGGTCCAGCCCAATATGACATCGACTGAACTCGAGTCGTTTTGTGCCAAAAATATGGACACCTTTTGTTTTTTGTTTTTATTTAATTATTATCATCATATTTTTTTACTAAAAGCAAATTTTACATTTTTGAGGTGCCAAGATGTAGTCAATATATATATATATATATACACACACAAATTTAGAGTCAGCGTAAACTCATTTTGATTCTCGATATATGATTTGTGATTGTAATTCATATTCAATTAGTATTATTTTATAAGCAAAAAATAAAAATTGAATTAGAAAATTTTTAATTTAGGAACAAATGCTTTGTAAAACAAACAAAAAGATTATGTAGCAGTTTAACATATTACCACAAACAAATGGTTTCATGTTAAAAGTAAATTTCCGATAAACAAATGGTTTTTTTATTTTTTATTTTTTTTAGCTTAACGCTGCATTTTATACGCCATAAATTATAGAGAAATATATTTTATGGCCGACATGCTAAATTAATAATTTAAAAAAAAAAAAAAAAAACTGAGATATTATATCCTTAAAAAGTATCCATAACCATAATTTCACATTGGACCACTTACAATCTAAGTTACTATTTTAAGATTGATTGACAATAGAGTATTGCTATTTGCACTACTAGAAATTTTTTTATACCACCGTCTTTATATGATCATTTAATTAATGAATGACATGTGTTTTATTTATTTTGAGAATGACCAATCAAAATCGAGAGAGAAAAATAATTGAATCAAGTGTATTTATTGATTGGATTGTCCTATAAAAACTGTCCCTATATAAGTTTGGACACTCATATTTTTTTTTTTTATATATTATTAAAATATCCCTCGAAGATATCACCATAGGTAATGACAAACTTAATATCGTAGAGGGAACCGATCCTCTCATATTTCATTTTATTAGTTCGTCGAAGCTTGCACCGTTGTTATAGAAACTATACGAGTCTTCCATGCCCAAGTTGATTTTCATTATAGAATCGATACGTGAAAAATATCGAGCTTCAATGATCACATATTATTAAGGGAATTCTAGTACCATAAACTTTAAGAAATCCCTTAAATCCCACGACCTGGTCGCTTTCATCAATTCTTCCCCTCCAGCTGCATCCGAAACGATTGTCATCTAACAACTATCATGGCTATGTCTCTACACAGCTCTAGCTTGTCCCGAGTAACCACATTTGTTAACATGTCGGCTAGATTCTCATCTATATGGACCTTCACTAGTCTCAATAGTTGTTGATCTTGTTGGGGTTTTAAGGGGGAATATCGGTAACGCAGCGGAATAGTGGAAAATCAAAATTTTCCAATTTCAAAATTTTTCTCGGATCAATTAAATAAACTTATTTATTTAATTATCAAATTATCAAATTCTAAAAAATTACACAATAGATCAAATTTCTTGGTAATTACCGAATTACCCCAAAACTTTGTAAATTGATTATTTTAGCCCAAAAATTATCAAATATAATTTTGGATGATTCTAAATCATTTCTGAAATATTTTTCAACACATCTAATGCATCAAAATCAGATTTCACACAAATCCCCAATTTTTCTGAAATTGCCGAGAGACCCACAAATTTTCAATTAATTGCGATTTGGTCCTTTTTGTTCAAAACAAGCCAAGATCAAATCCAATCAACCTAAAATTTTACATGCATCATATTCATACCATAATACATCACATATATGAAAAGCCATAAATTTGGAGTGGGTTATGAACCCTAATTTTTCAATTTTATCAAATTGTCCAATTTCACCAAATTTACAAAATCCAACACTTTAATCCATTTAATACTTCACCAATCAAGCCTCACCACTTTGAAATAACTCTAGAACAATTCTAGGTCACCAAGGAGTGGCTTACTAACTCTAGAATGCCAACTTTGATTTTCAAAGAATCAAAAGTAAGCATTTGAAACCATTTCAAGGCTACTTACATACACACATCTTTCATTCAAGTTCACAACAATTAAAACACAAACTATAAGTAGAGAGACAACATCAAAGCAACACAAGATGAAGCTAAGCATGTTAGAAATATTTTTCATGTTGGAAGATTTGAAAGAAAACTTACAAAACCTTAAGATTTCCAAGCTTTTCTTCTTTTCTTCGAACTTTTCTCTCAACCACTTTTGTGTTTCTTTTGTATCTAATGAACTTCTCTAACCCTAAAAAATGAAAAAAAAAAAATATATACTCACAAATTTAAGCCCTGGCCGAATTTGAGGTAATATTAATATCTAGATATTTTTGGTTTCATTTAAAGTTTACAACTTGCACTTGTAATCATCAACTTTTTAATGAAATAAAGTAAGTCAACAATTGCAACTCAAAAATATAACACTTATATTCATTTTAGGTGTAGGCCGAAATTTACAATAAATTAAAGGTAATTGATATTTTAATTTTAACAATTTAAAATAAATATCCAAGGAAGTCAAATCCAATTTGACAACATTTTCCTTTAATGTAAAGTCAAACATTTACACTAATAATCATTTCCTAACTTTATCATTTGGTGAGATGTTTATATTTTAATTATATTAATTATTTCACAATTAAATAATTAAATAATTAATTAAATACAAATATCTCAAAATATATGTATTATATTTACGTTAAATATGTCAAATACATATATATTAATGATATATGTCAAATACCTTTATTTGATCATTTATTAATGTGTATTTAATAATATCATATATTAAATACAAACACACATTAATTAGGAAATGACGGTTCGGCCCGTTCGCATGTATATTTCATTTAACGTTTAAATGATTTATAAATAATCATCATTATTCATAAAAGTTGCCATAGTGCTCTGCGAGTATATTTCATTAGTGAGACTCTCTAGATTCAGGTATATCCGTCACAAAATCCATTTCGTGTCCATAATTTACCCACCCGTAAATTATGATGACCACGGATAAACTAGCTGAATCATACAGGTCGAGGTCATTGCATACGTATAATCCCTCCGTCACAAGTATTTGGATAATACCAGAGATATAGATGTAAACGTCAAATCTCTATAGGTATTATCTCATCGACGTATCTATTAGCAATCTCTAAATAAATAACTTCGGAACTTACTTCCGAAGTATATTGTGGCCACAGATTTAACAGACTGCTAATCATATATTGACTACTTATGTTCTGTACACAGAACTGACAGATCATATCTTAATACACAGGATATCATGAGGATCGGTCCACACCCAACGAACAGACAGAGGTCTGATATAAATAGATCGGTGACGTGACTACTATCTAAGTGTGGAGGATGTCTAATACATCCACTGTGGTATCTCAAGTCGAAAGACCACTATGCTATTCAACCCGAGAATATTCTTATTGACGTTGGTGTACCATCCATTAAGAATCTTCAGTGATTCGTTCAGTGTTTATCTATTATAAACACCTACACGTCTATACGAGTCTCCCTAGACTCATGGTTCATTGGGATAAACCATCGGACCAAGTCTCGATATACGACATGTACCGGTCTCAACGGATTTGACTAACCGACCCGTGTTAGTAAATCTTGACCAGGAACTATATTTGATAATATACATTTAGCAGTGACACTTCTCAATGTCAATTACAAACTAACTTTGTAACTGTGTACTGCATTATATATTATCAGGCCTTTGTCTAATATATACATATCACTAAACCACATTTAGTTTCAATCTAATCGTAATCAGATCGAATACGTATATAAAAACAAGAGGTGCATCCATAATTAAGTAATATTATGGAAAAATGGGATGTTCGTATTCATGAATCAGACATAAATACGGTCCGGATTGGCGCTCTGAGCACCAACCCCAACAGATCCATCACCTCGTGTATCCAATGATAGCAAATATCGATGTGCTTCGTCCGGAAATGATACATTGAGTTCTTGCTCAAGTCCAAAGTACTCTGACTATCACAATGTATTTTTTATTATGTCTGCTTGATCCCTAATTCTTGAAGAAAATGATTTAGCCACAATATTTCCTTTCCTACTTCCGTTGCTGCAATATACTCAGCTTCTGTTATGGATAATGTAATATACCTCTATAATCTTGACCGCCATGACACAGCTCCCGCTGTAAAAGTGTAGAGAAAACCTGATGTAGATTTTCTACCATCAAGATATTTTGTTATATTTAAATCTATATAGCCTTCCAAGATTGGATCAGCTCCATCGTAGCACATACATAACTTCAATGTACCCTTAAGGTACCTGAGAATCCATTTGACTACCTCACAGTGTTCTTTTCCTGGGTTAGAGAGAAAACGGCTCACTACACCCACTTTTGTGTTTCTTTTGTATCTAATGAACTTCTCTAACCCTAAAAAATGAAAAAAAAATAATATATACTCACAAATTTAAGCCCTTGGCCGAATTTGAGGTAATATTAATATCTAGATATTTTTGGTTTCATTTAAAGTTTACAACTTGCACTTGTAATCATCAACTTTTTAATGAAATAAAGTAAGTCAACAATTGCAACTCAAAAATATAACACTTATATTCATTTTAGGTGTAGGCCGAAATTTACAATAAATTAAAGGTAATTGATATTTTAATTTTAACAATTTAAAATAAATATCCAAGGAAGTCAAATCCAATTTGACAACATTTTCCTTTAATGTAAAGTCAAACATTTACACTAATAATCATTTCCTAACTTTATCATTTGGTGAGATGTTTATATTTTAATTATATTAATTATTTCACAATTAAATAATTAATTAAATACAAATATCTCAAAATATATGTATTATATTTACTTTAAATATGTCAAATACATATATATTAATGATATATGTCAAATACCTTTATTTGATCATTTATTAATGTGTATTTAATAATATCATATATTAAATACAAACACACATTAATTAGGAAATGACGGTTCGGCCCGTTCGCATGTATATTTCGTTTAACGTTTAATGATTTATAAATAATCATCATTATTCATAAAAGTTGCCATAGTGCTCTGCGAGTATACTTCATTAGTGAGACTCTCTAGATTCAGGTATATCCGTCACAAAATCCAATTTCGTGTCCATAATTTACCCACCCGTAAATTATGACGACCACGGATAAACTAGCTGAATCATACAGGTCGAGGTCATTGCATACGTATAATCCCTCCGTCACAAGTATTTGGATAATACCAGAGATATAGATGTAAACGTCAAATCTCTATAGGTATTATCTCATCGACATATCTATTAGCAATCTCTAAATAACATTCGGAACTTACTTCCGAAGTATATTGTGGCCACAGATTTAACAGACTGCTAATCATATATTGACTACTTATGTTCTGTACACAGAACTGACAGATCATATCTTAATACACACCGGATATCATGAGGATCGGTCCACACCCAACGAACAGACAGAGGTCTGATCTAAATAGATCGGTGACGTGACTGCTATCTAAGTGTGGAGGATGTCTAATACATCCACTGTGGTATCTCAAGTCGAAGGACCACTATGCTATTCAACCCGAGAATATTCTTATTGACGTTGGTGTACCATCCATTAAAAATCTTCAGTGATTCGTTCAGTGTTTATCTATTATAAACACCTACACGTCTATACGAGTCTCCCTAGACTCATGGTTCATTGGGATAAACCATCGGACCAAGTCTCGATATACGACATGTACTGGTCTCAACGGATTTGACTAACCGACCCGTGTTAGTAAATCTTGACCAGGAACTATATTTGATAATATACATTTAGCAGTGACACTTCCCAATGTCAATTACAAACTAACTTTGTAACTGTGTACTGCATTATATATTATCAGGCCTTTGTCTAATATATACATATCACTAAACCACATTTAGTTTCAATCTAATCGTAATCAGATCGAATACGTATATAAAAACAAGAGGTGCATCCATAATTAAGTAATATTATGGAAAAATGAGATGTTCGTATTCATGAATCAGACATAAATACGGTCCGGATTGGCGCTCTGAGCACCAACCCCAACAGATCCATCACCTCGTGTATCCAATGATAGCAAATATCGATGTGCTTCGTCCGGAAATGATACATTGAGTTCTTGCTCAAGTCCAAAGTACTCTGACTATCACAATGTATTTTTTATTATGTCTGCTTGATCCCTAATTCTTGAAGAAAATGATTTAGCCACAATATTTCCTTTCCTACTTCCGTTGCTGCAATATACTCAGCTTCTGTTATGGATAATGTAATACACCTCTATAATCTTGACCGCCATGACACAGCTCCCGCTGTAAAAGTGTAGAGAAAACCTGATGTAGATTTTCTACCATCAAGATATTTTGTTATATCTAAATCTGTATAGCCTTCCAAGATTGGATCAGCTCCCTCGTAGCACATACATAACTTCAATGTACCCTTAAGGTACCTGAGAATCCATTTGACTACCTCACAGTGTTCTTTTCCTGGGTTAGAGAGAAAACGGCTCACTACATCCACTGCATGAGCAATATCTGGCATGATACATACCATAACATATATTAGGGTTTCAACTGCTGAAGAATATGGTATTGATACATCTCAGTTTGAAATGGTATGCTACCGAAATGCTGACAGGTTTGGCATTATGTATATCGAATCTCCTAATTATCCATTCAATATAACTCTCATGTGAAAGCCATAACCGTTTGTTCTATCTGTCTTAAACTATTTGTATTCCCAAAATCTGTTGAGTTGGTCTTAAGTCTTTCATGTCGAAAGACTTAGAGAGTTCATTCTTCAGCTGGCTGATCTTCGCTGCATCTTGTCCAACGATCAACATGTCATCCACATATAATAGAAGAGCAACAAAATTTCCATCCAGAAACCTTTGAATGTAAACACACTAGTCCGCTGCAGTTCTTTTATAGTTTTGACTCACCATGAATGAGTAAAACTTCTTGTACCACTGCCTTGGTACTTGCTTGAGGTCGTACAAGCTCTTATTCAGCTTGCAAACAAGGTTCTCTTTTCCTGAAACCTTCAGGCTGCTCCATGTAGATTTATTCATGTAGATCACCATAAAAAAATGTTGTCTTAACATCCATTTGTTCAAGCTCTAAATTCAAACTGGCTACCAATCATAGGATAACTCGGATTGAAGCCATTTTTACAACTGGTGAAAAGAATTCATCAAAGTTGATTCTCTTTTTCTATATGAATCATTTGACTACTAACCGGGCTTTGTGTTTCATCACATTTCCGCTGCTATCATTCTTCAGTTTGAACATCTATTTATTCTTCAGTGCTTGCATGCCTCACGGGAGCTTGACTATCTTATAAGTATGATTCTTCTATAGAGATTTCATTTCATCGTGCATTGCGTGCAATCATTTTCCTTTATCTTTATGAGATACAGCTTCCTTGAAATTTTCTGGCTACCCCTTTTCAGTAAGCAGAATATAGTCAGATCTTGAGTATCTGTTTAAAGGAATCTGGCCTCGCTCAGATCTTCATACTTAAGGTTCACTGATCTCTGGAGGTCTGTCGTCATCCAGATCTATGAATTATCCTTTAGACTCTGATGGAACGAGTTGCAGCTCTTATTCCTCAATATCATCTTCTTCCTCTGATTCTGCTTCTGACATATCATGCACCCCATCATAATCTGTGGCCACTCGTGTTGGTGTTGGGGTTGTGTCTGGATTTGAATCAGTTTTTTCGGCACTGGAATTAGAAGACATCTTGGGCTTTTCAATATCTTTTATTTTATAGTCTTTAAGAAACACTATATCTCTGCTTCTAATGACCTTATTTTCCTTCGGGTCCAATAACCTGTATCTGAATTCATCGTCTCCATAGCCTATGAATATGCATTGATTAGTCCTTGTATCGAGCTTTTACTTGAGCTCCTTGGATACATGTGTAAAGGCTAAACAACTGAATGTTCTAAGGTGAGAATATGAGGTCTTACCAAACCACATTTTCTCTGGAATTTCAAAATTCAACGGTACATGATGAGTATTAAAAAGTGTACACTTAATAAATAAGAAACTAATCATTTTACAATTATAATTTCATTAATCCCTTTAATTTAGCACATTTGTTAAATAATAATTATATTTATGTTTTATTGTAATTTTTATTTCTTATGTAGGTGAAATAATACTTTGGATGCATAAGTAGAAAAATGAACGTGATATTTGGATTTTGGAGGCCAAAAACTTAAAATGGCTTTCTAACAGTGTACAATTTTGGAAATTCCAACGCTGCGCAATTTTCGTATTTTGGCCATAATTTTTTACTCCGATATCGGAATGAGGATATTCAAATTCCAGATGAAAGAAAACTCAAAAATCTACAACTTTACTGTTGACAAAGATTTCTAGTTCTGAATTGTTCAAGGCCGAAAATGATGAAAAATTCAAATTGTGTTATATGTAAAAGTCATTATCAATTTGTAATCATTAAAAAAATAATAATAATAAAAATATTTTGGTGGAGGGTCACCATCCACCTTTCGATGGATGACCCTCCACTTGCTGCCATTATTGAAAATTTACAATTGCAATTGTCAAATGCAATTGCAAATTGTGAGAAGAGGTGTCGAGCACCTCTATTTATAGAGGTGCTCTGTACCTTATTTTCTTCAGTCTGATTTCCACAATTCTCTTTGAAAATTTATGGAGTTTCAGCTCTTGTGTATTTTATTTTTTTAAAGATTTCTTGTATTTTCTTTTTTCAGTAATAAAATTATGTGTGTTTTTACTCAAATTATGAGTAGCTAATTTCTTTTTGCTGGGGTAAATGGTGAAGCTTTTAAAATGAAAATATATATTAATCTCACTTATATTATAATATATAAATTGTAATCTAATGATTAATACTTAATTTAAATATGAATTAATTATTGACAAACTTTGTTACCCGATGATTATTAAAATCATTTTACATTTATAATTTCATTAATCCCTTTAATTTTACAAATCTGTGAAAGAATAATTAAATTGATATTTTATATATTTTTTTGTGATTTTTATTTATTGTGCAGGTAAAATACTATTTTGAAGCTCAACGGGAAAATGGATATGAAATCTGAATTCCAAAACCCAGAAACCCAAAAGAGTATGACAGTTAGATTCAAATCGGACTTGAAAAATATTTACCGTGTTTAGTTTGGTAATAAAATTAGCTTACAATGTATTTAGTCACACATTTATTATATATAATATTATTTTAAAAAAATGCCAATCTACCTTTCGGTGGATTGGCACCTTCCTTTAAAAAAAACACAACATGACAAACCACTTTTGGTTTGTCATGTTATGAAAATTACATGCAACTTGAAAGTTGCATGCAATTTCAGTGGAAGAGGATGCTCAACATCTCTTCCCTTAGCTTCCTATACACAATTTCATTTCGAAAATTTATGAAGGGATCCAGCTCGTGTGCGTTTTATTTTTGTAAGCTTTTTTTACTTTTTTTTCTTTCTGTAATAAAAATATGAGTGTTTTTATTCAAATTATGACTAGCCAATTTCGCCCTGCTGGGGGTAATGGGTGAAGCTTTTAATATGAAAATTTAGATTAATCTTATTTAGATTATAATATATAAATTATAATCTAATGATTAATATTTAATTTAAATCTGAATTAATTATTGACAAACTTTATTACTGCTTATATGACTGGTTTTATTTATTTAGCATAATTGAGTACCTAACTGGACTTGTTATAGACAAAAGCTATCAACACTTTTATGGCTGGTTTTAAATATTTTGGCATAATTAATTCCTGAAATAAATTAATTGAGTAATAATGACAATTTATATATTATAAAAAAGTAAGATTTCTAAATTTGAAATATTAAAAGTGGATCTCATTTCCCCAGTATTTTATTTTATTGTTACAGTTTAATTTAAAATTTTCAATCTCTTCAAACAAATCAATCTTTTCATTTTTACTCAAATTATTATTTTAATTTACTAAATCTATTCCTTGTGGATCGACCTCGGACTTACCATGTTATTTTATTATTTCGATACTCTTATATTTTGGAGTAAAGATTATTTTTATTTTGTATATCTTTTGTTTGTATTTTCTGTATCTCATTAGATCTAATCACTATATTTATATTTTTTTTCCTTATTTTTCTTTTCTTTTGTCATTTTATTTTTTATTTTATTTTTTGTCCCGCTTGTTATTTTTATTATTACTTTTTTTTAAGTATTGTATTTTTAAATTTTAGCATATAGTCTGCATTTAGGTTGCATGAAATATTGGTCTCGATCATCTAGCGGTAGATTAAATAGGAGTTTTCATAACCTTCATCGTCAGTCAAAATGACCGAGAACCAAAATGAAAATCCACCTGCCCAAGTTGAAAATCCAGTTGATCATGAAGAAAATGAGTTTCAGCATGACGATCTTAATCATCCTAGGATACTCAGACAATTCATGAATCCCACTAGGACAGGATCACCATCTTGCATTATTTTCCCCCATATGCATCACGTTTCAATTTTAAACCAGGTGTCATCCAACTTTTACCCACATTCCACGGTCTGGAATCAGAAAATCCTTATCAGCACTTAAGGGAATTTGAAGAGGTATGTAACACTTGCACATACCAAAATTGCAGCATGAATATAATTCGACTCAAGTTTTTTTCCTTATTCTTTAAATGATAAAGCTAAAATTTGGCAGCATAATCTTAGGTCAGGATCCATCAGAACATGGGATGATTTGCAGGAATAATTTCTAAAAAAAATCGTTTCCCCTCACATGACAAACTCTTTTAAGAGAAGAATCACAAATTTCACACAAGAGTCAGAGGAAACATTTTACCAATGTTGGGAGAGATTTAAAGAGATGTTGAATGTTTGTCTATATCACGATTTTGAAACATGAAGGTTGGTTTCCTACTTCTACGAGGGTTTAACACCCCAAAATAGACAAGTAGTGGAAATGATCTGTAATGGTGAGTTTAGGGACAAAAATCTAGAAGATGCACCAGATTACTTAGAACACATAGCAGAGAATGCACAACAATGGGAAATAGTTGTCACTTATGAGTCATCTGTAAAACCAAAGTCATCTAGTAGAGGTATGTTTAACCTTAGGGAAGTTCGTGACCTTTCTGCTAAGTATGCATCTCTAGCTAAAAAAATTGAGGCATTAGAAATGAGGTAGAATAATCATGTCAAGTCAGTTCAAGAAGTCATGTGTCATATCTGTAATTCAAATGAACATGTCACACAAGTTTGCCCAACCTTACCAGCCATGCATGAATGTCTCTATGACCAAGTCAGTTCCATAAACACCTTCAAGAGACTAAATCCAAATCCATACTCCCAAACCTATAATTCTGGTTGGAGAAACCATCCAAACTTCAATTGGAGGAATGATAACCAAGCACAACCATCGCAACAACCTCCCCAGGTACACCATAATTTCCAAAATTCCCAGAATTATGCACCATATATCCACCACCTAGGAAAACCCTTGAGGATACCTTGTATGCATTCATTGAGAAAAAGGAAGCCATCAATAACCAAAATGTGCACACATTGATTGATCTGAAAGATATTTTCTCCAAAATCATATTTTTTTTTACCATTAATGAGAAAGAGAAGTTTCATGTATAACCACAGCCAAATCACAAGAGTCACCAAAACCTTTACGATAGTAGTACTGGTAGTCAACACATAGACCAAGTCAAATCTGTTATTACTCTTTGCAGTGGTAAGGTCATCCACATACCTATTCTTGAACCTCGCGAAGTTGAAAATAAATCAGATTTATAGGGTAAGGAAGGGGTTGATGAACCATTACCTATCGTTGATGATACCAATTTTTCTCATGCACCTCAATTTCCTCAAGCATTAAAAATAAACAAATTGAATCATTCCCCAGAGATTTATGAAATATTCAAACAAGTGAAGGTCAATATTTCTTTGTTAGATTTCATCTAACAGATATTGTACGGGCCAAATTTGGGCCAAAGGCATTTTTGACTTTTCGCTTCACGCCCAATATCAGTAATAGCCCAATCCCTCCAAACAGTACCCAGAATAGACTTGGGCTAAGGACCCAATTACCTTCTCAGGCCCACACAAAAAGAGAGGCCTACCAAGCAAACCCTTGACTTATCAGTTACCCAAACCTAAAACGCATAAATCAAGGTTAGTAACTCCCCTCACGTAGTTAGCCGTTTTTGACACCCAACCGACGAGCAATTAATGGAGGAATTAAAGCTGACCTCGAAGGAGTCTATAAAAAGAAGAGATGATTCATTGTTCAGAGGCAGGTTTTAAGCACTCATACTCGAACTCTCTAAGCTTCTTACTCTCTAAACACCAGCCACCGCCCTCATGACAGTCAACCGAAGTCAAGGTAACATCAAACCTTGCTCTTCCAATATTTACAGCTCGTCTTCGCCACTGAATTGAGCGTCGGAGAGCCTACGGTACCCACCACACCGGTAGGCAGTACTCCCCGCTTATTCTACATGTATTTTGCAGGTTCGCTAGTGCCCTCATACTATAAAATTCTCGATTGTGGACCTCGGGCGAAAACCAACATCCATAATTTGACACCCACCGTGGGGCCTTAGCGATTCATAGCAGGTAAAGATCTTTCGGTCTATGGTCACTAAAAGCACAATTACTTATGGCTTCTAGCAATGAACAGACACCAGACCCCGTGGCAGCACAATTAGCTATGCTCCAAGAACGATTACGAACTTTAGAAGAAGAGAACCTGACCATGCGAAACTCCAACACAAACCTTCAGAGACAGTTGGAGAAAATCTCTTCAACCTCTCAACATCGTGACACTCCAAATCAACCTAGCAATCCAGCAATCCTACCCGCATTTAACGAAGTGGCAGATAATAATCCACCAAGCGACCTTGGCTCAAAGAATCCGCATTTAATGATGGCCGCATCATGTGTTGGTAGAGTTACATGAAGGAGAATGTGGGAATCATTCTGGAGGAAGAAGCTTGGCACTTCGAGCCCATTCGACAGGTTACTATTGGCCCACCATGAGTGCCGACTTTGCAGACTTCACAAGGAAATGTGAGAAATGTCAAAGGTTTGCCCCAATTTCACACCTCCCACCAGAGAGACTCAATCCTATCTTATCCCTTTGGCCGTTCATGAAATGGGGGATGGATATCATTGGGAAAATTCCAACCGCCCCAGGACAAAGAGTCTACATGCTTGCACTTACAGACTACTACTCGAAGTGGATTGAAGTAGAATCTTTTACCATGATACGAGATAAAGAGGTACAGTCATTCATCTGGAAGAATATCATATGTCGATTCGGCATACCGAGAGAGATTGTGACTGATAATGGTTCGCAATTCGTCAGCCATCATTTTCAAGATTTCTGTAGAAATTGGGGTATAAAATTAAGCATTTCAACCCCACGCTTCCCACTAGCTAATGGTCAGATGAACAAAAAAATATTGAATATTTTGAAGAAAAGATTAAATATTTTGAAGAAAAGATTGGAGAAAAATAAAGAAGCTTGTGCAGATGAACTCTATAGAGTCTTGTGGTCTTACATAACAACGGTCAGGTCATCCATTGGAGAAACTCCATTCTCTCTGGCGTTTCGTACCGAAACAGCAATACCAAAAGAAGAAAGCATCACATCCCCACGATACCAATGGCTCAATGAGGATTCGAATCGACAACTTATGAATCATAGTCTTTATACAATTGATGAATTGAGGGACCGGGCATCCATTCGACTAGCAGCCCATCGGAAAAGGATGGACAAACACTTCAACAAAAGTGTTAGGAAAAGAACCTTCAGAGAATGAGATTGGGACCTACGCAGAGTCTTCCAGAACACCAAGGAAGTTGGAGATGGTAAGTTGGGACCAAATTGGGAAGGACCATACCTCATCACAAAGGTCGTTGGGCAAGGAGCCTATAAACCGTGGAAGGAACACTTATCCACAATAGTTGGAATGCAATTCATCTTAAGCGATTCTACTGGTAATGCATGCATACTTAATTGTGTTTCCATTGTGAAATAAATGATATATTATTTGCAAAATTCATTCGATGTGAAAACAAAATGCGTTCAAAAACTATATTTACTTTACATTCCACAACGATTGTTTGATACAAAAAAAGAGAAAAACATTAAACAAGCTACGTCATCAAACTTCGGGAGTCTCGGTTGGTTGATCTACTGCAGCTTCATGAGCACCAATAGAGATCTTCTTCTAGAACAACAAGCTCGACTCCCGACAAACCAACGTCTTCACCTTCCATCTTCTGACTCTCTGTCGCTACCATTCCAATTTTAGCTCCTACTTCCTCATTGTTCCCAACAGCCATCGATTCGACTTCCTCTCATTTTTCTTCTTCACTACCTTCATTCGACGAAGAGAGTCCAGCCACCAGCCTGTCGTATTCTCGAATCTATTTCTTGGACTTCCATGTAAAAACTTTTCCTTTAAGATAATCCTTCATCAAATTGCTCATTTCCTTCATCATGGACTCGAATGCAATTCCTTCAAGTTGTTCAAGCAGTTGCTCATTCTCTTTCTTTACATCATCAAAGCCATGCTTGTAGGCTACAAGTGTGGCTTCAGACACTTCTCTCTCCACTTTAAGTGTAGCCTTGGTTTCCTTCAACTCCTTCTCCAATCTATTTCCCTTCCTATCAGAAGCATCCAGCCCGGACTTCAACTCAGTTGCTTCCTTCCTTAGTATAGTAAGGGATTTCTCCAAGTCCCTTATCCTCATTTGACTCGACTCGACGTACTTATGCATGTACAAGCTGTATTCCAGTGTTTGAAAAACTCTAGGTTAGTTCTCATTCGACCAGACATAAAGAAATATTAAAAGAATAAGCTTAATTATACATACTTGATAACTCAAGGCTGCTGCTTTCTTCATTGCCTCAACTGGGCCTATCTCCGTTAGTCTGTTTTCATCCTCTTCTAGAAGAAGCCCTTTCACAAATTTGTTAAGGCTGGAAGGATCTGAAATCGTAGTCGACCCATGAGGAATCCTTATTATGATATTTTCAAGATCCTCCTCCACCTCAGTAACGACTTTCCTTTTCTTCCTAGCCACAGTCATTTCAGTCGACTGCCCTTTTGCCACTACAGCCTCATCTGAAACGAATTCTTTTAATTTGGGAGCCTCAACATTTTCAACTTCGGGTTCCCCCCTTAGCTTTCTTGGCTCTCATTCGGCTCTTCATTTCATCAATTGAAGACACTTTAAAAGGCCCTGACATTATTTCTTCCACCCATAAAAGTTCTTCAGGAGTTAAAGGCTTTAAAAGTGTTGACTCTCCGTATATCTTTCGACACGGCCAACTACAGTATATCATGGCCAAAACGTGTTTACAAATGGCCAAAAAGGTACCTTCTCGATCATGAATCTCCTTCCACAACAGAGTCTCCCTCAATCTTTTCTCTACCAAGATGACTCTCCAGTCTCGGTCTTCTGCAGATAAAGCTATGATAGTTTTTGTGTTGGAAATGGTTCGACTTATTGTCTCAAACGACCTATTTCGTAGAGGACCTGCAAAAATAAGAATAAGGTATCAGTCTCATTACACAAGTGTATTCAAATATAATGCATGATGAAGATGTAATACTCACTCGACAAACTCCAATATTCTGGGATTCGACCAGCTCCAGCCGACCCAAATATACTCTCACCCCTCGCAAAGAAATAATCAGATTGCTAGTTCCCTCTATCATTTGATGGAATCCCAGTCACTAAGTGTTTCTTCTTCTGGCGAAGAAACAAAGTGTATATTCCCTTTTCAGTCAGATGTTCCTTTAGGTAGTATGAGAATAACACATCCTTCACTTCGAAGAACACCCCTAATTCGAAATTCATGCATTCAATTGATAATAGAATCCTCCAAGTATTAGGCATCAATTGAGAAAGAGTGATCTGAAAATGATCCAAACCCTCCCAAACTAATCTCGGTATGGGAAATATAAACCCATCTGCAAAAGGTCGTTCATAGAACCTAATCCACACTGGGACTTTGTAATATATTCTTTCACTCGGCAAAAGTAATCTTAGGTCTAATGAGTTTGGAAACCTACATTTGCACCTAATTTCCCTTAGAGATTTCTCTATCACTCGACTGGCAGGGTTTTTTGTTAATATATTTGTTGGTTCACTTGTGCTGGGAATCCCACTCGACTCTCCAACTGCTGGTAAAGTCCTAAACGATATAGCCTCGGTAGGAACCTCTTGAGATAACTCTACTACCATTATTAATCCAGCCTTGATGAGGTCCTCATATGACCAATCCCTATATGTTTCTTCCTCACTCGACTCACTAGAGGATGGTTTAGCAAATCTATCGATTTCAGCACCTAAACTACCTAAGGATTCTTCACTCGACATTCTCCAAACGACAAGCATATGAACATAAGATTTCTTAAAAATCTATTTCCTAAAGATCAAGATCTACTCCAATCCTCAAACATAATTTCGACGATAATTCTACGATTCTAAAGATCAAACAGCCTATATTGACTAAGAACAGCTTGAATCTACATTATGAATATTTAAAGATATTGAAGAACATGAGATGGGTTTTTGAAGAATACCTTGAAAGCTTGAGACTCATCCCAACTTGATGAATGAAGTGAGTTTTTACGAATGAGGCAAATGAGCAATCAAAGTTCCTTTTTATACCATCCTTCTTAGCGCCTCGAATTCCCACCAAAAATACCTCGTAACTTACGCTAGGGTTGCATTAAATGACTGAAGAAAAGTCTAGAAGCGATCATGGCCCATCATGCAAATGGGAACTCTATTAATAATGTCAACTAAAGGAAGTTATGGTCGAAAATGCCTCAGGAGAGGACTTATTACTTGTACTAGTGCCACTCGACACGACATTGTTGGAAGTTTTGACACAAGACACAATGTCACTCCACACGACATCAATGGAAGGCTTGGCACAAGAGGTGGTGCCACTCGACACAACATCGATAGAAGGCTTGGCATAATATATGTTGTTACTCGACACAACAAATTTTGTATGAATCAACTACTAAAACTTCATTTGTTTCAGTTGACAGTGGACATCCCCTATAGACTCATGTCGAGTCAAATAAAGACCTGGATTACTCTCATTCCAGACGATAATGTCATATGAATCAACTCATGAATCTTCATCTGGTTCAGTCGACATGGGACATCCCATATGGACTCATGTCGAGTCAAATGAAGACCTGGATTACTCTCATTCCAGACGACTATGTCGTATGAATCAACTCATGAACCTTCATCTGGTTCAGTCAACATGAGACATCCCATATGGACTCATGTCGAGTCAAATGAAGACCTGGATTACTATCATTCCAGACGAAAATGTCGTATGAATTAACTCATGAATCTTCATCTGGTTCAGTAGACCGGTGACATCCCCCATGGACTCATGTCGAGTCAAATGAAGACTGAACTAATCTCAATTCGGACGACAAAGTCGTAGGGGTGTTCGCGGTGCGGTTCGGGTCGATTTTTTCATTTTTTTTCTTCAAACCGCGCGGGTTGGCGGTTTGGAAAATTAGAAACCGAAACCGCAAATTTGATAAGGAAAACCGCGGCGGTTCGGGTTGGCGGTTTAGCGGTTTGGGCGGTTCGGGTCGGCTGTTTGGATTATAAAATTTTTAAGAAAATTTTATGTGTTAATTCAAAGTCTCTGCAGATGATCATGATAGATTTAGTGGTATAGTAGCAGACTGTATACTCTGGTATTTTTATTTTTATTTTGCATTAGTTAGTGAAGTTTCTTTCTGTTACTTCATATCACACAGCTTGTGCAAGTAGTTACTTTTATTTTCAGCATTGGAATCCAATGGCCTCGTTGTTGAAGAAATAAAACGTATGAACACTTCATTAATCAACAGTCCAGATGAAAAAGCCAGCTCTCTGCTCCACCGTGTTACAAATTGTGGGTTGGATTAAGTCGTCGTGTTAATTTCTTGCCCAGGCTGTAATTCGGTGTGATCCATATGATTGTAGTGTGTAATCGGGATTATATTCTTATTTGCGGTTTGGGCGGTTCGGTGTGGGTCAAAACCGCGCACCGACCCGAAATTTGCGGTTTGATTCGGTGCGGTTTGAAATCATTTTTAATATTTTTTCAAACCGCGCGGTTCGGTTCGGTACGGTTCATGGTTTGACCCGAAATGGTGTTCACCCCTACAATGTCGTATGAATTAAACCATGAACCTTCATCTGGTTCAGTCGACAGAGGACATCCCACATGGACTCATGTCGAGTCAAATGAAGCCTGGACTAGTTGTTAGGGATATGCCCTATACCCAACTTGTGGATGGGCTATATGTACATGTATTTGTAATATTTTCATTAATTAATAAAATGGCAATCTTTATTATACGTGTCTTACATAACTTATATGAATCATCAACACTGTAATAAAGCCCTTGGAGTAATAAGACGATGGCTTCCACGCCTTATGAGAATCATTACTCTTAAATGTTCCTAGTCATAGTTTTGTGAATAATCTGGGCGTTCATAAAGCAGAGAGACTAGCATGATGATATGATCCGCCCTTAAGTGGGGTAGTCGATCTCATAGGCTACTAGTGGAGATCCGTCCGCTTGGTGTATCACATGGATGTATGAGTTGCTCGTGTCCATCGAACTGACCGCCGAAAGTTTTCATATGGAGTGTTTATCTCATGTGTCTGTGAGAACTTTCATGTATCGATTATATGACTAGTCCTTAGACTTGAGGTCTTTACAATCTTATATGTGGATCAAATAACTTTGACATTCTCATTCCCCGGTTCAAAAGATCCGATCATAAGGGTATGATTGGGTCATTTATTGAAACACATGAAGTTTGTAAAGATACAACAGAGAATCGCCACTCTCTCGGATAATATTTTCTTATAATAGTAGTATTCCAGTTCGTGGGTTGATATGTGTGATCAATGCTTAAGATTGTGGCCACAACGGAAGAATCATGCGAGATTCTTGGGTTAGCACGATTCATGACATTATCAACATCATACTTTTGACCATATGGGTATACATTTTCCGTACCCTAGGTCAATAGGTGGGGATACAGTGAGACGAAGGACCGTATCATATGTAAATCGCATACAAAATGGGTATATATATATATATTTCCTTCTCGTTTGAAGGCTTTGGCATGTTAGTAGATGTCAACCTTGGTCATTGAAATCGAATGACCATCTGATCGGAGGATAATTTATGTTCGATTAAATTATCACGATTCATTTCATGTCCAACTTGAGGGGAACCCAAAAGGTCACACACACAACAAAGTCGAAATCAATGGTTAACAGTGCACAGTACATATTTAACAACATATATGATTGATGTAGGAATTGTTCATAAATGATTCAATAAGTTTAATGTTGAACAGATCATTTATGAGGTTTCATAGTGGCTTAGGGATGGTGAATGACGATAGAGGCACTTTGGGAATTGGAATAACCAAAATTAAAAAAAAAAATACTATTAACGTGAATAGTACCGCGTGAATAGTATTATGTGAATAGTAAAAAAAATTTTTGTTATTTTTGTTATTTGTTTTGAATTCCAATTCGGCTCAAACTCTTATTAGGGTTTTATAATCTCATTAAACCACTAAATTAAGATCTAATGTCTAAGATTAAATTGGTTTTTATCCCATATCGGATTCTTAATTAATTTTGTCGTCTTTGGAGCACTATATAAACCCAAAGAATTTTTCACAAATTTTTGCACCAAACCTTTCATATTTTGGGTTTATATAAGTGAGAAACTCTAAAGTTTAAGAGTAAGCCACTGATTTTGAGGATCCTTAAGTCTAATGGACTAAAGGAACTTCAAGTTAAAAGTTTTAAGGTATTTGCCTAGGTTAGCACCAAGGGCAAAATACATGTGCACTCAAGGCGTAGTCTTGCCGTTGAGTTTTGGCTTTGGTGTGTGCATCTTTGGAGGCCACACACTTAGGTGACTCTTTGGAATGTGGAAAAGCTTGTTGAGTTCGAGAAAAGCTTGTAGATTGGAGGGATGACTGGAGGAGTCTTCGGTTCAAGTAAGTCTTTTTCTTTCTTTGTTTTAATTAGAGTTCTTTTGATAGTTAGCATGTTTAGGTTTATGTTCTTTGCATGTTTTATGAGTTTTTATGCTTAGAATATATAGTAACATGCCTAGGCTTGTAAAATAATCAAAACAAATGGGTCTTGGGTAAAGGGAAAGCGGCATAATAATTTTAATTTTCCGCTGCGCACTCGCGGCCGCTTCCCTACAGTGGTATCAGAGCGTCGTTTTTGTTTTGATTAGTTCTCACTCGTTTGAACTCAAAATTGGGTGTTTAAAAACTCGTTGGAAAGCTAACACCCTGAACTTAATTTTAGGCACAAGTTTTCCACGATTTGGTTAATATTTGATTTGTGAAATTGCATTTAAAGGTCAGGCGTCTGCAGAAAAACGTGAATAGTGAATTTATTTGAATAAAATAAAATGCAATATCATAATTAAATATTAATCAAAGTTATTTAATGCCTAAAATAATTCCAACATATTAAAACTCATATGCTTGATGATTCTATGTATGATTAGAATTGGCATGATTATTTTAGGGTGCAAGCATCTAGAGACTTTCTAAGAAATAGAGAGTGTATTGCTTATCTCTTAGCTAATTAATTATTTCGTGATGAACTTAGAGATTTATTACCTTTAAGGCTAATAAATATAAATCACTTGTTTATAATAAAAGACATTATAAAAGATACAAGTGGGGTGGGACCAATGCGTTAATAAAACTTTCCAAACTAAAGTTAATTTAACCAAATGTATTATTAGAGTTAGATAATGATTTGGTGTCTTCCTTCACTCACTACCTTTTTATAGCCAAAAGGAAAAGTTGTGAAGACATCTAGATAATCATTTACTCAAAGCTTACCTTAAAGCATATTTAAAGTGTTGGACTAATTTGGAGGATCTATTGTTTATTCCTGTCACCAAGGCGATAAGAGCCTAAGAGGTAAGGGTATTTAAGAGAGTTCGCTCCACTCTCCCTCTGGGGAATTTTCAATGGAGGAATCCATTTGACAGTTATTCACTTAAACTTGCTAAAATCCTCAATAATAATTTAAGTCTAAAATTTACCTCCCATTGTAAAGTATAGACCCAAAGGGCTTAAACCGTATTGGCAGGACTAGGCTTTACCAGACTGACCAATACCAATTTGTCCCTAAATCGTACTATTGACAATGGTTTGACTTTTCTGAGTCATAAGACGTAGCGACCCTTAGGCCTGGTCTTATAACTTAGTGGCAAAGATTGGGTGTCCACAATGACTAGCATAAGCTATGGCATGTCTGATTGCCCAACCCAATGATCAAGGAATTGTGATTTATATCATAAATTGTTTGGGAACCTACCTAATTATCGTATTTTATAACGACTGGCCCGAGTCGGAGTTATAAAATGATGATAATGGGATCCTTGCCTGCAAGAAATCCATCATATTGGGGTTGATGCGATTTGCTTAAAATTTTAAAATAATTGAGTGGGAGAAAATTCATAATATTAAAAACCCATGTTATTATGAAATATTAATACAAACATATTCCTAATTTTAACATTCTCTCTTAACAGGTGGGTTAAAATATTTCACAAACATTCAAATGGCAAACAGAGTATCACTTCGTTCTATCCTTGATGAGCATAAGCTCAAAGGGGACAACTACAATGATTGGTTTAGAAACTTTAAAATTGTCTTACGACAAGAAAAGATTTTCTATGTTCTTGAAAGACTATTTCTCCCTGAACCCGCAGAAGATGCTGACCAAGATATATTTGATGCTTGGAAGAAACATGTCGATGATGATGAGCAAGCAGTTTGCATAATGCTTGGCTCTATGTCGGACGAACTTCAAAAAGCTCACTAAGATATGGATGCTCAAACCATCATCTTTCACTTGAAGGAGTTGTATGCAACTTCCGTTCATACCGTGAGATTCCAAATGTCATGTGCCTTATTCCAAAGAAGGTATAAGGAAGGATATGTTAGTGGACATGTGCTTAAAATGATTGGCCACATTGAAAAATTGGCCAACCTCGGGTTCATCATGGATCATGAGATAGGTCACGATCTAATTTTTCAATCCTTACCAAAAGAATTCTCTAACTTTATTATGCAGAGTCTGATAAAGAAGCTATTTTAGCAGAATTGCACAATCTGATAAAGCAAACAGAGAATGACTTAAAACCGGAGCTTAAAACCTCCGTCATGCTTACGGGTACGGACCTAAAGCCACGAGGTCCAAAGAAAAATAAGGGTAAGGCCAAGGCTCCAGATCACCTAAATCCCAATGGTAAGGTGGAGAAGAAAAATAGAAATGGGAAATATTTCTTTTGTGGAAAGAAGGGTCATTGGAAGAAAGACTGCAGATCCTTGAAAGCCAAAGAAGCCAGGGAAGCCCAAGAGGCCAAGAAGCCCAATGCTTCATGTATGTTGTATATGATTGAACTATATTCTCAAAACTCTGAACCTTCTACTTGGGTGCTTGACACCGGTTGTGGGACTCACTTGTGTAACAATGTGCAGGGCCTGAGAAACAGTAGGAGACTCCGTCATGGGGAGGTTGACTTACGTATGGGTAATGGACAAAAACTGGCTGCATTGTGTGTGGGGACTTATTCATTAGTTTTGCCGAATGGTTTAGTTTTAGAAGATTGTGTTTATATACCTTCTCTAGTAAAGAACATCATTTCAATTTCTTCTTTATGTAATAAAGGATTTTCATGCCTAATAAGTTGTAATGAATGTTCTATTTATTTCAATGAAATAAAATATGGAGATGGTGTTTTGAATAATGGTATCTATGTCTTACAAACTAACAAAGAATGTTCAACCTCTAATATATACAACGTTAACTCGAATAATCTCAATGAATCACTTCTATGGCACAGTCGCTTAGGTCATATCAATGAAACAAGATTAACTAAGCTACATAAGGATGGGTATTTTCTGACCCTTCAAATATGAACCTTATGGAACTTGTGAGTCTTGTTTACTTGATAAAATGACCAAATTACCCTTAAAAGGTAAATGACAGCGTGCAGCGGAGACATTAGAACTCATACACTCTGATGTATGCGGACCAATGTCAGTCACCGCTAGAGGTGGATTCTCCTACTTCATTACCTTTATCGAAGATCACTCGCGATATGGGTATTTGTACCATATGCGGTACAAATCTGAAGCCTTTGAGAAATTCAAAGACTTCAAAGCTGAAGTAGAAAACCAGCTTAATAAAAGTATTAAGTCACTAAGTTCTGATCGAGGTGGTGAATACTTAAGCAACGAATTTCAAGATTACTTGAGAGAAAATGGCATTGTTTCCCAGTGGACTCCTCCGGGAACTCCACAATATAATGGGGTCTCCGAAAGGAGAAATCAGACATTATTAGATATGGTCTGATCAATGATGCGAGGCACATATCTACCTCTTTCATTTTTGGGTCTTTCTTTAGAAAATGCAACACTACTACTAAACCAAGTTCCTTCCAAGACTGTTAGTCGAACATCAGATGAGTTATGGTCTGGGAAATGTCCTAGTCTTAGTTATCTAAGAGTTTGGGGATGTGACACATATGTCAAGCTCACACAAACTAACAAATTGGATGATAGGGCCATTAAATGTAAGTTTGTAGGATATGCCTTGAACTCAAGAGCATACGTGTTCTACGTCTCAAATGAACAAAGAACATTTGTCTCACGAAATGCTAAATTTCTAGAGAATGAATTCCTTCTCAAGAAATATAGTGGGAGTAGACTTGACCTCGATGAGGTACGAGAAGAACAAACTAACATAGAACTAAACCTCAGGCCCCTCAAAAGGGCAGCGACGGAACGACCACAAGGTTATGAACTCAGAAGGTCTGATAGGAAAAAACATGAGCCTGAAAGATATGGTTTCCATAATGATGAGGAACATGACAAGGTCATTGATAATGACGATCCCACCAGTTATGACGAAGCAATGCGTGACATTGATTCAGTCAAGTGGCTTGAGGCCATGAAATCCGAAATAGACTCTATGTATCAGAATCAAGTCTGGGACTTGGTAGATGCACCTGAAGGGATAAAACTCATAGGTTGCAAGTGGATTAACAAGCGTAAAAATGATACAGAATGAAACATCCAAACCTATAAGGCTAGGTTGGTGGCGAAAGGTTATAGACAAATTCAAGGAATTGACTATGAGGAAACCTTCTCGCCTGTTGCAATGATAATGTCCATTCGAATTTTACTGGCACTAGCTGCACACTTTGATTATGAGATTTGGCAGATGGATGTCAAAACAGCTTTCCTTAATGGGAACCTCGTAGAGGAAGTCTATATGACACAACCTGAGGGGTTTGCATCTAAGGATGATCATAATAAAGTATGCAAGCTTAAATGATCCATTTATGGACTCAAGCAAGCCTCCAGAAGTTGGAATATACGATTTGATGAGACAATCAAAGAATTTAACTTCATCAAAAATGTAGACGAGCCTTGTGTGTACAGGAAAAGTAGTGGGAGTGCTGTTGTATTTCTTGTATTATATGTCGATGACATATTAATCATCGGGAATGATATCCCCATGATGCAAGCCACCAAGCAATGGTTATCTCAGAATTTCTCCATGAAAGATTTGGGAGAAGCAGCCTACATCCTCGGCATTAAGATCTACGGTGATAGATCTAAGAGGTTGTTAGGACTTTCTCAATCTACATACATAGATAAAGTTTTGAAAATATTCAAAATGGAAGATTCCAAAAGAGGTAATTTACCTATTTGTCATGAAATCAAATTATATAAGGAGCAATGTCCACATACTCATTCAGATAGAGAGCATATGAGTAGGATCCCTTATGCTTCAGCAATATGATCGATCATGTACGCCATGCTATGTACAAGACCTGATGTCTCTTATGCTCTTAGCATAACGAGCAGGTATCAGGCAAATCCTGGTGAGCAACAATGGGCATTCACAAAGCGGAGAGACTAGCATGATGATATGATCCGCCCTTAAGTGGGATAGCCGATCTCATAGGCTACTAGCGGAGATCCGTCCGCTTGGTGTATCACATGGATGCATGAGTTGCTCGTGTTCATCGAACTGACTGCCGAAAGTTTTCATATGGAGTGTTTATCCCATGTGTCTGTGAGAACTTTCATGTATCGATTATATGACTAGTCCTTAGACTTGAGGTCTTTACAATCTTATGTGTGGATCAAATAACGTTGACATTCTCATTCCCCGGTTCAAAAGATCATGTCATAAGGGTATGATTGGGTCATTTGTTGAAACACATGAAGTTTGTAAAGATACAACAAAGAATCGCCACTCTCTCGGATAATATTTTCTTATAAGAGTAGTATTCTAGTTCGCGGGTTGATATGTGTGATCAGTGCTTGAGACTGTGGCCACAGCGGAAGAATCATGTGAGATTCTTGGGTTAGCACGATTCATGACACTATCAACATCATACCTTTAACCATATATGTAGACACTTTCCGTACCCTAGGTCAATAGGTGGGGATACAGTGAGGCGAGGGACCGTATCATATGTAAATCGCATACATAATTGGTATATATATCTTTCCTTCTCATTTGGGGGCCTTGGCATGTTGCTAGATGTCAACCTTGGTCATTGAAATCGAACGACCATCTGATCGGAGGATAATTTACGTTCGATTAAATTATCACGATTCATTTCATGTCCAACTTGAGGGGAACCCAAAAGGTCACACACAATCAAGTCTAAATCAATGGTTAACAGTGCACAGTACATATTTAACAGCATATATGATTGTTGTAGGAATTGTTCATAAATGGTTCAATATGTTTAATTTTTTAACAGATCATTTATGAGGTTCCATAGTGGCTTAAGGATTGGTGAATGACGATAGGGGCACTTTGGGAATTGGAATTAAAAAAAAAATACTATTCACATGAATAGTACCACGGGAATAGTAAAAAAAAATTTGTTATTTTTGTTATTTGTTTTGAATTCCAATTCGGCTCAAACTCTTATTCGGGTTTTATAATCTCATTAAACCACTAAATTAAGATCTAATGGCTAATATTAAATTGGCTTTTATCCACATCAGATTCTTAATTAATTTTGTTGTCTTTGGAGTACTATATAAACCCACAGAATTCTTCACAAATTTTTGCATCAAACCTTTCATATCTTGGGTTTATATAAGTGAAAAACTCTAAAGTTTAAGAGTAAGCCACTGATTTTGAGGATCCTTAAGTCTAATTGACTAAAGGAACTTCAAGTTAAAAGTTTTGAGGTATTTGCCCAGGCTAGCACCAAGGGCAAAATACATGTGCACTCAAGGCGTAGTCTTGCCGTTGAGTTTTGGCTTTGGTGTGTGCATCTTTGGAGGCCACACACTTGGGTGACTCTTTGGAACGTGGAAGAGCTTGTTGAGTTCGAGAAAAGCTTGTAGATTTGAGGGATGACTAGAGGAGTCTTCGGTTCAAGTAAGTATTTTTCTTTCTTTGTTTTAATTAGAGTTCTTTTGATAGTTAGCATGTTTAGGTTTATGTTCTTTGCATGTTTTATGAGTTTTTATGCTTAGAATATATAGTAACATGCCTAGGCTTGTAGAATAATCAAAACAAATGGGTTTTCGGCAAAGGAAAAACGGCATAATAATTTTAATTTTCCGTTGCGCACTCGCGGTCGCTTCCCTACACTAGTCTCAGTCTAGATGACAATGTCGTATGAATAATGTAGGAAACGCTTTCCTCGCGCAGCGGAAACGGTTTAGGCACACGGATCGAACTTGAAAATTTTTTATGCCATTCTCCTTTGAATGTCGAATGCTACTGCCACCACCACTGAAATTTTACTTCTGTTTTAGACAAAATTCCTGCCCTGAAATAGCCCCAGAACAGTCCCTGAACAGCCCCAAACAGCCGGACAAAAACTGGACTGTTTTGGACTCGATTCGCGCCCAACGCACTGCAGAAACAGCCCCTGAAATACGTGGACAGCGGCTGTGTTTTGGTTCTGATTTTTCACTTGAAAACAGCCCCAAAACATCACAAAATATTCCCCAAAAAAACTGGATTAAAACGAAACTAAATCGAGTTCCGTTTCACCAAGAAAAGGGGCGGCAGTGAGCAAAACAATATCTCACTGCCGTGAACAATATGAAATAAGATGGAGAAGAATTTTGTTCGACAGCACAAGTCTTCCGAACTATATCTCGTTACCAACGGAAACTTATGTGGGCAAGACTCACAAAGTAATCCCTAAACGTTTTAGAGATTTAAGCACACTAACAACTTTTGTTCTTTTGATTTTTGTTTTTCTTCTTTTTCTTTTTTTTTTGGTTTTCTCAACTTTTGAGAGAATTATAGAAGAAGAAGAAAGGTGGCTAGGTTAGAATGAGATGGGTTATTCCAAAAAGAAAAATAATTTTTCTTTTTATATTTAGGGTTTATTATTTCCAAAATAAAGAAAACCATTCATATTCCATCACTATGAATTTCGGCCATCATGGTTTATTTTATTTAATTTTGTAACATTAATCCTTTATTACTATAATAAATGATAGGTTACAAAAATAAAAGGTGTAATTACTCAAACCAATCAAATACCTTCCAAAAACCAATTTTGGAAAATTAAAAATCAAATTTTATATTTATTAAATTATATAAATAATATAATTTAATAATATGTAAATAATAATCATCAAATAATTATTAAAACTATATACTAACCTTTTAATATATAGTATCAAGTGTGACACATCAATATTATTAATCATATTAATAATATTTATACATGTGAGTATATAATTGGACTATCCAATTATACTAAATCCGCTATAGTAAATCAAGCTAGCACGGGAACCAAATGGATCTACGGTTCCGAGCTCCAATAATCTCGAAATATTAATTAAGCTCTTAATTAAATATTCTGAATTATTAACTCCGGGTTATTCCACTAAAAGCCTGAAGTTGCACTCTCGTAAGCCGAACCAAGTCGGTGTCCATCGATATAGTCACTACATATAGATTAACCTTTCACGAGTATCTCGTAATTAGAGCCTGGTCATAATATATGTTATACCCATCTAATTATTTTTACCTTAAGTACCATTGATTCTCTAATAAACGATTTATTCATAACGATTATGAATTTTAATCTTTCTATTCGTAATAGAAAGACTTGAGCGCTCTAACTGTTCAAGTACCGAATCAACCCTTAAGAAAGATACTCATTTACTTCTCGCAAGAATGAGTGAACTTCATATCTACGTAAAATGTTCCCAGCTACACAACAGACCATGCCCCTAAAGTACGTAGCTATTGGTCGGGACTGCTACACCAACCTAACCTTTGTAAATCAAATGATATAGCCTGCCATGCAGGAGTTCGTAGTACACTCAGGACTAATATCAATCCATATATGACCATCTAGTAGATCGAAATGCCTTTCTTTGTTTAACAGATGTTATAAGAATGGCATTTCCATCTGGGTCAAGTCCTATCTGATCACATCATACAAGGTGCCTTCATTCTCATGTCTCTACATGGACGATCCCGGATCAAAGTCGCCATACAAATATAGAATGGACCGCAGCTATAGATAAACCACAAATAAAGTACCCGCTTTGTTTGCTCTCTATGGACTATTTAAGATTACTAACTTCATACTCAAATCCTCTTATGTATGACACTCATACACTAAGTCTGAAGGCACATAAGTAATCTAGGGTAATCAAGATAATTTATAATATGTGAAAATTAAACAAACACTTTGATAAATGAATAATGCATCATTTTATTTCAAAACACATAAAGTCGTTTACATTACATTTAGCTCTAGGGCATACATTCCAACAAATAAAACTCTGAACCTTCATCTAGTTCAGTCGACCGGGGACATCCCCCATGGACTCATGTCGAGTCAATTGAATGGACTCGTGACGAGTCAAATGAAGACCTGGATTACTCTCATTCCAGACGAAAATGTCGTATGAATCAACTCCTGAACATTCATCTGATTCAGTCGACATGGGACATCCCCTATGGACTCATGACGAGTCGAATGAAGACCTAGATTACTCTCATTCCAGACGAAAATGTCGTATGAATCAACTCATGAACCTTCATCTAGTTCAGTCGACATGGGACATCCCATATGGACTCATGTCGAGTCAAATGAAGACCTGGATTACTCTCATTCCAGACGACAATGTCGTATGAATTAACTCATGAACTTTCATCTGGTTCAGTCGACCGGGGACATCCCTTATAGAATCATGTCAAGTCAAATGAAGACCTGGATTACTATCATTCCAGATGACAATATCGTATGAATTAACTCATGAATCTTCATCTGGTTCAGTCGACCAGGGACATCCATCATGGACTCATGTCGAGTCAAATGAGTGGACTCGTGACGAGTCAAATGAAAACCTGGATTACACTCAGTCCAGACGACAATGTCGTATGAATTAAACCATGAACCTTCATCAAGTTCAGTCGACATTGGACATCCCTCATGGACTCATGTCGAGTCAAATGAATGGAATCATGTCGAGTCAAATGAAGACTGGATTAATCTCAATCCAGACGATAATGTCGTATGAAATAAACCTTGAACCTTCATCTGGTTCAGTCGACATGGGACATCCCTCATGGACTCATGTCGAGTCAAATAAAGTCTGGACTAGTCTCAATCCAGACGACAATGTCGTATGAATAAAACCCTGAACCTTTATCTGGTTCAGTCGACCGGAGATATAACCCATAGACTCAGGTCGAGTCAAATGAAGACCTGAATTACACTCGATCCAGACGATAATGTCTTATGAATTAACTCATGAACCTTCATCTGATTCAGTCAAATCGGGGACATTCCCCATGGCTCATATCAAGTCTAGTTCATAGACACGGGTTGCATCTTAAAGAAGCACTAGAAAATTGTGCAGCTCTTATGTTCAAATATACGAAAGGCTATACTGAACCATCCAAACGACAGAGGATAGTACATAAGAACTATTCATTCTTGACAGATACTCTTACATCTTGTTTCATATGACACACATTGAAATACTCTCCAAATCAAAGACTTTTTGACTTAGAGAGTATGGGACAAACTGTACGGGCAAAATTTGGGCCAAGGGTATTTTTGACTTTTCGCTTTAGGCCCTATATCAGTAATAGCCCAATCCCTCCAAACAGTAACCATAATAGACTTGGGCTAAGAACCCAATTACCTTCTCAGGCCCACACAAAAAGAGAGGCCTACCAAGCAAACCATTAACTTATCAGTTACCCAAACCTAAAACGCCTAAATCAAGGTTAGTAACTCCCCCCACATAGTTAGCCGTTTTTGACACCCAACTGACGAACAATTAATGGAGGAATTAAAGCTGACCTCGAAGGAGTCTATAAAAAGAAGAGATGATTCATTGTTCATGGGCATGTTTTAAGCTCTCATACTCGAACTATCTAAGCTTCTTACTCTCTAAACACCGGCCACCGCCCTCACGGCAGTCAACTGAAGTCAAGGTAACATCAAACCTTGCTCTTCCATTATTTACAGCCCGTCTTCTCCACTAACTTGAACGTCGGAGAGCCTACGACACCCACCATACCGGTGGGCAGTACTCTCCGCTTATTCTATATTTTTTTTACAGGTTCGCTAGTGCCCTCATACTATAAAATTCTCGATTGTGGACTCGGGCGAAAACCAGCATCCACAGATACCATCTTATGCCAAATTTCTGAAAGACTTGTGCACCGTTAAAAGAAAATATCAGGTGAGAAATAAAGCTTTTCTAGCTGAACTGGTAAGTTCCATTCTCTCAACCAATAATGCATTAAAATACAATGACCCTGGTTGTCCAATTATTTCATGTATGATTGGAAATCAAAAAATTGAACATGTTTTGTTTGATCTTGGAGCCAGTGTCAATTTACTTCCATTTTCGATTTACCAACAACTTAATATTGGCGAGTTAAAACCAATTTCAACTACTCTTTTATTTGCTGATAGATCAGTCAAGGTACCGAAAGAAATTGTTGAAGACGTGTTATTATAAGTCGATAAATTCATATATCATGTGGATTTTATTGTCTTAAAAATACAACCAGTAACTGACAGTTATAAGCCAATTCATGTAATACTTGGTCGACCATTTTTAGCAACAACTAATGCTTTAATTAATTGTAGGAATGGAATCATGAATTTATCATTTGGCAATATGACACTGGAGCTTAAAGTTTTTAACATGTGCAAACAATCATACGATGAGGACAATGAAAATGAGAGCATGAAACTAATTGAACCAATTTTGGAGGAACATATTCAGTGGAGTTTATCTGATCCCATGAAAATTTATACTGCTAATTTTCTTGAATCAAATACGCAATTAAATTCTAATATTCCTAATGATTTTTTACTTGATTCTACACAGGTCCCGGAAGAAGATGGAGAGAAATAAAATTTTGAGGAACTATGAGCGCTGGAAGAAGAAAAACAAGAGGAATCACCCAAATTGGAATTAAAACTTTGCCAGAAGGATTAAAGTATGCATTTCTTGGAGATGAACAAACTTACCTTGTGGTAATTTCTTCTTCCCTCACAAACAATCGAGAAGGTAAGTTGTTAAATGTGTTGAAAGAACATAAACTGGCAATTGGATGGACTTTAAAAGACATAAAAGGCATTAATCCATTGATCTACACACACATAATACATTTAGAAGATAATGCTATGACATATCGTCAACCCCAAAGAAGATTAAAATCTCACATGAAAGAAGTGGTAAAAACAGAAGTCCTTAAACTTCTTGATGTTGGCATTATCTACCATATCTCTGATATTATGTGGGTAAGTCCTACACAAGTTGTGCCTAAAAAGTCTGGAATAACTGTCGTAAAAATGATAAAAGAGAATTAATTCCAATTCAAATCTCATCTAGTTGGTGCATGTGCATTGATTATAGAAAACTAAATGACGCCACTAGAAAAGATCATTTTCCTTTACCATTTCTTGACCAAATTTTGGAAAGAGTGGCAGGACACTCATACTATTGCTTTCTTGATGAATCACGACTTTCACACAAAAGTCAGAGAAAATACTTTATCAATGTTGGGAGAGATTTAAATAGATGTTGAATGTTTGTTTACATCACGGGTTTGAAACATGGAGGCTGGTTTCCTACTTCTACGAGGGTTTAACACCCCAAGGTAGACAAGTAGTGGAAATAATGTGTAATGGTGATTTTAGGGACAAAAATCTTGAAGATGCACTAGATTACTTAGAGCATATAGCAGAGAATGCACAATAATGGGACACAGTTAGCACTTATGAGTCGTCTGTAAAATCACAGCCATCTGGTAGAGGTATATTTAACCTTAGGGAAGATCGTGACCTTTCTACTAAGTATGCATCTCTAGCTAAAAAAGTTGAGACATTAGAAATGAGGAAAAGTGATCATGTCAAGTCAGTTCAAGAAGTCACGTGTCATATCTGTAATTCAAATGAACAGGTCACAAGTTTTCCCAACATTGCCAGCCCTGCATGAATATCTCCATGACCAAGTCAGTTCCATAAACATCTTCAAGAGACCAAATCCAAACCCATATTCCCAAACCTACAATTCTGGTTGGAGAAATCACCCAAACTTCAATTGGAGGAATGATAATCATTCACAATCATCGCAACAACCTCCCCAGGTACACCATAATTTTCAAAATTCCCAGAATTATACACCATATGTCCCACCACCTAGGAAAACCCTTGAGGATACCTTATATGCATTCATTGAGAAACAGAAAGCCATCAGCAACCGAAATGTGCAAATATTGATTGATCTGAAAGATACTTTCTCCAAAATCACATCTGCATTGACCATTAATGAGAAAGGAAAGTTTCTTGCGCAACCATAGCCAAACCCCAAGAGTCATCAAAACCCTCACGATTAGGGGTGAGCATCGGTTCCGGGTCTACCCGGAACCGGTTGGAACCAGACCAGAAATCTGGGTTTGGAACCGGAATCGGTTGTAACCGGTCCGGTTCCGGTTCCAGAATAATCGGAACCGGAACCGAAATCGATTACTTTTGTTCTGTTGATAAAATATTTGTTGCTGTTCAACTTCTATTTTGCTTCAGTTTTGCTTCTGTTCTGCTGCTGTTTTTACTTCAGTTTTGTTTCTGTTCTGCTATTATTTACTTTGCTTCTATTTTATTACTGTTTTGCTTATATTCTGCTATTATGCTATTGTTTACTTTGCTTCTATTCTGTTACTTTGCTTCTATTCTGCTATTGTTTACTTCAGATCAATCTCGTCAAGCTAGTTTTGTATTAATAATAAACTTATTATGAAGTTGTACCCAAGCTAGTTTTATTTGATTATGTCAAAATGTGCGATAGCTTTCATCCATGACAATGTTATATTAATAGGGTAAACCGGAACCGAATTGGAACCGAATAATAGGGTACCCTATTTAATCGAGTAGGTTATGGTTCCACTTAGTTAGGAACCAATTTTTTCAGGGGTAAGTTCCGATTCCATGCGGAACCGGAACCAAAATCGGTTTTGCTCACCCCTACTCACGATGGTAGTTCGGGTAGTCAACACATAGACAAAGTCAAATCTATTATTACTCTTCACAATTGTAAGGTCATCCACAGACATATTATTGAACCTTGCGAAGTTGAAAATAAATCAGATTCAAAGGGTAAGGAATGGGTTGATGAACCATTATTTATCATTGATAATAATAATTTTTCCCATGTGCCTCTATTTCCTCAAGCATTAAAAACAGAAAAAAAAAAATGAACCATTCCCTAGAGATATATGAAATATTCAAACAGGTAAAGGTCAATATTCTTTTGTTATATGCCATCCAACCGATACCATCTTATGCCAAATTTCTAAAACACTTATGCACTGTTAAAAGAAAACATCAGGTAAGAAAGAAAGCTTTTCTAACTGAACAGGTAAGTTCCATTCTTTCAACCAAAAATGCGTTAAAATACAAAGACCCTGGTTGTCCAACTATTTCATGTATTATTGGAAATCAAAAAATTGAACATGTTTTGCTTGATCTTGGAGCCAGTGTAAATTTACTTCCATTTTCGGTTTAACAACAACTTAATATTGGCGAGTTAAGACCAACTTCAACTACTCTTTTACTTACCGATAGATCAGTCAAGATACCAAAATGAATTGTAGAAGATGTGTTATTATAGGTCGATAAATTCATATATCACGTGGATTTTATTATCTTAGAAACACAACTTGTAGCTGACAGTTATAAGCCAATTCTTGTAATACTCGGTCGCCCATTTATAGCAACAGCTAATGCTTTAATTAATTGCAGGAATGGATATATGAATTTTTCATTTGGCAATATGACGCTAGAGCTTAATGTTTTTAACATGTGCAAACAATCATACGATGAGGACAGTGAAAACGAGAGTATGGAACTAATTGAACCAATTTTGGAAGAACATATTCATGGGATTTTATCTGATCCCATGAAAATTTATACTGCTAATTTTCTTGAATCAAGTACGCAATTAAATTCGGTTATTCTTCATGATTTTTTACTTGATTCTGCACAAGCTGGAAGAAGATGGAGAGAAATAAAATTTTGAAGAACTATGAGTGCTGGAAGAAGAAAAACATGAGGAAGCACCCAAATTGGAGTTAAAGACTTTGCCAGAAGAATTGAAGTATGCATTTCTTGGAGATGAACAAACTTACCATCTGGTAACTCTATCATCTCTCACAAGCGATCATGAAGGTAAGTTGTTAAATGTGTTGAGAGAACATAAACTGACAATTGGATGGACTTTAAAAGACATAATAGACATTAATCCATTGATCTGCACACACATAATACATTTAGAAGATAATGCTAGGACATATCGTCAACCCCAAATAAGATTGAAGCCTCACATGAAAGAAGTGGTAAAAACAGAAGACCTTAAACTTCTTGATGTATGCATTATTCACCATATATCCGATGGTAAGTGGGTAAGTCCTACACAAGTTGTGCCAAAAAATCTGGAATAACTGTCGTCAAAAATGATAATGGAGAATCAATTTCAACTCGAATCCAATCTAGTTGGTGTATATGCATTGACTATAGAAAACTAAATGACATAACTAGAAAAGATCATTTTCCTTTACCATTTCTTGACCAAATTTTAGAAAGAATATCAGAACATCCCTACAATTACTTTCTTGATGGTTACTCAAGTTATTATCAAATTCACATTGTATTAGAAGACCAGGAAAAGACCATATTCACATGTCTCTTTGGAACATTTGTATATGGAAAATGCCTTTTGGACTTTGTAAAGTACCAGCAACATTCCAACGATGCATGTTAAGCATATTTAGTGACATGGTTGAACATTGTTTAGAGGTTTATATGGATGATATAACTGTTTTTGGGAACTCATTTGATAATTGCTTGAATAATTTGAAAATTTTGTTGAAAAGATGTGAAGAAAAATGACTTGTGCTAAATTGGAAAAAATATCATTTCATGACTAATTCAGGAATTGTTTTAGGGAACGTTGTGTTATCTAAAAGTATTGAAGTTGACAAGGCAAAAATAGAGGTAATCTCTAAATTACCATCACCAAAAACAGTCAGGGAAATCCGTTCTTTCTTAGGACATGCAGGATTTTATAGGAGGTTCATTAAAAACTTTAGTACCATTTCCAGACCATTGTGTAACCTCCTATTAAAATATGCAACATTTGAATGGACAGAAGAATGTCAAAAATCATTTGAAAAGATTATAAGTATTTTAACTTATGCTCCTATTATGCAATCTCTTGATTGGTCTTTGCCTTTTGAGCTAATGTGTGATGATTATGCAGTTGGCGCAATATTAGGACAGAGAAATGAAGGTAAGCCGTATGTAATTTATTACGCAAGTAGAACTTTAAACAGTGCACAAATGAATTACACTACCACAGAAAAAGAATTACTTACTGTAATATTTAAATTAGACAAATTTCGATCATATTTAATTGGTTCCTCAACCGTTGTTTATTTTGACCATGATGCTGTTAGATATTTGATGTCTAAACAGGATGCAAAGCCAAGATTACTACGGTGGATTTTGCTGCTTCAAGAGTTCAATCTCACAATCAAGGACAAGAAAGGAGCAGAGAATGTAATTGTATATCACTTATCGAGACTCACAAATGAATCATCAATTGACACAACTCTCATCAATGACTCTTTTCCTGATGATTTTTTATTTTCTGTAAATACAATACCTTGGTATGCTAATATTGTCAATTTTCTTGCAACAAAAAAAATACCTTCAGATTGGAGCCATCAAGACAAGAAGAAATTTTTGACCGAAGTCAAAAGATTCGACCGAGACGATCCATATCTGTTCAAGTATTGCCCTGATCAAATTTTCCGACGATGCATACCGGACAATGAGATAAGTGGTGTTATTCAGTTTTGTCATCCATAAGCATGTGGAGGTCACTTCTCATCTAAGAAAACCGCTGCAATAATCTTACAGTGTGGATTTAATTGGCCCACTATTTTTAAAGATACACACTCTTTCTGCAAAACTTGTGAAAATTGTCAAAAGTTGAGATCCATTTCAAAAAGAAATATGATGCCTTTAAATCTCATCTTTGTCATGGGTGCATTTCCACCGTCATTTGTATTTTTATATATTTTAGTTGCAGTCGATTATGTCTCAAAATGGGTTGAGGCGATTCCTTGTCGAAACAATGTTCACAAAATTGGGATTAAATTTTTAAAAGAAAATATTTTAAGTCGATTTGGAATCCCTCGAGCCATTATAAGTGATGGGGGTAAACACTTTTGTAACAGGCTTTTTGAGTCCTTAATGAAAAAGTATGGAGTTACACATAAAGTATCCACCTCTTATCACCCTCAGACAAATGGTCAAGTTGAACTAGCAAATAGGGAAATCAAACAAAATTTGAAAAAAACTGTCAACCCAAATCGCAAAGATTGGTCTCTTCGACTGACTGATGTACTTTGGGCATATAGAACAGCTTTCAAAACGTCTTTCGGAATGTCTCTCTATCGTCTAGTTTATGGAAAACCTTATCATTTGCCTGTAAAACTTGAGCATAAAGCATATTGGGTTATTAAAGCATCTGCAAGTTTGTGCAGTTCCCACTAACCAAACAAATTCACTATTCGATGGAATTTTATTCGAGGGATGAGTTTCATGTCCTGCCATTCGAACCAAAAAACAGCCGTCAACAAAAATATTAAAAATATTTGTAGGTTTATGATTTCTTTTTATTGTGGGACTCTGACTTCCCTTCTCGGTTATTATTATACTGAACTCATCTTTTGATGTCCTCGATTTTCTCCTGAAAGTTATATGACGGACATGATCTCATCGTGATTGAGTCAAACTGAAACTAATTAGATTTTTATGAAAAATTACGGATAAATAAATTATTCATATAACTCTTCTAAACAGTGGACCACTAAGATAAGAGCGGAGGCAGTCATCTCGTTCAATCTGAAAATTTATTAAAATATGTTCTATATATTAATGGAAAATATGATTTATTGATGAGATAATTTTGATTTACTCCTATTAAAATTAAAAAAAAAAAAAAAGTATCCTCATTTAATCAATGTTCTGGGTACGTCATTGTTTTTAAGTTGTTAAATTTGTGCTGTAGCTATGCGTTGGAAAGCCTAGTTGTTTGATTGATGTGTCGCAATCGACATTCGGATTTAGGAGCTGAGGCAACCTTACATCGACGCTGGCAGTACAAGCTGTTTGTAAATGACTTTTAACAATTTTAAGAAAGAGAGGACGAGAGAGAAGTAATTGCATTTTTTATATATATTTTTCGTTTAAATAAATAAGAAAAAAATTGTTTCATTTTCTTTTTTGTTTCTGGTTTCATTAACAGCAATGTATATAACATTTGCAGCAACCCCAATAGGCGTAATCGAGTTGGTTTTCAAATATCTTAACAACAATTCGGATTGCTGTTTTGGTAATTTCATGTTATTTAATGTTTTAGTATAATAATTCGGATTACCCCAGTTAGTGATCCGACTGTTAAATGAGGATGCGTAAACAATCAGAATCTCAGCAGTTGTATTTCATATTCACTAATGTAAACTGTATTTCTGAAAATTCTCAGTTTATCAGTTCAGTGCGCTCAAACAAAACGAGAGGAAAACAATTTTAATTATGAACAAAAAATGATGCTAATAATATTGTTAAAAGTGAATATCATGCAGTAGCTACATATTCTTGTTTATCTGTCACTCTACATCCCAGCATTTACACAAGAAAGTGGATGTGAGGAAGTCAGGTCAGCTTTCAGTTGAGGTAAAATTTTAACTATACACCATTCTGCCCCGTGCTCTTGCTGTTCACTGTACCTCCCTAACTTTCTAACAGCAACAATCAAAAACTGCGGCCCGGCGTAGCAGATGTTAGTATTGGAGAGTTGATCTTCCTCTAAGCCATCAGCAGCTACAGCGCAGGAGCACTTTTTTGAAAGGGCTTGCCTTTCACTATAACCTTGCCGTAGGCTTGTGTCTTTTGAAGAGCAGTGGATGTGAAACTTTAATATCAGAAGGCATAAACAATTCATATTCTCAAATTATAAGACTATTATCGATTAAACGAGACAGATGGGTTATCATCATAGTGTCTCCATGTGTTCCCGCTGTCAGTCCCACTGCAAGCTTGATTTGGAACTGGCGCATTACCCAAATCTCCATCTAAGCTCATCTGCTGTACTTCAGCCGATGAAAGTATCTTTATGCTCTGAACACAGCTTACAAACTCACTGCAAGAATTTACACGATGAGAGGTTGAGAACAAACACAAATCAAAAGGCTACAAGTAACAACCGAGTATTGGGGATTTTGACTTACTCCCAAGGATCATCACCAACGAGTAATATGTCATTTTCATGATCCACGTAAATCAGCTTCCAATCAGAACTTTGCGGATCTTCCAGTTGCCCTTCAATTCCAAACATGCGGGCCAGATCATGCCTGAGCTCGTCATAATCTTTATAATGGATAACATCAATAGATCTTCCTACAGAGCCACGCTTCTGAACCTTCAAGAATGAATAAGGTATGCAAGACTATGGGGTCAGAGGTAATAATAAAACCTAAATTATTCCCTAATAGTTCCATATTTATTAAAGATGAATTGACAAAAGGACCATGTAACCACAGTAGATTACCAAGTGCTAAATATATTACAAGTCACGAAATTGAGAAGGAATTATGTATTAAATTGTATAACAAACCTTAGTATATGTCCGTATACGCTGAGTTTGGTTGGCCCACAATCCATTGCCCAAAACCCGCGTTTCATTAGTGGAAACCTCATTTGAACATGCAGGCTTGAAATGCATATTTGGCACCCCAAATGACTGAGAGCTTATTGCAGCAGTGGACAACTCTGTCTCAATATCTCTCGGAGTACCACCATAGTTAGACAGCAAATTTTGGAGATCCTTTTGAGAGTCATATCCCCTCAACAATAAAGAATCAGGTGCCATTCCATCAATTCTAGCTGAAAAATGAAGGCTGTTCTGAGGATGTGATTGGGCATCACCATCCAAACAGTAGGTGGGAAGTGAGAAATTCTGCTGGATGTTGCCTGGATCAAGGCCATATGATGTTCCAGAAGAGGAAGCTTCCACATGATCAGCCATGCTTCCTTTGTACTTGAGATGTTCTGGTCCTTTTGAGATGGGCAATTCATGTTTGATCCTCATATCAGACTTGCTCTGAAGCTCTTCGACCAAGTTACTTGCAGGTTCAACCACTGAATCCCCCACTAGCATGGCTGGCACTTGCTGGTTTCTATTCAGGATGTTTGATGGAGATACATGACAATTTTTAGTAGAAGGTGAGGTTGAACATGATGGAGCATCTCCATCTGTATGATTAGAATGAGCTCTGATTCCTGTAAGTGGTTTGTTCTGGCTCTGAGGCTGGTTCATTGGTAACTGTTGAGGTTGTGCAAGCACTGATGCTGATAAGCTGTTGCTGAGCTGCTGCTGGAGATTGGGAGTTGGAGGCTGCTGCGATAACTGCTGGTTTTGTTGATGGGCCAGCTGTTGTTGTAGCAGTTGAGGCTGCAAAATTGAGCCAGTTGGGGAGAGTAATTGCTGCTGTTGCTGCAATTTCTGTTGCAACTGAAATTGAAGCTGTTGCTCTGACATGCTCTGCTGTGCTAATTGCTGAACTTGTGGTTGCTGATGTGACCTCTGAGCAAGGCTTTGTTGCAAGAACTGCAGAGAGGACTGTTGCAATTGTGTCTGTTGCTGCTGCCTCTGTAACAGGCTAGTTGATTGTTCCATTTGTTGCTGAAACTGTGAGTCTTGTGCTGAGGATGTCAACTGGGGTGAATTTTTATTATTGGAGAGGATACCTTGGGGGCCCTGGGTATTGCTTGTAAGAAATTGTTTCTGTTGAAGCTGAGAGTAAATATTTGGTTGCTGCACATTCTGATTTGGGTTAGGGACAAGTACATTATTTACATGATTTGGAAGGAATATTTGTTGTTGTTGTGGCTGCTGTTGCTGCTGCTGCTGTTGTCGTTGAGGTACTGGTGATTGAGACTGTGATTGCGACTGTGAGTGTGGTGGAGTTGAGGATGGTTGTGGTTGTGATAGTGGTTGTTGATTGTGGTGGTGGTTTTGCTGCTGTTGTTGCAGCAGCTGCTGCTGTTGCTGTGACTGCTGTGGATGGAGAAGCTGCTGCTGCCGCTGTTGTAGTTGAGGGTGCTGTTGGTTCACAGGATTCTGCAATAACTGCTGCTGTTGGGACCACACAGTAGGCGACTGTGGCAACTGGTTGACTTGGTTTTGTTGATTCACTTTGTTAAACTGGAGATTTGGTGCAGCTAATGCAGAAGCTTGGAAATTCAGCAATTTTGACGGATCATCAGTGCCTAGGTTATTATGCAGGCCAGTGGAAGAAACCATGGAAGGGAAGAAACCTGATTGAGCAGCTGGAAACTGATTATTCTGTTGCATGCTCATCCACTGAACTAAGCTAAAGCCAGGGAAGATTGAACTTGTGGGATCCTTCATACCAAATTCATCTCCAAGCCAGGGCATAGCTTGCTTGAAAGCATTCTCTATGCCATACTCATCATCTGCAAACACAACCCAAGATATCATTAAAAAGGCAAAATGTAGCAGGTCATGTAATGCAAACATATATTTTTCAAGCTAACAGTATTTACTCAATGTCAAGTTGAGCTATCAATTGATTCGTTATTCCTACCATCTCTAACACCCAAAATGGTTTTAGTTCCTTTTTTTAAAGACTCTTGATACTTGAACCAACAATTGCTGAACACCAGAAAGGAAAGGGATTTTTATCTTATTTTCTTCAATTATTAAAAGTCTGTAAGTACAAGTGTATTAAACACAAGATGTCTTCACACCATCAATATTGGATGAAAGTTTACGAAAAGAATTGAAACAGCCCTTGATGCTGTCATCTATAAACTCGCTTTTGCTTTTAGATGACACAGCACATCAATGCATTTCTCTTTTTGAAAGATGAAGAAGTGTTCTAGAAAGACGCTATTCTTGTACATTAAAGAGGTTAAATATTTGGTGAACGTGATTTACCTGGCATCCCTGATTGTTTGGGAAACTTGGGTCTGAAAAAAGGGGGAGGGCATATGTAGAAAGGAGTTACAACTGGCTCAATTTCCCAAATTGAAACTCGGATAGGCCGTTCACCAGCAGTTGATTCATCCCATCCAACCTATTAAAAGAGAAAATGTTGGCAAGATAAGTTGATAGAGAATGTCATTGACTGATGTAGACACAACTTTTGACTTGAAAATATCACCTTAGATTTACAGAATCTATACTCACTTGCATATATATGTACTTTGTTAATTTATACCTGAAGATTGTGCCACAGTGAATTTTTCCATCTCACAGGATCTAAATCACTGATACCAGTAATTGTACCCATGTATCTGCGCACTCCGGACTCCTCCGTCTCAAACATCATTCTAAATCGCATGCCAAGTGAAACTTGTGTATACATTGCTTTGTTATACTTGGCTAAGGGAATCACAAACTCGGAAGAGCTTGCCCTGTCAAAATAATTTTAAATTAGTCACTGACATTAAAAAAATTACCGCACCATGTTGCAACTAAAAATGTCATAGCAGTACCTTGGGTTATAGAAGATAGTAAATGGGCTGTTATTTGCAGCAGCATGAGCTGCAGCAGCAAGAATTCCTATATGCATGCTATCACTGGACATGACTGATGAAGAGAAGGCTGGCTGCTGCTTATTAGCACGCCTTATTCCCAAGAGATGTTGTGACTTTTCATCTCTACAAATAACCAAATACTTTTGCTCAGCCTCAGGAAGAATGATAATGTAGCTCAAAGACTCTTTCCATTGTGTATGTAACTCGTACCTTATAAAAAGAACCGAATCCCCTGCAAACAGTCTTTTAGTGCTAACAAATACACTCCAACCTGTAGTCAGCAAGTGCCTCTTGGGTTGGCCTGCAAACAAGGCACAATGCTGATTTAGTACGTTGCTCTACACATTTCCAACTGATATAACAATCAATCACGTAATTTTCATCGACATATGCCAGATGGCATGAATTTAACTTTCTAGAATGGACAATACCTCGATAAATATGTCTGAATGTCCATGTAGTTTCATGTAAATCTCTTGCGACTAGCTCTTGAGCGGGTGGTTGCATCGAATAGTCCTATCAAGTACCTTCCATAGTTAGTGCCAGAATAGTAGATGCAGAAACATACAAAACTCAATTTTAAAATAAAAATATTTAAATGTGAAAAATGGTCTACGCACTAGAGGCGGGAAGATCTTCTCTGCTGCTCGACGAGGTACAGAAAATCCACCATGAGTGCTTGTGTCGCTTGCTGTCAGAGTTTTGCAGAAAAACTCAGTTGGTTGTCTGTTTTGCTTAAGGCCCATTTCGGATGTCAATATTGCTTCCTTTTCATACTGTAGAACAGATATTTCAAGTAATGTTTAGAATTGGTACAAATAAGTACAGATGATTCTCAATGGGAAAAAAAAATGCTGAGTCATATACTATCAAATTTAATGGCTGCCATACTTTGTTTACGGGTTGAAGTGTCATCTGAGCATAGACATCGTCAGTTTCTGGATCAGCCTGATTCACAAAGGGGACAATTGAATAAATATACTGCTTCAAACAGAGAAGCAAAATCTTTTTCTTGTTTACTATTTCAATTCCTGACCAATAAAAGTTATGATTTCACACTTATACCCAACGACTCACCAGATTGCACAACACAAATACAAAAAACACACACACACACACAGAATAAAGGTGTGTGCATATACATGCACATATCAATTACCCAAACTAGTATGACTCAGCACTAATCTAAAGACAACCCACTCATATGATAAGGATGTTGAAAATCCAAGAATTGAGTCGTGTACAAGAAATAGATGAAATTACAGCTCATTCAAAAACAACATTGTGCTTGAAATATATATATAGCAGTAGGACATTAGAGGATTTCGTACATGCAATATCACATCATGAAGCATGCAAATCAACTTGGTAGGCAGGTTAGGGTAGCTTGGTATGAAATTAGTCTCCTTCTGCATTGATGCTGCAACCTGAAATTTAGTAATCAGCAGAAATTCATCAGAAACCAGAATCCAGATTCCAGATAGAGTTGCTCATCTTGAAACCAATGATAAAGGGACCGTACTTGCTCGCTGTGTCCTTGAGGGAAGTAAACTACCAGACTTCCAACCGGAGGCAGAGAAACCAGTGGCCCGGCACAAGCATGCCATAACTCTGAATTAATGATCTTCCTCTCCCCTGTTCAGAACCAATCAGAATGGCATCACAGTGTACATACATATATACAAACATACATACATATATATACATATATATATATATATATATCAAAAGTCTGCCACCATGGCTAGTAGCCTGGTGGTCTCATGCCTCAAAATAACTTGAGGTTGTGAGTTCGGGTCTCTACGGAGATAGATGGGTGTGTGAGTGTGTGTGTGTGTGTGTCAAAAGTCACAAATAGTAGAATACTCTATTAACTGGACTCATAATACTAATTTGATATTCAAAAATTCGTGAAGGATAAAGAACCTTGAAGGATAAAACTAATTACATACAATTTCAAACTTCAGGACTGACAAAAAAGATATGCTAATAGACTAAAAGGTTGGAATAGCAAAAATTCTCGCATAGTGAATATTACTAGATTCAGGGTTTATGTATCTGTTTTAGGTCGTGAAACTCCAAAATAAAGCTTAGAGGCACTATGACCAAAAGCAAATCCCATAGTCAAGTGAATCGTAGGAGAAATCAACAGGATTATTAAGACAAATGGGCCCAAACAAATGCCTGGGGACCTTAATGTGTTAAAAGGCAAAAATAAAATAAGTCAACAATTCTAGCATTAAAATTTTACCTAATAGATCACACGAGAAGTATCAATAAAATATGTCTAGAGATACATATGCATAAATATGTAAGGTAAATCGGCCAAATTCTGACAAACTGAGCAAATTTCAAGGCCAAATATAAAATTCCTAAAACAGAGCAAAAATGTATCCTGAGTTTATTGATGGGTTTTGGTACATACTGGCTAAATATGCGTCACATGCTTTTCCGTTATCCAGTTGATTAAATCCCTCTTTTGAAGTGAAAATGTTACAAACTTACAATTCAGAAAATTGACTGTGTTACTTATCTATAAATTTCCTTATAACAGTGTGATATGTGAATTTATAAGAAGAATGAAAAGAAGTTAACTCAGACTGACAAATAACAGTGTATGTATGTGAGTGGTGCTGGAAATGAAGCAAAGTTCTTTTGTGTGTACGGTTTGTGATACCCAAACATCAAGGCTCAACCACACAGACTCGAAACCTAGGTATTTACATCAAGTTGGCCAAGATTACATTTTTTATACCAAAGTTCCCCTTCTAAGCAAGTTTCATACTTGCATTGATGTGGATAATTCTATAAATTTATAAACAAAAAATCAGTTAAGAGCATCATAATTTATACGCTAGCATCAAAGAAGTCGATTATATATATGCATAACAAATCATCATCTGTTTAGAAATTGGGAAACATCTGTTAAGTTTGACAGATCAACCCAGACATAAACTTTCTCCCTCCAAATTAACTTCATATTCTTGCATGTTACTCTAGAATATGGACAATAAACACCTCATTATATAAGAAAGCTTATATTTTTTTTAACAGCAGCAAGATGGAATTTTTTTTAATTAACATAGAACCAAAAACAAAAATTAAATCTGAAAGAACTGGAAAATGGAACCAACACAAGAGTTTTCTTAATCCAGATTCATTAATTATTAGGTACCAAGAACTGTGTTTAGCATGAAGCAGAAAATCTTCACAAATAGTTGCAAAACTAAGCTGACCAACAAATACATAAATAATCAAAAAATGAAGTAAAATTAAGAATTGAACTGAATTAAAATACTTAACACACACCTTCTACAGAATTTGGCAAAAACCCATTTGATGGAGGCTTCATGCTAATCAAATGATAAAAGCCTCTAGCAAATCCAATCACCCCCTTTAAGATGCAACCTTTTTGATCTCTTGTTTTTTTTTCACCTTAATAATAAAGTCAGCTCTTGCAGCATCCTTAAAAGAATCAACTTTCAAACTCACATTCAATCCAAAAAAATTCCTGTCTCAGTTTCTACTACTTCTCTTCTTTCACCAAAACTCAACACACACCCCTCCATTAAAATCAAGCTCAAAATCCCAGAATTTTTTTCCTCATTTACAACAAAACTCAATTAGATTAGACAGAACAAGAACTGGGTAATGACATATGCGTGCCAAAAACAGCAAATCATCAAATGGGTATTTTTTTTTTTTGGGGGGGTTTAACTGACACTGGGATCAAGGTGAATGAAGAAAGAAACTGACCTGTAGCCGGGAAATCAGAGGAACAAAAGCAAAAGCAAAAAGACAGCTTTTTTTATGTGAACCAGCAGACATAATAAGAGACTGCAAGAACGCCCGAGTTTTAAAATAATTAATAGATAAAATAAATTACAAATTTACTGCTGCTACTGTGACTGGTCTCAATAAAAATTATAACTTTAGTTATTAGTGTTGTGTGACAGAATGCCATAAGCAGACAACATTACATTATTCTTTGTTTGTCATTAAAATTTGTCCCAAATTCACCTCACACTTTGACCTTCAGGTCAACAGGGATATTCAACTTTCAAATTTTTATCCGAATATGATACATAGTGTTGTGATCATTTATTAATGTTAATATTAACGTTAATGTTTATAAAATTATAATTTTATAATATGATATTATTTTTTGATGCTAACTTATATTCTAGTGTTTGTTTCATAATTTATAAGTTAGTTTATATTCTTTAATAATATTCTCTATTAAACACATCCTTAATTTAAGAAATTAAAAAATTAAACTAATTTTTGCTACTAATCTATTTATAGAGTGATTTTTTTGGGAAATTTATAAAACTAACCAAAAAAATATACACATTTGTAAAAATGAGCCACAACATTTGGCATTTGTATTTCTAGCCACAGTCTCTGAATTCTCTGAAGTACACACCGAAGTTGGTGTAAGATTCGGAGATCCGAAATTTTGACTTCGGATCTCCAAAGTTCTTAATTTTATTTTTATTTTTTATTCAATACTTCGGATTTTCGAAGTCAAAACTTCGAATCTTTGAAGTTTTTATTTTTTTTTTATTTTTTTTATTCAATACATCGGATCTCCAAAGTATTCTTCGGATCTCCGATGATTGAAAAAATATTTATAAAATCGGACATTCCTCGTTTGTTCTCACTACAAAAACATAGTCTTTTTTAGCCAACCCGTTTTTCGAAGTTTCTTCATATTCTCCTAAGTCTAAAATGGAACAAATACCTCTGACTTTCTACAGTGATGAGTTTTGAGAGAAATTAGATAATGGAAGCGATGAATAAATGAGAGGATTTATTTTTTTAGAGTTAGTTGTTGCGGACACAACTTATGAGCAGTTAGTAGAAATATTATATGTGCAGATGAAGAGAAGTAAAATGGAGTACAAAATCAGTATGAAAAGTTTAATTTCATCATATTCGCAACGACGTTTAGTTATTAAAATTGGTAGTTGTAGACGTTGATTTTCGCTCGAGGTCTACAATCGAGATTTCGTAGAGGGGCACTGGCGATCCTGCAAAACAAAGAGGTAGGGTGAGCATAGAGGGTCTACCCACCGGTGTGGTGGATGCCGTAGGCACTCCGACGCCCAAGTCAGTGATGAAAATGAGTTGCAAAATGTTGTAGAAGGATGAGCAAGGTCAGATGTTACATTGATCCTTGTGGACTGGCGTGAGGGCGGTAGTTTTGAGGTGCCCCCAGTTATGGAGGGAGTATCCTCCTTATATACATATCTGAGGGGTGTGCACTTAATTACTCGTCCATTGAGTCTTGGTAACGGTCGACTTTATGAGGGATATTCACTGCATTTGCCCGTTTGTAGGCTGGGTGGTGTTTATGAGCCAGGGCGTTGCGTGGACTGGCGTGGGATGAGCCTTGATTATGGGGCGTGTGATACTTTATTGGGCCTAGGTTTGCAGATCTTTGGGCCTTTATATACATCAAGTCTCGGGGGTTCCTTTAGTGCGAATCTGTGATGATAACTTGGGATTGGATCAATGCTGGGGTCTAGCATTTGGCCCGAAGCAAAAGGTCAAAATTGTCCTTGGACCAAATTTGGCCCGTATAGTTTGTCCCTTACTCTCTAAGTTAAGGAGTCATTGGCTTGGAGAGTACTTGACACGCGTGTCGAGGCTAGATGAAGGTGTACATGAGCGTTTGATGTTGCCTATTGATTGAACCAGACGAATGTCAAGTTATGAACTTGACTCTACATGATCCATCGTGGATGTGCCCAGTCAGATGAGCTTGATGAAAGTCAGGATCATGAACTTGACTCTACAAGTGTCATTGGGGAAGTACCCAATCGACTGAACCAGATGAAGGTTCAGGAGATAAGTCATACGACATGTGTAGTCCATGTCTACAACTTGATTCGACTTGAGTTCATGGGGGATGTCCCCGGTCGATTAAACCAGATGAAGGTTCAGGATATAAGTCATACGACATGTGTAGTCCATGTCTACAACTTGACTCTACAGGTATCATTGGGGAAGTACCCAATCGACTGAACCAGATGAAGGTTCAGGAGATAAGTCATACGACATGTGTAGTCCATGTCTACAACTTGATTCGACATGAGTTCATGGGGGATATCCCCGGTCGACTAAACCAGATGAAGGTTCAGGATATAAGTCATACAACATGTGTAGTCCATGTCTACAACTTGACTCGACATGAGTCCATGGGGGATGTCCCCGGTCGACTAAACCAGATGAAGGTTCAGGATATAAGAGCTACGACATGTGTAGTCCATGTCTACAACTTGACTCGACATGAGTCCATGGGGGATGTCACTGGTCGACTAAACCAGATGAAGGTTCATGATATAAGAGCTACGACATGTGTAGTCCATGTCTACAACTTGACTCGACATGAGTCCATGGGGGATGTCCCCGGTCGACTAAACCAGATGAATGTTCAGGATATAAGTCATACGACATGTGTAGTCCATGTCTACAACTTGACTCGACATGAGTCCACGGGGATGTCCCCGGTCGACTGGACTTGATGAGGCTAGGACAATCTCCATACTACTGGTCAAGGACCAGGGGAGTTCAAATTTTCCTAGATCAGATGAAGGTCGTATGTTGACTCTATATGAGTCATGTGGGATGTCTCTAGTCGACCAGATGAAGGTCAGGACAATCTCCATACTACTGGTTACCAGATGTGATTGAGGTCTAAGAAATTTTTCATTCTACTACTCACGAAGAAGGTACATCATAGTCTACACTCCATATGACCCGATGAAGGTCCAAGAAAGTCTACACACTTCACAATACCTGAAGAAGGTACATGAGAGTCTACACATTCCATTATACCTGATGAAAGTACATGGGAATCTTCAAACTCCATTATACCTGATGAAGGTACTGTAGGACACAGGACCTGGGCGACACCGTTCCTAGGCTCGCGGCCTAGATGGGAAGTACGAATTAACATGGAGTCGCCACCCGGTGTGAACCGGGACAAAGATTTAAGGCCGCACTCACCCCTCGCAAGGGAAGACCTCAAACCGTTGGGTTCGGAATGGTCCCTTACTTATGTCACTTGTAATAAAAGGATTTATGTCATAATTTAACCAGGCTCAAATAACATTTATTTCCAAAGGTATCATGCTTCTAAATTCATATGTATGCATTAACAAGTTCATCACAACATGCAACATCACATGGCAATCTTATGATCATATTTCAATCCTATGATATGGAAAACTAAGAACAACATAATCATGCTTGAGTACTATCTCATGAACCTATTAACCAAATAACATGCTAACAGCCTAATCATGCTTAAATACAATCCCGAGAACACATAGAATGGATAAATGCAGGCATACAAATAATACGGTTGGCTATATAACACAAGAAAGATCAATCAAGAGGCAATTATGCATGAATATGATAAGACAGACTCAGTTCAGTGTGTGCGCGTTCGTGTAGCGTTCGTAAACGCGTTCGAACAAAAATGAAACAGAATGCTCACGTTCGAGTAGCGTTCGTAAACGCGTTCGAACGGAAATGAAACAGAATGCTCACGTTCGAGTAGCGTTCGTACACGCGTTCGAACGGAAATGAAACAGAATGCTCGCGTTCGTATGGCGTTTGATAACGCGTTCGAACGGAAATGAGACCTGATGCATGATAAGGCAAAAATACATGCGCGTTCGAGTTGCGTTCGTAAATGCGTTCGAACGGGAACAGAACTGATGCATGAAATGGGACGCAATACATAAACAACAAAATAAGGGGCGCGGCGAAGTACTGCCGTAAAGGTGGCCTTTTGGGGCTCTTGATCTCTCAAAGAGAGGACCTTTAGACCAACATACTAAGCCCATGCGCGTCACATCACATCATACATACAAACATAAAGACAATCATATTATTCTAAGTATGTCCGATTGAACATGTTTTGCATCCAACCGAACACACATCAATCGGCGCGGCAAAGCATCGTGGTAAAGGGCTTTAACCCCTCCCCATAGGGGATCTTTCATTCCACTTACTAAGCCCATGCGCTCGATTGAGTCATGCATAAATAAGCAACATGCAGAATTTAAATGACAAAAATAAATACATAAAAGCAACACAAAACAAGAGAAGGTGCCGTTTACTCAAGTGGTACGTGGAGTTGTGTCCCATGTACAGACCGCACTACAGTCCATTCGGATTCGGCTACGGAATTTACGTCTGGGTTTCCATCCTATATACCACAAGAGACGACACTCTTCCATTTCATTCAAGCCACAACATGCTTCCATAAACGACTCTCATGCGAATAGAATGCAATAATAATAATAATAAAACGAATATAAACTAATGAAAAGGTACCCTCAGGTCTAACCTTTTAAATCATCTCTCGGATGTACGGTACACGATCGTCGGAAGGGGGGATGCTCTGCAACTCTCCTGGTTCACTGGTTCACTGTTCTCGTTCGTTGTCTTACTGTTTTGAGTCGTCGTTTTCCGTCTTTTGCTATTGTTTCCTTGTGGTTTCGCTGCCTTTTCCTCTTTATCTTTTGCTTATTGTTTCCTTGGGTGTGTTCCTCCTGTAATTTTTATGTGTGTTGTGTATGAGTTAGGGACTAGGGGACTAGGGGACCAACTAACTAAGGTTGAGAAGGTTGGTGAAGGGTTCTTTTTATAGGCAAAGGGTTGGGCTTGACAATGAAAGAGATTTGATTTGGTTTGGTTAAGGGAAGTCAAAGGATTTGATTTGGTTTGGTTAAGGGAAGTCAAAGATTGAGGGGGGACAAATCTTGGCTAGATAGGGAAGGTTGAATATTTGATTGGCTTGGATATGGAATACAATATTTTAGGTTTGGGAATAATCTTTTTAGATGGGGAATATAATTGGTTGATTGATTTTAATTAGGCATGATTATATTTTGATTTAGTGTGTGATTTGTTTAATTTAGGCATGATTTTAGTTTAAGTTGGTAATTGTTTATTTTATGTTTGGTATATATTTTATTTAATCATTTAATTAATTTAATTATTATCTTATTTAGTTAATGTTTTAATTAATATTTATTTATTTAAATTGGGATGTGTTTTATGGGCTTTGGGGGGCTAATTGGGCTGGATGTGAGGCTAGCAGCAAAACCAGATTTACCGACACCGTTCGAACGCTTCCTCGAACGCGGCACGAACGTCCGCAATCCGCTTGACGTTCGAACGTAAACATGAACGCAGCACGAACGAAAACAGTGAACCTTGTTTATTCTGAATTTCCCCTTCCGACGTCCGTTTCCCGTGACCTCCGTGACTTAAAAGGTAGTTGTCTCCAAATAAGACTCCTCATCGGGTTTATGTGTAAAAATGCAGTGCCTACAGTCGCCCCACTTTGATGGGACTTGTGTAATGTGCAACAGTGACAATCCTATCAAAGTTATGCAATGCATTTCTACTTACCTGGCTCGCCAGCTGCCACTTGACTTACCATGTGTTGAGTTGATTTGGGTGGTGAGGTGCTGCGACCCCTGGTTCATTCCCGAACCGTGTTGTGATGTGGTCCATTCCCGAACCGTGTCCATTCTTGGAGTGCCATTCCCGGCTTGTTCATTCTTGAACTCTGTTGAGATGAGGCTTTATTCCTCCCGAGCTTTATTCCCGAACCGTGTACTGACATAAGGCTTTCTTCCCCTTTGAGCTTTGTTCTCAAACTTATACTGATATGAGGCTTTCTTCCTCTTGAGCTTTGTTCTCAAACTATACTGACATGAGGCTTTCTTCCTCTGGGGTTTGTTCCCGAACTGTTGCGATGATGGTCCATTTCGAACCGTGCTCCATTTTCGGAGTGCCATTTTCGGCAAGTGATGAGATGATGGTCCATTTCCGAACCGTTGCTGATGAGAGATAGTCCATTTCCGAACCATGCCTGATATGAGAGTGGTCCATTTCTGAACCATTGCTGATAAGAGAGTGGTCCATTTCCGAACCGTTACTGATATGAGAGTGGTTCATTTCCGAACCGTGCTTCCATTCCTGGAGTGCCATTCCCGGCTTGTTCATTCTTGAACTCTGCTCCATTCTTGGATTGCCATTCTCGGCTTGTTCATTCTTGAACTGTCCATTCCCGGACTATATCTCCATTCTCGGAGTGTCATTTCCGACTTGTTTATTCTTGAACTGCCCATTCCCGGACTATATCTCCATTCTCGGAGTGTCATTTCCGACTTGTTCATTCTTGAACTGCCCATTCCCGGACTATATCTCCATTCTCGGAGTGCCATTCTCGGCAGAACTGATCTGATGTAATATGGGCCTCGACCCTGGGACTCATTCCCAAACTGTGTTTGATGTGGGCCTCGACCTTGGGACTCATCCCCAAAACTGATGTTGAAGTGGGCCTCGGCCCCAACTGCTACTGACATGGGCCTTGCCCCCAGATTGATGCTGATGTGGGCCTCGACCTTCGGGATTCATCCCGAACTGTGTTTGATGTGGGCCTCGACCCTGGGACTCATCCCCCAAAACTGATTGCTGAAGTGGGCCTCGGCCCCAACTGCTACTGACATGGGCCTCGCCCCCAGATTGATGCTGATGTGGGCCTCGACCCTCGGGATTCATCCCAAAATTCTGCTGATGCGGGCCTCGGCCGCAGAATGATGTGGGCTTCGCCCTAAACTGATATTGATATGGGCCTCGCCCCAAGACTGATACTGCTATGGGCCTCGCCCCAAGACTGATACTGCTTCTGGTTGGCTTGCATTTGACGCTTTCTCTTTTTCTCCTCTGAAACCTGTTATTACAAAACAGAACAAACACAAAAAGGATGCGAATATGTTACGTGTATGCATGCATGCATGATTGGGTTTCTTATCCCGTTGGGTTATGTCTTTTGCCGGTACTCCTGGTGGCTGCTTGGTCTTTTGACAAGTCTGTCCTCTTCCCTAACCAACATGTATCTATGATGGCTTTCAGAATACAAGGGTTAACATGATGTATGTATGCATGAGGTGCATGAGATGTATATAACATACTAAATCAATTAAAATTTTCACACAAATCGGCCTGTTATCATTTTAGAATCTTTCGGGCTAACTGTCATAAGAGTGAACCCGTCCCAGTTTAAATGGCCCAACGAGTTCATGTCTTATGGCAAAGAGCCCAACTAAATCCAAATGATAATATTCCGAACACAATCATAAAATGGCCCACTGTTATTTAGAAACCTTTTGGCCCAATCGTCATAAGATGTGTTCTTGTTCCAGTTTAAATGGCCCAACAAGCCCATATCCCATGATAAATGGTCCAAATGGATCCAAACAACGATGTTCCCAAACACAAGCATAAAAAATGATGCAAACATGACATAATAATTTTTACAAAGTGACCCATCAACATTTCAGAAGCTTTTGGCCTAATAGTCATAAGGTGTGAACTTGCCCCAGTTTAAATGGCCCAGCAAGCCCGCATTTCTGACAATAGTCCAACTGCATCCAAATGAGGATGGTCCACAAGCACATATTCAAGGAAATAATTGTTACTTTAGCCAACCCGGTCTATGGGTGGGTTAGTAAGAGTATAGACAAAGGCTCTCACCGGCGAAGGATGGCCCACAACTAGGTCTCCCTACTCAAGGGTTCGAGCAACCAAGTGGGCGCACCCTTTTTTATACACTAAGGTACGTGCCAATGAGCTATGGTGTGTGACGGACTGTCAAATGGATTTCCCGTTGTAGATCCCCCAGAGGGAAGGTGGAGCGAGGCTCACTTAAATACCCAAGCCTCTTAGGCTCTTATCGCTTGGTGTCAGGAATAAACAACGAGTCCTCCAAATTAGTCCATCACAATAGGCTACGAGTAGATGGCTATCTAGGTGCCTTCACATCTTTTCCTTCTAGAAAGGTAGTGAATGAAGGAAGACACCAAACCATTACCTAGCCTAAAAATGCCTTTGATTAAACCCTTACTTTATCCACTATAGACACGGTCAATTAAAACATAAATCCAAACATCACAAGTCAATATTTCGGGGCCAATTCACTATCCCCAGTGGAGTCGCCAGACTGTAGGACACAGGACCTGGGCGACGCCGTTCCTAGGCTCGCGGCCTAGATGGGAAGTACGAATTAACATGGAGTCGCCACCCGGTGTGAACCGGGACAAAGATTTAAGGCCGCACTCACCCCTCGCAAGGGAAGACCTCAAACCGTTGGGTTCGGAATGGTCCCTTACTTATGTCACTTGTAATAAAAGGATTTATGTCATAATTTAACCAGGCTCAAATAACATTTATTTCCAAAGGTATCATGCTTCTAAATTCATATGTATGCATTAACAAGTTCATCACAACATGCAACATCACATGGCAATCTTATGATCATATTTCAATCCTATGATATGGAAAACTAAGAACAACATAATCATGCTTGAGTACTATCTCATGAACCTATTAACCAAATAACATGCTAACAGCCTAATCATGCTTAAATACAATCCCGAGAACACATAGAATGGATAAATGCAGGCATACAAATAATACGGTTGGCTATATAACACAAGAAAGATCAATCAAGAGGCAATATGCATGAATATGATAAGACAGACTCAGTTCAGTGTGTGCGCGTTCGTGTAGCGTTCGTAAACGCGTTCGAACAAAAATGAAACAGAATGCTCACGTTCGAGTAGCGTTCGTAAACGCGTTCGAACGGAAATGAAACAGAATGCTCACGTTCGAGTAGCGTTCGTACACGCGTTCGAACGGAAATGAAACAGAATGCTCGCGTTCGTATGGCGTTTGATAACGCGTTCGAACGGAAATGAGACCTGATGCATGATAAGGCAAAAATACATGCGCGTTCGAGTTGCGTTCGTAAACGCGTTCGAACGGGAACAGAACTGATGCATGAAATGGGACGCAATACATAAACAACAAAATAAGGGGCGCGGCGAAGTACTGCCGTAAAGGTGGCCTTTTGGGGCTCTTGATCTCTCAAATCTTATGATCATATTTCAATCCTATGATATGGAAAACTAAGAACAACATAATCATGCTTGAGTACTATCTCATGAACCTATTAACCAAATAACATGCTAACAGCCTAATCATGCTTAAATACAATCCCGAGAACACATAGAATGGATAAATGCAGGCATACAAATAATACGGTTGGCTATATAACACAAGAAATCAATCAAGAGGCAATTATGCATGAATATAATAAGACAGACTCAGTTCAGTGTGTGCGCGTTCGTGTAGCGTTCGTAAACGCGTTCGAACAAAAATGAAACAGAATGCTCACGTTCGAGTAGCGTTCGTAAACGCGTTCGAACGGAAATGAAACAGAATGCTCACGTTCGAGTAGCGTTCGTACACGCGTTCGAACGGAAATGAAACAGAATGCTCGCGTTCGTATGGCGTTTGATAACGTGTTCGAACGGAAATGAGACCTGATGCATGATAAGGCAAAAATACATGCGCGTTCGAGTTGCGTTCGTAAACGCGTTCGAACGGGAACAGAACTGATGCATGAAATGGGACGCAATACATAAACAACAAAATAAGGGGCGCGGCGAAGTACTGCCGTAAAGGTGGCCTTTTGGGGCTCTTGATCTCTCAAGAGAGGACCTTTAGACCAACATACTAAGCCCATGCGCGTCACATCACATCATACATACAAACATAAAGACAATCATATTATTCTAAGTATGTCCGATTGAACGTGTTTTGCATCCAACCGAACACACATCAATCGGCGCGGCAAAGCATCGTGGTAAAGGGCTTTAACCCCTCCCCATAGGGGATCTTTCATTCCACTTACTAAGCCCATGCGCTCGATTGAGTCATGCATAAATAAGCAACATGCAGAATTTAAATGACAAAAATAAATACATAAAAGCAACACAAAACAAGAGAATGTGCCGTTTACTCAAGTGGTACGTGGAGTTGTGTCCCATGTACAGACCGCACTACCGTCCATTCGGATTCGGCTACGGAATTTACGTCTGGGTTTCCATCCTATATACCACAAGAGACGACACTCTTCCATTTCATTCAAGCCACAACATGCTTCCATAAACGACTCTCATGCGAATAGAATGCAATAATAATAATAATAAAACGAATATAAACTAATGAAAATGTACCCTCAGGTCTAACCTTTTAAATCATCTCTCGGATGTACGGTACACGATCGTCGGAAGGGGGGATGCTCCGCAACTCTCCTGGTTCACTGGTTCACTGTTCTCGTTCGTTGTCTTACTGTTTTGAGTCGTCGTTTTCCGTCTTTTGCTATTGTTTCCTTGTGGTTTCGCTGCCTTTTCCTCTTTATCTTTTGCTTATTGTTTCCTTGGGTGTGTTCCTCCTGTAATTTTTATGTGTGTTGTGTATGAGTTAGGGACTAGGGGACCAACTAACTAAGGTTGAGAAGGTTGGTGAAGGGTTCTTTTTATAGGCAAAGGGTTGGGCTTGACAAGGAAAGGGATTTGATTTGGTTTGGTTAAGGGAAGTCAAAGGATTTGATTTGGTTTGGTTAAGGGAAGTCAAAGATTGAGGGGGGACAAATCTTGGCTAGATAGGGAAGGTTGAATATTTGATTGGCTTGGATATGGAATACAATATTTTAGGTTTGGGAATAATCTTTTTAGATGGGGAATAATTGGTTGATTGATTTTAATTAGGCATGATTATATTTTGATTTAGTGTGTGATTTGTTTAATTTAGGCATGATTTTAGTTTAAGTTGGTAATTGTTTATTTTATGTTTGGTATATATTTTATTTAATCATTTAATTAATTTAATTATTATCTTATTTAGTTAATGTTTTAATTAATATTTATTTATTTAAATTGGGATGTGTTTTATGGGCTTTGGGGGGCTAATTGGGCTGGATGTGAGGCTAGCAGCAAAACCAGATTTACCGACACCGTTCGAACGCTTCCTCGAACGCGGCACGAACGTCCGCAATCCGCTTGACGTTCGAACGTAAACACGAACGCAGCACGAACGAAACAGTGAACCTTGTTTATTCTGAATTTCCCCTTCCGACGTCCGTTTCCCGTGACCTCCGTGACTTAAAAGGTAGTTGTCTCCAAATAAGACTCCTCATCGGGTTTATGTGTAAAAATGCAGTGCCTACAGGTACATAGAAGAGTCTACACACTCTAGACATGATTCACATGAGGGTTTTCATTCCTCATTCTACAGGATCTAAACATGGGTCAACGTGGGTCTTTACTCTACTAGACCTGATGAAGGTCTACGATGGTATTTTTTTATATATTACAAGACCTGATAAAGATTGAACGTTTGTCCTTTCATGTCGTATGAGGATGAGATGGCAAGATATTCACGTACCATGGGTTGATGGCCATCCAGCTTGTTGTTTGGGAATCGAATGAACAATATGTATTATCATCTCATATATGTCGAGTGGGTCCATGTGAGATGATACTATAAGTGCACTTGAAATTTAAAGTTGTTTGGAATAAGGAAGAATTCCATTCGACAATCATTGTGTTATGTCGAGTGGACTTTCCATATGTGCATGTTCAGTTATCATTGGATTTGTCGTATCAAATGGAATTTTTCCATCAAGCCCGTGTTGTGTCGAGTGGCATATTCCTCTAACGCCAAGTCTTCATTATGTTCTGTAGAGTGGCACATTCATATGAACTAAACTCTATCTGGAATTTTCGTGTTGCTCTAAGCTCGCCTGGATCACATCGTACACGAGTAAATTAATATCCTATATTTTATTGCAAATCGTCTTCAAATTATGGGAATTGATTTTGGTTTTGACCATATTGATCTACATCGTGTTCCTCCATCTTCATCCAGTTCTTGAAAAATCTCAGATTTGATCTTCTGCTGAACTTGCCCATTAGTACAATTTTGTTTGTCACGTGTAACTTCCACGTGGTAAGCAGAAGTCTGGAAAGTGATTAGGGAGAGGTTCTGTGTCAATCGGAAACGTGGGAAGCAAATTCTTTCCTTGCTCTTGGTCTTTCTCGCAATGAGCGATGTGGGATGCGCGTGAGTATTGAAAATTGTCACGTGCAACTTTCACGTGGTAAGTCTGGAAGCGGGAAGGAGGAGTTGTTGTGAATGGCCACTATACCATTCTAATGGGCCTATTGGGCTTGTTAAAAGTGGGCTTATTTAAAGAAAATTTAGTGGCATGTTGTCTCCTTGAATTAATATGGTCGCTGGAAGTAAAAATGGATAAGGGGCTTTTTTTTCTGGGCCAGTTTGTGCTTGTTAGCATGTGGCAGCTTTTTAATAGATAATTAGCTTTTGACAACTTACAAGCACATGGCTCCATACTCGATTGGGGACCACACGACTTTGGCAGCTTTGTGCTAGGTGTCCTGTGCATTAGTCAAACTTGAAGACAATGACTAGGTTTTTAACAAGTGGGCCAACTTCACGTAACTCATGCTATTATTTTGTCTTATTGGCGAATGGGCCATCAGCGCTTAACCATCTTGCTCATTTGGATGGACTGAGCGTGGCTTGCACATCTGGGCTGGCTTCATACATCTGCATTGCGTGTGGGTTGCTGTCGTCTGGCGAGTGGGCTCTTGCTTTTTGTATGAAGTTTAGTCGAATGGGCAGTGAGCTTTCACTTGAGTTACATAAATGGGTTATAGAGGATGGCTTTGAGGAGATGATCAAAGAAAGAGGTCTTGTCATATGGGGATGGGCTCTACAACTACTAATATTATCTCGTCCTTCAGTTGGATGATTCATAACACATTGCGACTGGAATTCAACACTTGAAGGTGTGTGCGCTGGCCTGCCATTATTAACATGGCTTTGAAACTTGTTACACAAATACTAAAAATTGGTGTGAAAGTTGGAGTGGAAAGCCCAATGACATAGTAGGGAATTATGGGCTTGCAATTTGCTTCTTCTCATTGTAAGTTGTCTCTCTTGGAGTCTGCGTATTGCTATGGATAAGTGGCATAGTGCTTTGATTGTAGACTGAAATTTGCGCATGCAAACATTGGTTGCATCTAGCTACTTTCTCGCGTAAGAGACCACAATTGGCTTCAGTGGGCTACTATGGCTTCAGTGGGCTACTATGGCCCACGAGAGGATATGTTTCAAGTCGTATAGATTCATTAGTCGAAATGATAAAGTGGAAGTTTGGAGCCACAATAGATTGGTCATGACGAGAGACTAAGAGGCTACGGACGAGTAGACCTGATAAAGTTCCAAGAGGGTCTTTACTCCTAACTCTACAAGACCCGATATGTTCCATGAGCCTACTGTCAATTAGACCAGATGAAGATCCAATGGGATCTACGGTCTACTGGACCTAATGAAGGTCCAAGAGGGTCTTCACTCAACAAGACCTTATGAAGGTTCGTGAGAATTATCATTCTACTAGTCACAATGAATGATTCCCTATGTAGTCTGGGGTTAATGGAATCCATACATTTCATATTGAGAATAAATGAATAACATTTCATGTTGACTGGGTAAGATGACAAACCTTTTACATAGTCTGGAGGAGAAAAAACTTCTCATGTAGACTGGAGGAGATGAAATTTTTTCAGGAGGAGATGACAATCCTCTTAATGTCTTCTGAAGCAGGTGATACTCATTTCATGCCATATGGAGAAGATTAAGATTCATCCCTATCATCTGGAGAAGATGATAATTCTTTCATGTACTCTAAAGTTGATAGCAATTCATCCATGCCGTATGAAGGATATGGTCATCCTTTCATGCCATAAGGAGCTTTTGACAATCTTTTCATGTAGTTGGGTCCGTGGATCCATCATACAGCTTCATGCCTGGGGAATGAAATTTCCTTTTGCATGATCGGTGGTTGGAGTAGTATGGTGGCTATTCTGGCGTTTAAGTGGATGGTCGATTGATGGTGGATTTTCAATTGCCATATTGTTGAATGCTCCTAAGAGGTTGGATTAGATGATAAGATTATTGAGGTGACTCGCAGCCTCGCGCGTTTGGAAGGTCGAAGAATTATGCTCCAATCACTTTTGGAGATTAGGACCGGGGCTTTACATGACTCGATTTTCCTTTAATAAGGTGCATATATCGTTCTTGGAGTATAGCCAGCTGCGTGGTCACAGAATCTGGTGTTTGCTCACTGCTAGAAGCCATGGTTGGATGTGTTTCAAGAACCGTAGACTGAGAGATTTTTGCCTGCTATGAATCGCTAAGGCCCCACGGTGGGCGCCAAACTGTAGACGCTAATTTTCGCTCAAGGTCTACAATCGAGATTTCGTAGAGGGGCACTGGCGATCCTACAAAACAAAGAGGTAGGGTGAGCGTATAGGGTCTACCCACCGGTGTGGTGGATGCCGTAGGCACTCCGACGCCCAAGTCAGTGATGAAAATGAGTTGCAAAATGTTGTAGAAGGATGAGCAAGGTCAGATGTTACATTGATCCTTATGGACTGCCGTGAGGGCGGTAGTTTTGAGGTGCCCCCAGCTATGGAGGGAGTATACTCCTTATATACCTATCTGAGGGGTGTGCACTTAATTACTCGTCCATTGAGTCTTGGTAACGGTCGACTTTATGAGGGATATTCACTGCATTTGCCCGTTTGTAGGCTGGGTGGTGTTTATGAGCCAGGGCGTTGCGTGGACTGGCGTGGGATGAGCCTTGATTATGGTTTAGGCGTGTGATACTTTATTGGGCCTAGGTTTGCAGATCTCTGGGCCTTTATATACATCAAGTCTTGGGGGTTCCTTTAGTGCGAATATGTGATGATAACTTGGGCTTGGATCAATGCTGGGGTCTAGCATTGGGCCCGAAGCAAAAGGTCGAAATTGTCCTTGGACCAAATTTGGCCCGTACAGTAGTAAAAAAGGACTGTGAGTGGTTTTAAAATTTACACTAATATGTCGTTCGATAAGTAGTGTGGTCGAGCTATATTTGAGTTGAGATAAGATTACTGCTAGTGATGGTCAACGATCTAGAGTTCATTCTTCATCGAGTGTAATATGGTCAGCCATTTAGTTCAATTTTGTGTGTCGGATGAAGCTCCATGGGATAATTATAAAACTGTAAGAGATGAATAAAATGTCCATGGGTCATGGCAAGTGGTGAGTTTGCTGGAAGTGATATGGTTGGTCCTTCAACAACAGTTCAAGAAGTTCCCATGAATATTCGACCGGATGCATCTCGATGTATCCCTCCTATCATTTCTACGATGACCTACTTTGTTGCTGCCAAGTTATATAGACGTCGGGACTTTGATGTATAACTTTAAAATTTTGACAAATTAATGCAGACGCAACAAAGTATCTAGAAGAGTCTGTAGAGTACAATAAATAAGAAAACACATAATTTTCAAGCATAAAATATAACATGATGACAATAAACATTATCGAAAGTATAAACGTGTTGTTTAAAGAGGCATGAGCACTTCTGGTACTTAGTTAACTTAACTATATCAGGATGACCATTCAAAGATGGTTGTATGTGCGGCTGCTAGAATCAAACGCTCTAGTCTTTATAGTAAGATGTACACAATGGCCACCCTTCGTGCTGGGTATGTGGAAATTGGTGACCATCTGATTAAGTCTTGTCAGAAGAATTATCATGTATAATATTATTTCTTTGCTCATTGAAAAAACATTCAAAAATAATTTTAACTAATGATTTTCAATGCAAATTTGAATGTATTGCCACCGAATGAGCATGTTTCGACGGGACGATCGAAAATAAATAGAAAACCATCACATGGAGAACAAACAGTGCAAGTTATATGCGGTCAATGTGGCAAATGTGGACACAATAGATGTTCATGCATGACTCCTTGATGAGCGGAAAATATATCAATATTTACCGCCCCTTTTACTTAATATTTTGTTTAGTTTCTCGGGGTTTGATGAGCGTTTTGATGTGTTTTAGTTTATTTTGCAGATAAAATAATATTGGTACTCAATGAAATCATTTAGGACGAAAATGTGGGTAAAATAAGGGTAAAAATTGGACTTGACATTAATTTTGGAGATTGGAAACTTGAAAGGGCGTTTTAACGAAGTGCAGTTTTGGAAATTCCAGTTTTGCGTATCTGTCGTATTTTGGGCATAACGTTTCACTCCGATATCGGATTGAGCTGATTTAAGTGCCAGATTAAAGAAGACTCGAAGATCTACAACTTTGAAAGACAAAATAATTTCGAATTCTGAATATTTCATGACCTAAATTGATGAACCATCCAGCAGTGTGTTGTGTGTAATTATTAAAGTCATTTTCAATCATTTTCAAAGCAAAAAATAAATTAATAAATAAATTATAAAAATTATCAAATCACCACCAAACATGATAAGCAATTAGTGGATCAATTAATAATGGATTTGGTGGAGTAATTAGTGGAGAAATAATAATGGATTTGGTGGAGAATTTGATGGATGATTTGATGGAGGCAAAATTTTCCCTATAAATACCAAGCCATTTCATTTGTAAATTTTCGTACTTTCTTCTTTGAAAATTCCTAATGAATAAATAAGAAGATTGTATCTTGTTTGTTTATTTACAGCTTCCAGTAATTAATTTCCGCTTTCGCACTTTCTTTTCTTTACTTTTCAGTTTTTACTTTCCGCAATTTACTTTTACGCACAAACCTTTTCTTTCTTTACTTTTGCAGTTTTTATTTTTCAAACAATTAGGAGGTAACTCCCCCTTGCTGGGGTAAAAGGTAAAGCTTTTATTATTGCTATCTAGATTAATCTCCCTTAAATATAAAATATAAACTATTTAAAACCTGACTTAATGAGGATACCGCTATATTGGCCGGTTGGAAATTAATTATAAATTGGTTTTAACCTGACTAAGTATGGATACCGCCTGGTTAGTCAGTTGGTAATTAATTATTAATTTGACTTAATCAGGATACCGCCTATATGGCTGGTTGGTAATTATCACGCAAAGTTAATATATTATATTAAGGGAGATATCTAAAATAGTAGTAATAAAAGTTAATCATCTAACCCCCAACATTTTCTTTTATTGTACTTTTACTTTATTTAATTTCAGCAATTTACTTTTCAGCAATTTACTTTCAGTAATTTACTTTTATTTTTATTTTTTTACTTTTTACTTTTTACTTTTTACTTTTTACTTTTTACTTTATTTACTTTTCAGTATTTAATTTTTACTATTTTACTTTATGTCTTTTATTTTTTTACTACTTGTAAATATGTGTCGTAACTAAGCCAGTTATCCGGGGTTGTGATGAAATCAAATATCACCGGTTTATAAGGGGTTAAATTATAGTTTGGGTAATATAAAAGTTTATTATTGAGTCTTAATCTTAATGCTTTTTATTAACTGGTCATTAATAAAATTGAATTGGTAAACTTAAAATGAACTAGACATAGGGATTTTAAGTTTAAGACCTTAGACTCAATAGCCCACGATCTTCCTTGAGGATAGATAACCCTTTAATAGATTTCCTTACAGGATAGGAATATACCTGTCGGGCGGGGTAGCCATAATTGGAACTTAATCTTAATGAATCCAGGTAATTTGGTTGACATAGACATATGGTTCAATTGGGTTATACTGGATATTTGTAGTTGACCATTAGAATAGGCTTTTACATAATTTAGTGTTCCAGGTTAATAAATCAATATTTTACCCAACTATAAGATAATCACTTCATCTTTAAAATGATATTGCAAATAAATCACAACCCTAAATAGTTTTTAATATTGAATTTTCTTAAACCTACTTTCGAACAATTTAATTTATTTGTTTTTAAATTTAGAATCATCACATTTTCAAATCAATCAAACAACCTGTTAGATACTAGTAATCATTTGACCTCATAAAATTAATAGATTAGATATTAAGTCCTCGTGGGATCGATACTTTTTATACTACTTGAACGATATGTGCACTTGCGTTATACGCGTGTGTAAGCACCGGTCACTCCTCTTAGCCAAAATCTAAGTCAACGGTAATTTCAACTTATGTAAATAAATTTGATATATTAGTAATTTCTGCTTTTTATTTATGTTCTTTAACTTATATGTAAAAATTATATGTATCAATAAAAATCGTTAACTATTTCGTTCAGCATCGAAATCAATAGCATATCAAATAAAAAGATATTTATGTTTTTGTAGTGAGAACAAATGGGGAATGCCCGATTTTATTGACATTTTTTCAAACTTCGGATCCAAAATATTGAATAAAAAATTTTTTAAAAACTTTGGAAATCTGAAATTTTGACTTCGGATCTTTCGAATTTTGCACAAAATTCGGTGTGTATTTCGGAGAATATATTTTGGATACTGTGGCTAGAAATGCAAATGACAAATATTGTGACTCATTTGGGCAAATGGGTATATTTTTTTGGTTAGTTTTATAAATGGACATTTCTAATGATACATTTTTTAATGATATTTTAGTGACATTCATGCTTCAACTAGTTATATATTTTGGAGAGAGACTGAAATGTATAATTGATTGAAGTATGAATGTCATTAGAATTTCACTAAAAATATCCCCTTAAAATTATTGTTTATAAATTTCTCATTTTTTTTCTCACTTTGTATAATTGTTGTTGAGAGAAATTTTTTTTATATATATCTGACACATCAGCTCAGCTTTGTATGTCATATCAATTCTACTCTTCTAATAATTAAATATTATATTATGGGATCCAAATAATTAATGAAACCCACAAAAGCTAATTTATTTTGCTAACGTTGTTAAGCACTTTGATGTGTGACTAGGGATGTAAATTCGAATAAAGATTTGTTTATTTATTTAATTTAATTCGCATTAAAATGATATATATTAAAAAAAATGATGTGTTCAGTAAATAAATAGATTCAATTCGTTTCTTAAACGAATCGAATATAAATTTGAGTTCACCGATTCGTTTATTTGTTTAAGATTTGTTTATTATTGTCTTTGTTAGTTTTTATTATTTTTAATCAAGTTCGAAAAGTTGATATCAATTATTACATAAAAATAATATTGCTTAGTTTTGATGGGCCATATTTATAAATCAATTAATTTTATATTTCACATATCTACGTTTATGAATAATTATTGTAAATAAATTACGGTAAATTATGTCGTTGAATCAAAATTTTTTTTTTTTTTGGAAACGATGGAAACCCCGCCACCAAACCACCCATTCTGGGCCGCGGCGCAGGTAAAACCACCGGCTGTCACAGACTCTTACAATAAGTGCACCCCCTGGATTCGAACCCAGAACCTCATGTTATGACTAAACCAATATTAGTTTAGGATTCATTTATTAAACGAATCAAATACGAATTCTGATATTATGATTAGTTTAGTAAACGAATCGAATACGAATCCATCATATTTTGATTCGATTTATTTAGGATTCGACACAAATTCGATTCATCAATTCGTTTTGTCACTCATGTGTTTGACTATCGAGCTATATAAGGGGAGAAATATTTCTTTTACTATGATATTTGGGTTTGGGAGAATGCCATTAGCCCCTAATATTTATAATATTTATCACTTACTCCCCTATTATTTTAATAATACCCCAAGTCATTCCTAAGATAAAAAGTTAAAGAAATATTCTCATTTTATTAGTTTTTTACATATTTACCCTTACATATAGAATTAAGTATTTTACATCAATAATAATTCTTTAAATTAATTAAAAATACACGAAAATTATTATAAAATATAATATTTCATTAGAGGATTATTATAAAATCTAATATTTTTATAGAAGTTTATTTCATTTAATTATCTTAAATAAATTTATTCTAACTGTAATTTAGTGTAGTTCTATTTTAAATACTTGTATATTTAGTTTTATATTATAACTAGATATTGTGTGTGCCTACGGCACGATGTTATAGAATTTATCGCATGATATACTATTGTCATTTTCATAGATATTTTATAATGAAATTGTTCTATTTTTTGATTTGTTTGGTAATTTTCAGAGAGATTTTATAATGAAATGATTTTATTTTTTGATTTGTTTGGTAACTTACGATTCTCATTTTGACATAGATTCTTTAATAAAAGGATTATGTACATGCCATTATATTATAATGAAATGATTTGAGCCGTCAATTAAGCTACATAAATATAGGCCCTTTGATACATTATCTCTCTTAATTATAATCATTTGTTGACTTATCTTTCACCCACTAAATGACACACTGTTGTGCTTTATAATATAGATATAATAAATAATAAAAAAAAACTAAGAATATAGGTTATTAATATAGATTAATGAAGTCCCCAAGGGGCGTGGCTTGGTGGTGAGTTCGAATTTAGGGAGTGTATTTCTTGTAAGAGCATATGATAGCCGTGAGTTTTACCTGCTCTACTTAAGCCTGGAAGGGGTGGTTTGGCGGCGGAGTTTCCAACGATTCCAATATATATATAGAGATTAATGAATAGTTTAACTAAAATTAAAAAATACAACTAAAAATAATTAAATTGACACATCTCGTTTATTCACTATAAATTTTTGAATTACATTTTTTAAGATAATTAAACAATAATAATTTTCATTAGAAAAAATAGATGTTGTAATAATTTTCTGTAGAAATATTATATTTCATAATTATAATGATATGCTTTTAATTATTTTAATGAATTAGTAATAATGTAAAAATATTAATTATTTTATCACAAGGATAAATATGTAAAAACACTAATATTACTTTGATTTTTTTTACCTTATGAGGTGTTGGGATATTATGAAAATAATAAGAGAGTAAGTGGGAAATGTTATAAATATTAGGGAGTAAGTGTCATTCTCACTTTGGTTTTTAAGGATATTATTATTTTTTAAAATTGAATTTATTGACTCAAAATAGTATGTTTCATGTTTATGATTGTTTGAAAAATAAAGTGTTATATTTATATATATAAAGAATAATCCTAGCTAAAAATACCAAATGTCAATTTTTTTTTTCTTTTGACGTTGGCAATTTCATTTTCACTTTGTTTTTTTAAATAAAATTCAAAATTAATTAATTTTATTAACATTCTTTTTATGTATCTTATAAAAGTTATTCATGGAGATAAATAACAACATGCAAGAACATTAAGGCCATGCAGTTGTAAAAAAAAAATTAATTAATTAATTACAAATCTATTAGAACGGTATAAATGAGGGGATTGAGTTACTAATATACTATAATTAAAAAAAAATTGACTTAATTTTATTCATATATTTTTAGTATTTTTTTTAGTTTGTATTTTAAAAAAACAAACAAACATACTTAAATAAATTCGTGGAAATTATCAACCATATCCAATTAACATATTATTAAAAATACACAAATCTTGGAACCTTGTTCATCGACCCACTCAAAAATTATAAAGTGTATGAGTATATGATTGAAACGTATGTCAAACATTGGATATATACGTGATATAAAATATGTGGATGTTTTCTATATTTTTGATATATTTTATAATTTTTGGATTGATCGGTTAATAAAGTTTTGTGATTTATCTATTTTTGATAAGGTGCCAATATTAGATATACAATTGAAAATTTCCCATAAATTAATGATTAAAATTAAACCATATTTAGTATTTTAATAAAAAAATCTTTAAATATCCATGAAACTACTTCTTTTTTTTCTTACTTTTCTTACTGGAGAATCTTTAACTCCACTTTTTGATAATATTAGAATAAATTTTAACCATATGTTTCTTAGAGGATCAACCTTCTTTTATTTTTAATTATTTTAAAAGGCAGGGATGAAAAGTCCAAATTTATTTATTTTTATTTCCCAACTTCTCCTGTGATTTGTATGCGAGTGGCCAACTAAATAAAACTTATTGAAAATTATTGGAAAAACAAAAGGGTTACATTATCAATACATCATTAAAAAATAATAAAAATAAAAATCGGTTAGGTTTTTTTTTTTGTTGAATTTTTGAAAATCCTACATCCAAATCATCCATTCCGGACTTAAGCGGAGTAAGTAAAACTCTCGATTGTCCCATGCTTTTATAAGAAATGCACTCCCTGAATTCTAACTCAATACCTCAAGGTGAAATCCTGAGAATGAGAGAGAGTAATGTTATAAAACGATATTCTTTAACTTATTAAATTAATGATTAGAAAATATGATTTTTAATATAATTATGTATTTTTTATATTAAAATTCGTATTTTTCCATATTTTAATACCGTCATTAACTTTACAAGTCAATGGATTGCTGACTGGAATAACATAAATATGTGTGTATATATAACCAACGTTCATATATTCAGTAGTGAAATAAGCCCAATTCTCATTAGATTCTATATTTATGTATTTGATTGAATTCATTAATTTAAAAAGAAACTTAAATTTTCATTTATTGGATTCATTATCTCATCTCCTAGTAGATGGATGATGATATAAATATTATTTTAGAAAAATCATTATCCGTCCATCTATTATTAAGTTTAAATGCAAAAATAAATCGTTTTTTTTTTAATTTATATTTGAAAAATACAATTCTCTTTTATTTATATTTTTATATGCCCTGCCACTTGAGTTTATAACAAGTTGTTGAGGTTATGAATGTGAGTTTTATAAATTTTATAGTCTCATTATCATATAAAAATGTGGATATATGAGTAAATTTTTCCCAGAAATAGAGTATGTTTTCTGAAAAATGAGAATAAATTTTCGAATTATCTAGTCTATATTAATATAGTTCAAATTCTATATACCTATAGAGTGTATACTTCTCACCGTCCTCGAAGGACGACGTGACTTGGTGGGGTAGGGTTAGGATCCGGCTTCCAGGTTTTGGGTTTGAATCCAAATGATGCGTTTCTTATAAGAGCCTATGACAGTCAGAAATTTTACATATTCCACTTAAACTCGAATCGAGTGATTTCGCAATGAAATTTCCAACATTTCCAAAATATATATATATACTTCTCACCACCATGAGTTCATTTTATCTACAAGATAAATATTATTGTTTAATACAAAGGTGAGATTTCTTTAACTAAAAAATTTGACTTTAAAAAAGTGACATTCATTATAAATATTCAATTCAATACTTATGGATTTAAAGTTAATTAAAAATAGATATTGATTATTGTGGAGTCTCGACTGAAATGAAGTTGCAATAAATAAATAATTTATTAACTCAAGCCGCAAAAGCAGGAGATCTTCACATGTCACAAGCTTTAAAAATCCCCCACTTCGGACATATTATACTTTAATTAAAGTTATATGGATTATTAATTAAATTAGCCACCGAAATTAATTAATTAATTAATTACAAACTACTCAATGTTTTTTTTTTTCCAATGGAGTAGTTGAGGTAGCTTTATAATTAATATGGACAATTTAAGAATATTTAGATTCATTGTTGAGTTTTTTCATAAATTATCATCAATAATTATTAAATAAAATTTTATAAATAATTAAATTTTAATAATTCTTTATTACACATACACGTATGATAAAAGATTATAAAAAATTAAGTATAAAAAAAATCACACCCGATCCAAATTCATTTGAGAGATCCTGAAATGGAGCATCACATGATCATGTAGGACCTATAACTTCACTTTGTATCGTGTTATTCCTTTACATCCTACATTAATTAATTAAGCCGCTTAAATTTCAATAAATAAATATATAAACCATCTTAATTTCACTTTTTGTTATTAAATAATCCATTTCTCGGATGTTGAATTAAGTTTTTTTTTTTTTTTTTAGCAATCAGGATCGATCATCTAGATATTTGCACAAATAGGTGTCATTCATATAATTAAAGAAACTATCAAGATGAAAGAATTGAGGGAAAAAATCAATTAAGACAGTGTTGATGGTGGTTTTCTATCCCAAGAAACTCTGAAACCTGCGGAGAGGTAGAATGAGGTTTACACTAAACAGATGTTTAGGTCCAAGGCCTTTTATAGGGATGAGAGCAGACAGAGGGACCCGGACTAAAGGTACAAAAAGGCACTTGAGGGCGGTATGGCCTAACGAGGTGCAGATGAAGACCGACCCGATGTTAGGGATCAGGTTTAGTAATATTTGTGCAAATGAAGACGGACCCGGCCTGATAATGAGCCCTCGAACACTTGACAAGAATGTTCAGGGGTTGCAAATGTGAAGATCGACCTGATGAAGTCATATGATCCTCTCAACCCGACCTGGTTAAGAAGAGAGGAATAGGATCAAGCACTAATCACTTCAGTGTGCCGACCCGGTTACCTAGGTCGGGGCTGCTGAATATTATGCATATGTATGGATGACGTAAGCCCTACATGAAATCTAGAGCCGCCAGAAAGTTGATAATCGTAACTTACGAGTAATGGGCAATAATGACAAGGAAACGTGGCCGACGTAACGGGTTGGAAAGCTGATGGGCGTAACGTACGAGTAATGAGCAATAATGACAAGGAAACGTGGCCGACGTAATGGGTTGGAAAGCTGATGGGCGTAATGTACGAGTAATGGGAAATAATGACAAGGAAACGTGGCCGACGTCACGAGTTGGAGTTACAGTAAATCCAGTGTCACTATTTAAAGGGTAAGAAGATTCATTTGTAGTGGGGATCCTTTGATTAATATTTCTTAATTTCCATAACTTGTAAAAAGCTTTAAAAAGCTTAGTGTAAGACATGGATAAGGCAGATCGGTCTGAACCGAGACGGTAAATAAAAGTTTCATTTCTCTGTTGACGTAGGTTGGATCCATTCCGTAGAACCACGTTAAATGTGTTTTTTGATTTTCCATTGGCTTGCCAAGTTTGTTTTTGGATTTTCAACAAACCAAACAAATTCACAGTTGAGTGAGGTTTATTCGAGGAGTGATTTTCCTGAATTGCCCCTGGAACGAAAAACAACCGTCAACAGATAGTCTTGTGTGATTTCGATGGCGATTAAATCAAGTTGTTCGATCCTCAATTCTCTAATCATCTTATTGTTCATGAGTTTTATCTTTTAATTACTATTGTAACGTAAGCTTCACACATGAAGTTTGGATATATAGTTATATATATATACTAACTAATGTGTAGTTTGATGTTCAATGAGTTGTAAACTACTATGTCCCCAAGGGGCGTGGTTTAGTGATGTAGGGCTCAGGATCTCACCTTGAGATTCTGGGTTCAAATCTAGGGAGTGTATTTCTTGTAAGAACCTGAGACAGTCGAGGGTTTTACCTGCTCCACTTAAACCCGGAAGAGGTGATTTGACGGTGGGGTTTCCAACGATTTCAAAAAAAAAAAAAAGAGTTGTAAACTATAGGGGTGTGTAATGGTTCCAGGTAAGGGTGTTTATAGGGTCAGGACAACCCGCGACCCGATCCGACCCGACGTGACCCGACCCGACCCTATAGTATTTTTATTATTTTTCTACAACTTTTTTTTTTTAAGTTTTTATTTTTATTTCATTTGTTTATTATTTTTGTTGTATTAAAACTTTATCTATATGATAATTTTGGGGACATAAAATAACTAATATTTATATTTCAAAATAATTAATTCATTAAAAAAATTATTATTTTTTTCTGCCGACCCGACCCGCACTTGATCGGGTTTCACCTTCCCGTGACCCGACCCTATCGGGTCTCAAAAAATTTTAAAAAACTCGACCCGACATGACCCGTGAACACCCATAGTTCCAGATATAACCAAAACCGCAAGGAACTGAACCATTTTAATAAGTTTTGAAATCGGAACCGCTTCATTTAGGGTAGTTTCCGGTTCCAAAAATACTAAACTGATTTAATGCGGGTAGGTTCCAGTTCTACAATATTGAGAACCAGAACCTGCCCATTGAATCGAAAATTAGAAACAGTTTTGAAATCGAATTTTTCATTTAAAGCATTTTCTTTACCGATCAAGACATACTTGCTCCCTTAAAGCTTGTGCCAAGAATCTCATACTCCGAAATAAGTTTTTTTTTTTACAGAATCTACATCTATTAGAGTAAACACAAAACATGTTAATGAATATTGTTTCATGTTCCACATCGAACATTCAAAATTCAAAGATTGCAACTGAAATATAAAAACATATTGAAAATATTTATAGCATTTTATAAATATCGACTTTAGTATGTTTCCAATATTGTCATTCCATTTTGCCGCTTAAAATAAACATTGTGCAAAATTTTAATTAAATTTTTTATAACATTATTTAGCTTAAATTCACAAATATTATCATCAAAAGTATTGTATTACTCGTTTCCAATGATCAAAATATCTCATTCATATATATTTAACACTTCTAACAACAAATAAATAGAGTATAATAATAAAACAATGAAAATGCAAAAAAAAAAATTGATTTTTTTTTCAATATTAATCTATTGGGTCCAAAATATGGTATCCTGGAATCGAACCGGAGCCGATAAATAAGGTACCCTGTTTAATAGGGTATGTTATTATTTTAAAATTTAGAAACCGAATTTTTTAGGATGGATTCTGATTCCACCTAAATAAGATAGTGTATCATATTTTGCTCGCTCTTAGCAAACTATCATGTTCTTGATCGAGGATATGAATAGTTAAAAAATAAAGTCTACAATTACAATATGTTTAATATTGTGATTAAATTAAAAAAATATATATGTAATTTAATTTTATGTTCAAAAATAAATATTTTTTATTGTTAATCAAATACATAAAATATTTGTTTGGCCGAAACACCTTTTATACCACATATCAAAACACTATCTACAAATATAATAAGTAAGAGTAATAAGTTGTAACCATAGGTCCATATGGACTTCAAGATATATGTGTATTTAAGAGGGTGATTAATATTGATTTTTACACACAGTGGTCTGCTTCTTCTTTTTTTTTAGATCATTTATTATTAAAAAAAAAAAAGCATACCTCTTTATTTCCTCTTTTAGGTTTTCAATTTTATTTCTTTCTGGTCTTTTTTTATTCCTCTTGAGTCTTTTTATAAATAAAAATAAAAACTAATAAGAGAGACCTAAATTTGTCTCCCTTATACACGTCACTATTCATGTGAACATTAAGATTTGAACTTAGATATTATGTTTTGAAAACACTTTCTTTTTATTTTTTTTACTTTTAATACACACTAAATATTAATTTTTGTTTGATATTTTTGGTATGTGGATAAAACCACTTATAGTCATATTATGATTATGGTTAAAAAAAAATACTTATTCAACCACATATCTAATTGACAGTCATTGTATGATTGTATTAAAAAAACAATTACAATATGATTGAAATTATAAATGTGATTGATCCACACTCATGACTAAATTCTGTCACAAAATTGATAGTTATATTGTGATTGTGGTTAAAAAAAAAAACACTCCTAATTGACAGTCATTGTGTGACTGCACATAAAAAAATAATCACAACGTGATTGAGGTCACAAATATGATTGAGGCAAACCTCTGACTAAATTATCAGATACCCAAATTATAATCAAATATAATTGTTCATGTGTGTTTTTTTAATATATTCTTGTTTATTTTGATAATTTTACATCTATAGGACATAAAAAAAAAATCACCTATATTTTTCATCATACTTTTATTGTAATGGAGCTTTTTAATAAACTCCCCTGTAAAACAACAATGCTATTTTCATCATACTTTTATTGCAATGGGGATTTTACACCCTATAAAGAGCATTGGACATGAAATTGTTTGGTTTGAATTTGGTCTCACTGACACATATATGTTATTGATAGTGATTTTTTTGAAGGTTATAATCACGAGGAATGTTTAGATATTGAGGAGGGGTATAATAGAGGTTGTACTTTGCCAAAAGTGGATAGTAAAGACCCGATGGCCCAGAGAGATAGGGGATTTGACAAAAAAAACCTGACCTCATGGTACATAGAAGTTCTCCCGAGATGGAGCATGTTAAAGATGAAGTTAGTAATACCGACCCGACCACATGAAGACACAGATTTGGGGTTTTCTTAGTTTGTTGAAATCGACATAATTGAAGAGTTGGGAGAGACTTTGATAAGTATCATCTGTCTTGGTATGCCGACCCGAGAAACGAAGATGAGATCACATGTCAATCGGTATTGGGGACATGTGACGTATGCCATAAATAGGGAGATGTGCTTCCAGAAGGCTAATGATGATAGAAGGAAATCAGCGGTTCACAATGGTCGTAGGCCTTGCCAGCTGCCATAGGCCGGTGCAGTGGTAGGACAGTGGCAGAGCAGAGCTATCATAAGCCGCCAGAGGATGACATAGAGCACCATAGGTCGATGCAGTAGTAGAGGAATAAGCATATCTGATTGGCCAAATAGAAGGTGGTTGAGGAGAGTTATGATTGCAATGATTAGGGGTGAGCAAAACCGGTTTCGGTTCCGCATGGAACCAGAACCTATCCAGAAAAAATCGGTTCCTAACTAAGTGGAACCAGAACCTACCCAATAAAATAGAGTACCCTATTAATCGATTTCAATTTAGTTTCGGTCCGGTTCCGATCTGGTTCTAAATTACCTTATTTATATAATATTGTCAAACTTTGAAAATGTAATTATTTCTCACACTTGAATAAATATTACATAATATTCTTGGAAATTATCCATACAGAAATATTACATAAATACAACAACAATGGTCCAGTTTATACTTTGTAAGATAAACAGCTAGGTAGACCCGGCCATGGTTCCGGTTCGGAACCGGAATCGAACCAGAACCGAACCGGTTGGAACCGGAAGGAACCATAATTTTTCGGTTCGGTTAGGGTTCACCCCTGACCGTCCGATTCCAGTGATTCTACGGTTCTGATTTGAACTGTAGGGCTCCCAACTGCTAGTAGCCATTGGGAGCAGGCAGAGAGCAACGGTGGCCAGGTCTACAGCAAGGTGATGGTACTTGTAAAATGTTATCACTGGTAGGGTTCCTGCAAATGATGTTTTAAAGGTCATAATGGTCCAGTTTCTACTTTGTCGGATAAACTGCTAGGTGATGGTACTGGAAAAATGTTAGCAAGTGGTGGAGAATATGATATTGTTCGCTTATGATCTCTTAGCTCAAGTGGAAAACGAGGCCAACAAACTTTGAAGGCTACACTTTACGAAATTTTTAGCAGTTCATTATTTTGGTTCTAAATTCGGTTCCAGAACCGGTTCTAAATTCGGTTCCATAAATCGGTTCTAAATTCGGTTCCATAAATCGATTATATGGTCCGGTTTTGGTTCCAACCATTTTGGAACCGGAACTTAACCGGTTAAATCGGTTCCTTCATTTTGGAACCGACAATCGGTTCCGATTCCAAACCCAGAAAATCGGAATCGGTGCTCAGCCCTAGCAATGATGGTTAAGTGACATGAGCTGATGTCAGAATTGGTAGAACGGTAGATTTGACAGCCTATATAAAGGGGTTGAAGTCACAATTTCAATGGTTAACAATTTTTGCATTACACAACTTGTAAAATCAGGAACTTAATAGCTTGAGATAGAGAGATAAAGTTGGTCATTCACCCGACCACATGAGAGAGTTGTATTGAACTTTTTCAGACCCGAGGTGTTCTATCATTGTATTTCATGCTTCTCCTATTTGTAGATCGGGTCGGTATCGACCCCGATGTTAGGGTTGGTGCTCTGAGCGCCAATTTCTTATGTATTTCCCTGTAAATACTTTTGTATATATTTTATTAATGAATAAAATAGACAGTTTTTGTAATATAAATTCTTTTATTATATGGTAAAAACTTAAATGACCATAAAGTGATTGGTTATGATACATTTGCAAAAGTGTCGCAACTGACATTGAGCAGTATCATAACAATATAATTCTTTAACTGTTCCTGGTCAAGGTTTACAATTACTTGGTCAGTAAGTAAACCCGTTGAGACTGGTATGTGTCGTATATTGGAATGTTGGATTCTAATCGTTTCTCAATGAACCATGAGTCTCGGGAGACTCGTATAGACGCGTAGGTGTTTATATCAGATAAACATTGAACGACTCGTCGAAGATTCTTAATAGATGGTACACCAACGTCAATAAAAATATTCTCGGGTTGAGTGAGTATAGTGATCCTCCGACTTGAGGTACCACTGTGGATATATGCGGTATCCTCCACACTTTGATGGCAGTCACATCACCAATCTATTTAGATCAGACCTCTTTCTGTTCGTTGGGTGTGGATTGATCCTCATGATATCCTGTGTGTATCAAGGTAGGATCCGTCAGTTTTGTGTACAGAGCATATGTATCCATTATGGAATTAGCAATCTGTTAAATCCATGAGCCTGTGGTACACTGTAAAAATCAGTTCTCAGTGTTATTTAAGAGATTGCTAATAGATTCGTCGACGGGATTATACCTAAAGAGATTTGACGTTTATATCTATATCTTTGGGATAATCCGGATACCTGTGACGGAAGGATTATACGTATGCAGTGACCTCGACCTGTATGGTTTAGAGATTTTATTTGTGTTCGTCATAATTTACGGGTGGGTAGATTATGGACACGAAATTGGATTTCTTGACGGATATGCATGAACCTAGAGAGTCTCACTAATAAGATATACTCGTTGGGCAATATGGCAACTTTTATAAATAATACTGATTATTTATAAGTCGTTTAACGGTTAAACAAAAATACATGCTTTTGAGATCTTTTGGCCATTTATTAAATGTCGAATTATGATATTTGACATTTATAATTGATATATGTATTTTGATTATTTAATGTAAATATAATACATATATTTTGAGATATTTGTATTTAATTATTTATTTATTCAAATGTTGAATAATTAAATTAATTAAATATTTAATATCTTTTTACTTATTAAAGATAAGATAAATGGCTTGTTTTAATTGGATAAAATGGCCAATTATGATTGGTTTCATTTGGCATGATTTAATTGGATGGTTTTAGATAAACATTAATTTGATTAATGTTTTTGAACCACAAATTAATTAAATCAATTTCCAATTAATTAAACAAAATTGAAAAAATTGTGGCTATTATTATTTCTTGCAAAAATCGGTAATTGTAGAAATTATATAAGCCATTTTTGTTTTTTGTTTCATCATTCTTGAACCCTAAAATTCAAATACCAATAGAGAGAAAGAGAGCTAAGGAGAAAATAAAGGAAAAACTTGGAAAATCAAGCATTTTAAGTAAGTTTTTCTTACTTTTCATTTAATGAAAAATGTTTCTAGCATACTAAGCTTCAATATGTGTAGCCTAGTTTGTTCTCTACTCTTTCATGGTTGTGATTTGATGATTGAGAACTTGGATTGAAGATGAAAACATGTATATTAAATTAGTTTGCTTGAAATTGTTCTTTAAGCATTTTTTTTGTCATTTTGATGACTAGTTGCCATTCTAGAGTCTTTTAGCCACTCATGTTAGACCTAGAATTGTTCTTGAGCTATTTCATGATGGTGAGGCTGATGAGTGGTAATTATATCACAATTTCCCACTCATTTGACCTAATATTTTGAATAGTTTCTTGAGTTTTGTGAATATTTTGATGTGTTTTGTGTTATTTTGTAGATAAATAAAGTTTCAGGACTCTTTGGAGGTGATTTGGGCCCAAAATAGTGAAAATTAGATAAAATGGCATTTTTGTAATTCTCCGCATCGCGACGCGTAAGCCTATGGCGTCGCGACGCCTAACATACACCAAGACTTGCTAACGTGCGCCGGGTCCACAAGTCAGAATCTGAGAAGTTTGACTTTGCTAACGTGCGCCGTGCCACGTGTCACCATCACAGTCGATCTGCTAATGTGCATCGTGCCACGTGTCATCATCCTACGGTGCCGACAGTCGCCATCGCCACGTGTCAGCCACGTCATCATCAACCAATCACAGCATGCCACATGTCGCAATTATGTGGTGCCGACAGTCACTTTCGCCACGTGTCGCCACGTCAGCGCCAATTATTGAATCACTTATTTGCAATTGACACGTGGCGATAAGAATATGAAATCAGCCAATCAGAAGCCGCCACGTGTCGCAATAATTGAACTCCCAACCACCTTGCCACGTGTCACCTTATCCATAATCTGAAGCCGACGAACCAGAAGCTGCCACGTCGACAATCACCAGTGTGGCGACGCGCGCTAGGCGTCGTGACGCCGACCCCCTACTGACGCCTATAAATTCAGCTCGATTTCAGAATTCAAAGCATGTCTTCCTTGAGTTTTGTAAGGACTTTAAGGATTGCATCTTGTGTGTTTAAGTTTTTATAATTTAAATTAAGTATTTTCAATTATGCAATTTTACTTTTTGTAATAAAATTTATTTTCTTTTCTTTTTGTTCTTTTATGTTTAGTAGTTAATTTACCGCTGAGGTAAAATGTGAAACATTTAATATAATTATTTAGGTAAATCTCACTTAATTATAATTTATAAATTATAATTTAACCGGATTAATTGATGTCAGACTTTATTAGCGCCTATATGGTCGGTCTAAATATAAATTACTTTACCGCCTATATGGCTGGTCTTTATGTGACAGATAATTACCGCCTATATGGCTGGTGTAATTAGACTAAATGGATTACCGCCTATATGACTGGTTTTAAATGTTTAACATTATTAATTCCTGAGAAAGTAGAACATAAAATAATTTATATTTTATAATAAGTGAGATTCCTATATAAGAAATATTATATGTGGATTCTCTAACCCCGTCATTTTATTTTATTCTAGGGAATTGATGAAACACAATATTACTAGGCTTAATAATTGATTTAATTATTTATTGGATAATTCTTTAGTTTGTTTATTCAGTCTTAAGCTTAATGCTTCTTGTTGTCTGATCACCAATAAGATTGAAGTGGTAAACTTAAAATGAACTAGACATATAGATTTTAAGTTTCAGCCTTAGATTCAATAACCCACGATCTTCCTTGAGGATAGATAACCCTTTAATAGATTTCCTTACAGGATAGACATATACCTTTCGGGCGGGGGTAGCCATAATTGGAACTTAATCTTAATGAATCTATGTAATTTGGTTGACATAGACATATGGTTCAATTGGGTTATACTGGGTATTTGCGTCTGACCATCGACAGAGGCTTTTGCATATTTTCGTGTTCCAGGTTAGCAAACTGATTTATTACACATAGATAAGAGAATCAATTCATATTTATAATAATATTGTGAAGAATCACAACCCTAGATCTTTGAGCCTTTTGTTATTTTCCTTAGTTTTATTCTTTTGTGTCTTTAAGTATTTTATTTAGCAAAATCCACATTTAACCAACCAAAAGCAATCAATTCCCTTCTCCCTATAATTAGATACTTGTAAATAAATAGTATCAATAATTGATAACAACAGTATGAATTAAGTCCTCGTGGGATCGATATTTTTATACTACTTGAACGATACGTGTGCTTGCTTTATATGTGTGTATTTACGCCGGTCAGAGGCTTGATTGGTGTTATGAGAATTGAATTAAAGCCTTGAATTTAATTAATTCAGTGTTAATTTGTTAATTTGTGAAATTATTAAAATTAGGGTTTTGAACCTTCACCAAATTTGGGGATTTTCATATATGTGATGAGTTTTGATGTATATATGATGTATATTAAATTTGGGAATTTTTGGATTTGATCTTGGCATGTTTTGAACAAAAATGACCAAATTGCAAATTCTTGAAAATTGAGGGACCATTCAGAAATTAGGGAAAAATGTGTTTCTTTGAATTGAAAACTGTATTTTCATGTATTAGACATGAATAAATCATTTTGGAATTGATTTGGAATCAATTAGAATTGTATTTGACAATTTTGGACTAAAATGATTAAAATATAAAGTTTTGGGGCAAAATGGTAAATTCTGAAAAATCTGATTTTTGGGTAAAAATTTCAGTTTTTGAGTATTGAGTAACTGAAATAAATTAGTTTATTTTAATTGCTCAAGAAAAATAATTAAAATTGGAAAATTTTGATTTTCCGCGTTTCGTTGCGTTTACCCCGAATTACCATCCGAAACCCCAACACCCAAGGCATAATAAAATATTCACATTTCTCGCGTGGACATAGGTATGAGCCACTCTCCGCCGAACCACGCAAATCTCTATGTTTAATTATGTTTGCTTGTCAAATTTATGTGGTTCCCAACCAACCAAACATATTCACTGTTCGATGGAGGTTTATTCGAGGGGTGTATCCATATTTTACCATTCAAACGAAAAACAGTCATCAACATATATGTGTGTGTTAAAAGATGGGCCTTGGACTTTTGAGCTTTCATTTATAATATTTTTTTTAATCTTTATAAATAAATTATTTTATTTTTAATAACTTATTTGTTATGATTTTTATTTTAAATAAAAACGTTAATAATATTTTAAAGTGAAAATGTATAATGTAAATTTGGTTGTGACTAAATAATAAAGAGTCTACCCTAATTAAGTTTTATAATAAAAGCCCATTATTAGAATGATGCATCCTTAGATCTTACTCATCTTATGTGTGTGCACATGGTGCAAAGTAGACAAGCACACGGTTGCGGTTTCAAACAGTAACTGAACTCTAACTGAACCGTTGACCAATCAGATCACAAACCCAATTGAATCAGATGGGTCTAGTTCGGTTATGGTTGGTGTATTTTTCAACCAACGGTTGAACCGGATTTACGGTTCAACCGTAAAATAATATGGTTAGATTTTTTTAATCAAAATTTTTAAAATAAAATAAAATAAAAATACGGTTCAACCGTAACCGTATGGTTCGGTTCGGTTACGGTTAAGGTTTACGATTTCGGATTGGCCGAACCGTAAACCGTACGGTTCAGTTATGATTTTCAATCGTAACTGAACTGTGTGCAAGCTTAGTGCAAAGAATAATTTGATTTTAATTTATAAACATCATGAAAAAATAGCAAAATCTCTCATAATATTTTAAAATTAAGTGAAACTTTATAAATTGGGTTTTGTTTTAAATATTTTGATTTTTATTATAAACATGAGATATGGATGGCAATCTCAATATCCTTTCCCAAATCAGTCTCGTCATTTCTCATCTTGATTGTGATTCGGGACTAAAATATCTCAAATCCCGATTAATTTTTTGAATCGGAACGAAAAGTCATCCCGAGTCCCGAATCTCGATTAAAATTTGAGATTTTTAGGTTAAAATTTTAAATTTCTTAACATGAGAGGGATTTCTTTTGGTTTTAAAATATGAGAAGATTTCATTTAATTTCACCGAATATCATGAGAGTTTCGATTATCATTAAGGTTTTTTTTTTTTAATTATTGGCTTCAACTTCGAAGGAATTGTTTATATGCATGAGATGTTACAATATCCCAAGACAATGACATATCTCTTAGGGTGGCAATTTGGATCATGATTCGTTTATTCGTTCGATTCGATTCGCTTTAAACCGAATACGGGTTTAAAAAAATAGATTCGTTTAATAAATGAGTCAATTCAATTCGATTCGTTTAATAAACGAATCGAATCCGAATTTTAGATTATCAATTCGCTTATTCATTTAAAATTTGTTTATTAAACGAATCAAATCTGAATCCAATTCGTTTAGTATCCATTTAATTATATTAAAAATGTATCCTTAAAATTTTTGAACAAAAGTATTTAACAGGAAGATTATTTTAATAATTAACTACTTATACCCTAAAAACTAACTAATATTTTGTATTTAATTTTGATTAAACAAATAACGAAACGAATACGAATATTTATTTATTAAACAAATACAAAATTCGATTCGTTTAATTTTGTGTAAACGAATCAAATACGAATATTCGTTTATTAAACGAATCGAATTCGAATCTTAATATCAGGATTCGTTTAATAAACTAATCGAATTCGAATTTAGTATATTATGATTCGATTCGTTTAATATTCGACACGAATTCGATTCGTTGATTCATTTTACCACTCCTCATATCTCTCTCTTTCGACCCATCCACCATTAAACACGAGTCATGCATGATCCCTCCACTATAGTTATTCTTATGCAATTAGTGTCCATCCTGACCCCTCTGGTATTGCCACGTGAATCCAACGGTTCGTGTATTAAGTAATAATAAAAAAAAATTGAAATTTTTTGTTTCTCTAAAATCATGACCCAATAATCACGATTGTATCACGTGACACTGGAGGCGCTACAATAACCCATGTATTGCAGTGCCCCCGAACCCTCCATCCATCCTAAGATCCAATAATATTTTTTATATTTTAAAATTTTTAATTATATCATAATATTATAATATAATAAATTTGTGAATAAAAAAATTCCAAACAACAATTAACCTAATTACTGATAACCTTCGTTAGTTTTAGTTATGATTCATCATTCTAAATTAAATTGCATTGATTTTGAAATTAATCGGAGATCCCAATGAACGTGACAGTACAATAAAAATCAACCGGTTGTTTGTTTAGTAACTCCTTCACGCAAACCTTGTCTATTTTGGCCAGTGAAAGAAGCATTAACAAGTAGCTAGCTAGCTAGGGTTTCCTCTACACACATATAAATTAAGTTGATTGATTTTGGGAGAGTCGACATAAACAATCATTTTAAATTTTTAATTTATAATATAATTTTTTTTTTTTTTTTAAAAAAATTCATGATAAAATTTAACGTACGTAATTCAAAATCGCCCCGTAAATGATATATTGATAATGGGGCCAATAAGGTCTCAATCGAGGTGATTCAACTATATCTATCAAGAGGAGTTTGAAAGTTGCATGGTTGTCTTATCCACTTACAAATCAGTAGCCAAAATATGTTTTTATTTTCCTCTCGTGGGTCCTCTTTAGCACGGGATTTTAATGCACTATGTCAAAGGTAGGGTTTCAATCAATCAACATCTTTTTCTTCTATTCTTCTTTTGTTTTTGTTTTTTTTTTTATATTGTTATACTTCTACGTATATATTTACCGTTTGAAATATATTAGAAGACAAAGATATACGCATTTATACTACAACTCAAATATCTATGAAAATGAGTTCGAGAATCTATTCTCATATTTCAAGAGAGAAATCTACTCGCATATCTCGAGAGATATCAATTTATATATCCATATTTTTTTTTGAAATAATCAAATTTAAATCCAGACGTTTACTAAACATAATTCGAAAATATAATGTCATCTCTTGGAAAAAAAAAAGATATATTCCCACCTCTCATATCAGTCTGTCCATATCTCTATTTTTTCAGGAATAATAAGATCAACTTCACCTTCACCTTCTCCAACTTACACAATAAAAGGATTAGATGCACGACCCCATTTATCTATATATATATGCTTCCAATCTCTTCTCAATCAAATCCACCAAACAAGTAAAGCATTAATTGTGTTTCTAAAATCAGCATTGTACGTGCACTAAGGGTGCTTCTTTTTTTCCCCAATAGATAATAACTATTGCTCAAATAAATTCTCCTATAGTCCCTTTGATTAGGACTCAATAATTAGTCGGCAATATTTCTAAAAATAACTTTAAACATTATGTTGTTACTTCAGTTAGTGTTAAACCTTGATTTTAGTAAATAATGAATGTATATAAGCAGGAGGCGATTCTTTTGTTTTTATTAAACTTTTGAGTATTAAATAATTTTGTAGCTTTATATAAATCTCATAAGTGGCAAAGCTATTTGTTGATGGTGGTTTTTCATCCTGAGAAATGTTCAAATATCGAGCAGGGATAGAACATGTATTGTATGTAGTAAAAAATGGACGATAAAGGCCCAAGGGCCCATAGAGATGAAGAGATTTGATAGAGGGATCCGACCTCATGGTGTAGAGGGGTTCCCTCAAAGACAGAACTTGTTGATAATGAATTAAGTTGGGATACCGACCCGACAACCTGGAGGATGTTGATTTGGGGGTTTTTTAAGAGTTTTGTGAAACCCGACCCAAGGGTTTTTGATAATGAAGCTCGACCTAGTTGAGAGAGCTGAAGGAAAGCTTTTACAATATCATCTACCTCGGTGTGCCGACCTGATGAATGGAGATGAGATCACAGGCCGACCAATATTGAAGTCATGTGACGTGTGTCCTAGTTAAGATGATAAGCTTCTAGAAGGCTAACGATGACTGTGGGAAAAACAACGATTCTCATTACAAGTAGCCCTGTCAGCCGCCAGCAGCCGGTGTAGTGGCAGGGAGGTGGCAGAGTCGAGCTGCCATAGGACAGTATAGGGACATTGAAATGGGCTATTCTGATTGGCGCATTTAAGGGTAATTGAGGAGAGTTGTGGTGGCGTTATGACATGAGCTGACGTCATTGGCGGTAAAATAGTGAATTTGGAAGCTTATATAAAGAGGTTGAAGATTCAAATTTAAGGGTTATCAAATTTCGCATCTCAGAACTTGTAAAAAAGTTAAGAGCTTAAAAACTAATGATATAGAGAGAAAGTTAGTCAGTTTCCTGACCAAATGAATGAATTATACCAGGTTAGTGTAAGTTCTGAGGTGTATTATCACTTATAGAGTTCATTTGCTCATTATAGCTCGAGTCGGCCTTGACCCCGAGCAGTAATAAAATACATCATCTTTCTCTTGTGGACGTAGGTTGAAGTCACTCTCCGTCGAACCACGTAAACTCTGTGTTTATCTTGTTTGTCTGCTAAGTTTGTTTTGATTTCCTGTTAACCAAATAAATTCATTGTTGGAGGAAGTTTATTCAATGGGTTAATTTCTCATATTATCCTTAGAACGAAAGCAGTGGACAACATTATTTTTCATGGATGTTTTGAGTAGTTGACGGATTAACTTAGCTAAAGGGGCATTTTATTATGTGTTGTTGTAAATCCTGGAATTGCCCTATCATTATAAGATGATAATTAAGCACAAAAAATATAGTCACTAAGAATTATAATTCAATAATAAGTTGAGTTTATATTGAACACTCGAATTGCACTATCAACTGGGATCCATATTAAATAGATATTGAAAGTTGATTTAAGATTGAGTAGAAGTTCAACTCTAACATTGAATCTTGATAGCGGACTCCTTGTTAGGAGGGATTTCAATAAAGGAAATTCATCATGAATAATTTATATATTTTTCTATTTTATCGGGGCGAAGAAAATGAATAATTTTTAAATCAAATATGAAAAATAAAACAATTTCAAAATTTTCATGAAATTACAATATGTATTCGAAAAATAATAATTTCCTTTCAATAAATAAACTTAATGCTAAGCCAGCTAAAATAAAAGGATCCTGATACACAAAACGAAACATTCGAGTACAAAACCCTCCCACAAGCAAACAAAAAACTAGCACCTCTTAAAACATGATAGCTTGTGCCACACGCACCCTTCACATTGAAAACCCTACTTTCATGCAAAATAAATTTCTTTAAAAAAAATTGATATGGAAAATAAATGATGATAAAAACATAATCAAAACGATTTTATTTTATTTTTTTATTTGCCATCAAAAGAATATCGTTCTGATGATAATTTTGTAACAATGATTTTAGTCTACTTAATATTTTCCAAAAAAAGAAAAATACGACAATTGTAAATTTATTTCAACTACAACTTTCTTTTATTTTCTAAAGGAAAATGATAAACAGTTTAAAGGGTAACTAAAAGTAATTATAGAATATCAGAGTACCAAAGAAATTGCTTGGGTTATTAGTGATATCCAAGAAGCGATTGCACGTTCGAACCAGATTTTGGTTAGATTCAGACCTCGTGCCTGTACTGCAATTGCGCATAATTTAGCTAGAATTGCTTTAACTAGGGAGTGTTGTGGTTGTTGGAAGGCTTCCTTTCCTCCTTTTGTATCCTGTTTACTCTAGTTTTATGAATGAATTTCATTTTCAAAAAAAAAAAAGTAATTATAGAATATCGATATTCTACTGTTAAAAATAATTTTAACACATAATATAGATATGAATTGCCTTTATATTATCATTTAATACACATATCATTACTGTTTTCTAAATTATTTTTGTTTTTCCAATAAGTGGGAAAAGAAAAAAGAAAAAAAAAAGTTCTGTCTCTCTCTCTTTCTATGGGGGTGGAATTATTGCACCGCTGCTACATCTAACCTGTATAAGCTTTGAATTCGTTGTCAATTATTAGGTAATTGATAATTATTAAATAAAAATTTATACGTAATTAAATTATTCAATTTAATATTGGATCAAAATTTTTTACTTCAACTTGAAACGTGAATCATTGAATTTAAAATTTGTACCATTGAATTTCAAATCAATATATATTTCATATTCAATGATAAAAATTTGAAGTTTAGTAATGATCATTTTTCACATTCAAAGATCGTTATTTCAACTTTAATATCCGAATATAAATACCGATACCCTAACTATGTTCGCTTAAAACTTTTTAGGTGTGATGATTATAGGTTTTCTCTTTATACATGAGCAAAAATGATTTCATAAATTAAATATAGAAACTAATTTTGATTTTGCATTTAATTTCTTCTCTTCAAAACTTTTAATACCAAGTTGCAACTGAAGTCATGCACTGTCTATGTTCAAAAATCCCCTATATATATGCAACATTTCACTCAATTATTATTCACAAGATACATGTTTTCTATTGTTATTTTTTTAACAAATTATTGAAAATCACATTAATTTTTTATTTTTTTTTTGGAAATTTCTTGAGAATTATTATTTTTAATTGAATCCTTTTGAAATAGGCAACAAAATAATTTTGATCAATTGATTAAATTCTCTGTCTATTAGGTTCTGAACCACGAACCGGTCAACGGTTCGGCGGTTCGGAACTGAATCAAAACCCCTGAAGAATTGGTTTGGTTACGGATCTTTAAAATTGACGAATCGAACCTCGAATCGAATCGGAACCGAACCTTAAGAGCCGAACCGCGGAACCGATAAAATTTATTAATTAATCCAGATAATATTTAAATTAATATTAATTAATTTATACTTTAATTAATAAAAATTTAATTTATCAAGGTATTTTTTTTTTTTTTTGCTAGAAACATTTAACTTAATATTGTGCATTGTGATTATATGAATATTACCTAATTACTAAATTATGAATTATCATTATTCTATGTATTTGTTTAACTAAAATAAGTTCATGAATATTTAACACTCGTACCATATTTTATAAAGGGCTAATACTTTAGTCATTGATATATAACGAGATTATTAATTTATATATTACTAAAATAAATTATATATACAATAAAATAAATTTTGATAAATCCTTAATTGTAATTTGATTTTGGTTTCGAAACTGATTCCGAATTGGAATCGAATGGGAACCGGAACCAAATCGAACCGTACATGTACGGTTCGATTCTGGTTTCTCCTTCAGTAGGAACCGGAACTGCCGGTATGGTTAGAATCGACCTCGAAAGGTGAGTATTAATTATTCAACTGAAATATTGGAAATAATCATTCTTTTTAAAATCGGACCTACCGATTCAATCGTTCGAATCGGGAACCAATTGTGGATTCGGTCCGGCCAAACATAAAAATCGATATTAAAAAAAAGGGATCAAAAATACGAACCATACCGGACCAAATCATTTTTTTTTTAATTTTTAGAACCAAAAACTAAAATTTAATATTTTTTTATAATTTTTAATTAAATAAAACTATTTATGATGTCAGCCGAATATCTCGATTTTTTTAGAATAGTTCAGCCGGTTGAAACAGTGACCTATTGATTTTTTTAGATTACCGGTTCAATCACCGATCCGTTTCTAAGAACATTGGAAATATTTTATATTTGTGTTGGACAATCTTATATATTGGACTAAGATTGGATTAATTTTTTGATTAATTAAAAGATTGGACTAATTTTTTGGTTAGTTATGTTCGATATGCATCAATCGGTAATGATGCAAATGAAATATATTGGTCATGTTGCTTCGCTTATTCGTAGTAAAATTTCTTATAAATTTTAAAAGAAGGTTGTCACATGTCAAAATGCATATGGTATTACGTAATTTATATAACCTTTTAGTTTATTAATTTATGAAAAGCAGTGGGGTGAATTAATTTAATTAATAAAATCTTTTAAATAAAAAATAAGAGGTCGGATTCGAATCCCGTTCATATGTATAAGTTGGGAATTAATTAAATTATCATTGTAGACGCTGGTTTTCGCCCGAGGTCCACAATTGAGATTTTGTATAGGGGCACTGGCGATCCTGCAAAACAAAGATTGTAGAGTGAGCGGGAGTACTACCCACCGGTGTGGTGGGTGCCGGGGGCACTCCGACGCCCAAATCAGTGAAGGTACCAAGGAGATAGAATGTGGGAAGTCAAAGGTTGGATACTACCTTGAGCTTCGTAGGGAGCCGTGAGGGCGGTCAGTTGGAGGTGTGATGAGCTTGAGGAGAGAGTTGTATTGAGTTATGAGTGTGAGAGCTAGAAGTTCCATCCCCCTCCGCTAGGAGCATTGTTCCCTATATATACATGTTCCTGTAACGTGTGCCTTTATTGCCTTTGATTAATCGTCTGTTGGATTATGGTAACAGTCGACTTCATGAAGAGCTATTACTGCGTTGTAAGCTGAAACGAATGGGTTGTGAATAGAATTTACGAGTCTCGCGTTATATGAACCGGAGTAGGGTGAGCCCTGATTTATGCTTTGAGCATGTGGTATCTCATTGGGCCTGGCCTTGTGAATCTCTGGGCCTCTATACACTTTAAACATTGGGGCTTCCTTTTGAGGCAGAAGCTTGGGCTTAGAGTAAAATGACAAAATTGGCCCTTGGCCCAAATTTGGCCCGTACAGTTTGTCCCCTACTCTCTAAGTCAAAGAGTCCTTGGCTTGGAGGGTACCTGACGCGTGTGTTGATTGCGACGAGGCCATAGTATGTAGGCGTACTCGAGCGTTTGATGCTGCCTATTGTTTGAGCCAAATGAATGTTTAAGTTATGAACTCGATTCTAAAGGAGTTATTGGGGAAATGCCCAATCGACCGCACCAGATGATGGTCGGTATAATGAATTTGACTCTACCAGAGCCATTGGGGAAGTACCCAATCGACCGAACCAGATGATGGTCGGGATAATGAACTTGATTCTATTAGAACCATTGGGGAAGCACCCAATTAATTGGACCAGTTAAAGCTCAGGTCATAAGTCACACGACATGTGTGTTCCATGTCTACAACTTGATTCGCCACCAGTCCATGGGGGATGTCCCCGGTCGACTGAACCAGATGAAGGTTCAGGATATAAGTCACACGACATGTGTTAATCCATGTCTACAACTTGACTCGACATGAGTCCATGGGGGATGTCCCCGGTCGACTGAACCAGAAGAAGGTTCAGGGTATAAGTCATACAACATGTGTTAATCCATGTCTACAACTTGACTCGACATGAGTCCATGGGGGATGTCCCCGGTCGACTGAACCAGAAGAAGGTTCAGGATATAAGTCATACGACATGTGTATGTCTACAACTTGACTCTACATGAGTCCATGGGGGATGTCCCCGGTCGACTGAACTAGATGAGGTTCAGGATATAAGCCATACGACATGTGTATGTCTACAACTTGACTCTACATGAGTCCATGGGGGATGTCCCCGGTCGACTGAACTAGATGAGGTTCAGGATATAAGTCATACGACATGTGTATGTCTACAACTTGACTCTACATGAGTCCATGGGGGATGTCCCCGGTCGACTGAACTAGATGAGGTTCAGGATATAAGTCATACGACATGTGTATGTCTACAACTTGACTCTACATGAGTCCATGGGGGATGTCCCCGGTCGACTGAACTAGATGAGGTTCAGGATATAAGTCATACGACATGTGTATGTCTACAACTTGACTCTACATGAGTCTATGGGGGATGTCCCCGGTCGACTGAACTAGATGAGGTTCAGGATATAAGTCATACGACATGTGTATGTCTACAACTTGACTCTACATGAGTCCATGGGGGATGTCCCCGGTCGACTGAACTAGATAAGTTCAGGATATAAGTCATACGACATGTGTATGTCTACAACTTGACTCTACATGAGTCCATGGGGGATGTCCCCGGTCGACTGAACTAGATGAGGTTCAGGATATAAGTCATACGACATGTGTATGTCTACAACTTGACTCTACATGAGTCCATGGGGGATGTCCCCGGTCGACTGAACTAGATGAGGTTCAGGATATAAGTCATACGACATGTGTATGTCTACAACTATAACTTTACTTGACATGAGTCTATGGGGGATGTCCCCGGTCGACTGGACTTGGTGAGGCCAGGAAGATATATCATACGACATGAGTAGTCCATGTCTATAACTTGACTTCGACATGAGTCTATGGGGGATGTCCCCGGTCGACTGGACTAGATGAAGGTCCTTGAATGTCTTTCCTTCTCATACTACTAGACATGTTGAAGGTCTATGAAGGTTATCAATCTTCACTATACTAGAGCTGACAAATGTTAATGAGAGTTTACGATCGAATGAAGTCTGTAGTTGGTAGCAACCCATCCATGTAATATGGATGAGATGAAAATTTATCTTGTCATTTGAAGAATATAATAATCTACCCTTGTCGTATTGAACGAGATCTTAAATATATGTGAAGTCTCATACGTGTCATGTCGAGTGGGTCAATCGGGATACAAATTGTTTTATCTTTTCCTGGAGCATCCCCCTTGAGCTGATACTACATCACGGTAGTGTCGAGTTGTGTCTTTTTCTGGTGCTTCCTCCTTGAGCTAAGACTATATCACTATTCTGGGTAGCTGAAGGTCTTCCAATATATCCACGTTATAGAATCAAAGCCAAGATGAGTTCTTTGTGAAAATAAACTTTTGTTTCGACTGGGCGGGATCTTTAATATTATCACCTTTTGAAAGAGATATAATTTAAGGACGACTTCCACGTCGTTTGGGATTTTTATCATTGTTACATCTGTGGAATTTTCTGTTTGTCCCGTGAGTTTGAATGCAGAAGTTTAGAAGGCTGTCTTGATGTCTCATGCAGCAAAAATGAATTGGGCCTGTTGGGCCTGCTTTGCCAAACGTTGGTCACGTGCGCGTGGTTCGTCCACTTACCATAATACTTTTCAAACACGTTTTTGCCTGCCAAAGAAGAGACCACTGGACGAATTGTGGTTCGAACCCAGCATCGACCGATATGGTTTCTTGGCCTCAACCCTCATCTCTCCCACGCTTTTTGTTCAGCCGATATCCTCTCTCTTAACTGTAATTTCTCTTTCTTTCTCTCACGAGTCCCACTCTAGTTGCCAAAATTTGAACAAATGACTTCCAAGCTACATAAGGGATGATGTCGGCGGAGGTAGGGTTTACTTTCTCCAGTGGCCCACCCTTATTCAGCTCATTTCAATGAGACCTGGTGGACCTCCAAAGGTTCGAATTACATGAATAGAATTTCCCCAAAAGTCGCTGATCGCAGAGTATGTAGCGACTGGGTCAGGTTACGACGAACCATCGCTTGATGGGTTTAGGGAATATGAATCCATCACGGGTTGGCAGTCGTCTCCTCTGAATAAAATCTTTGATCCCAATCACAATGAGAGAGACATGAGAGTTTTCGATTGGAGCTCAATCACAATGGATCAAATTGTAGATGCGATATGCTCTACTATGAAGTGTAGACCGAGTTTTCTTAATTCTCAGAAGCCTTTGCCAGTCCAAATTAAAATTATTTGGGGTTTGCCTTGAAGCCCCTTCAGTGCTGCTTGTTTGCTTTTGTGTGTTTTGATAGAGGAATATAGCATGGGGTTTGCGTTTTTTCTTTTCTGGGATTGGATAATCGATATGGGTCTGCTTTAATTTTTCATCTTTGTAGCTTCATAGTGCTTCAATCGATGTGGGATTCAATGGTTTTTGGGGAGCTTGTTTATTTCGCTGATGGGCTTTGTGCTGCTGTAGGATGCTTCATGGCCTTGATGGTTTGTTTGCGTGTAGGCTGTTCTTGTTGGGATGGCTCTTTGTTTCCACTTTCTGCTTCAGTTTCCTTATTTTGGTGAAATCTGGGTGGTTCGCTAGCTCCTTCTGCAGTCGCATGGTTCAGCATATGAGTTGATTTGTCACCGAGCTTGGTGAATGTGATGCATCCTTTGTGCCCTCAGCACACTCAATTTCTTTGGACGCGTTCTCGGTGGCTTTCGTGCCTTTGTTCTGCAATCTTCTACCCTAATTTTGTGAACCTTCTCCTTGCTTCGACAATGCATTTTTCTGATTCAATCTAGCAAGTTTGGTGACTCGACTAAATGGTGATCCCGGTTGACATTTAATTACCGTGTGGTTCCCAGTCTACTCTTTCAGATTTTGGGCAGCTTATTTGAAAGAGCTATGAGGATCGCTAGCTTTTAATCGTGTGTAAAGGCTGATTGCTTATTTATGCTTGTGGCATGGGCTTGTTTAGTAAATAAGCCCACTCTACACGTGCATTCTGTGTGTCAGTGCACCACTCAAAAACGTGATTTTGTAATATTTTTCTATTTGTCCAAATCAATCTACTCGTTTCAATTTTGTGAGTGGGGGGTTGCGTGGCTGCGTGCTACTCGTTTCAATTTTGTGAGTGGGGGGTTGCGTGGCTGCGTGCGCCAGGCTGTATGCATGGCACGCGCATGTAACTGATATTTGCAATTATAGCTTGGCACTGATGCATTTATAAAAATGAATTCGTGCATATGCGGAGCTTATGTGTTAGCTGTACGTGATGGTTACTGCGTGTAAGACCATGCACGAAGCTTGGTTATTAATGAACCGACATAACAGGGAATTGAAGATGCCTGAGGCTCGTTAAGAATGAAGGTCCAAAGACAGTCTACTTTCTTCTATTCTAGATGAAGGTATATGTGAATATATCCCCCACCCGACCTGTTGGAGGTCAGGATCATTCCCATGCTATGGGTCAAAGGGCCAAACGAGCCAACGTGTCGTTTGGGGCCCATCCCATAACAATAGAATGAAGCTCGTATGATATGACATTATAAGTGTAAATTATTTAAAACAATAAAAATAACCTTATTCGATAGTTAACATATATGTAGTAAGGAATGTGATAAGTGTCTGGTCTCAGACGTGTAGTGTCGACTGTGATCCTTGACAAGTGCCAAGCCACATATGTGGAGTGTCGAATGGAATCTCAAGCAAGCGACAAGTTATGTATATAGAGATGTCAACTGGGACATCCCCTTCAACACACTAGTGTCGAGTGGGACATCCCTAACAAATTCTTTGCCAAACATCGTAAATTTCTACTGGGCCGTCCACAACAATTAATTAGTTGTAAATCGTAATGTCGTATGGGACACCCATATCTTAGAATCATTTTGTAACACCTACTAGAAATCTCATGCCTTAGTGATGTCGACTGTGACATTCTTAAAAAGTGTAAGTCATACCTGGTTGACCGGGATGTCCGTGCCAAGTCTTCATTCGGGTACTGTCGACTAGAACATCCTTCTTATGCCAAATACATCGCTTTTTCATGTGAGGCAAATGGTAGGAAATATAGTTGCATTGAAGGGAGGCGTCTTGCTCCTAATGTAGGTCCAAGTGATTATGGTCGAATGGAGTCTAGAGTTGATGAAACGCCATTCACGTAATCTTTATGTCACCTAGAGGAGATGACAATCCTCTTTCGTAGTCTGAAGGGGATGATATTTTATCCATGCCATTTAGATTAGATGGTAACCGCCTTTAGTAGTCTCGAACAGATTTCAACCTTAGAGAAAACTTCCTGGTTGATTGGATATGCCGGGAGTTATTAGGGTTATTGGGGTGACCCGTAGCCTCGGGCCTTTGGAAGGTTGAAGAAATGTGCTCCAATGTTGCAACTATTCTTGGAGGATGGCTCATTAAGGAGATCTGGTGTTTGCTCATTGCATGAAGCCAATCGAGTATGGGTATCTGAAAGGATCGTTGAATGAGGGATCTTTGCATGTTATGAATCGCTAGGGCCCCACAGTGGGCGCCAAATTGTAGACGCTGGTTTTCGCCCGAGGTCCACAATTGAGATTTTGTATAGGGGCACTGGCGATCCTGCAAAACAAAGATTGTAGAGTGAGCGGGAGTACTACCCACCGGTGTGGTGGGTGCCGGGGGCACTCCGACGCCCAAGTCAGTGAAGGTACCAAGGAGATAGAATGTGGGAAGTCAAAGGTTGGATACTACCTTGAGCTTCGTAGGGAGCCGTGAGGGCGGTCAGTTGGAGGTGTGATGAGCTTGAGGAGAGAGTTGTATTGAGTTATGAGTGTGAGAGCTAGAAGTTCCATCCCCCTCCGCTAGGAGCATTGTTCCCTATATATACATGTTCCTGTAACGTGTGCCTTTATTGCCTTTGATTAATCGTCTGTTGGATTATGGTAACAGTCGACTTCATGAAGAGCTATTACTGCGTTGTAAGCTGAAACGAATGGGTTGTGAATAGAATTTATGAGTCTCGGCGTTATATGAACCGGAGTAGGGTGAGCCCTGATTTATGCTTTGAGCATGTGGTATCTCATTGGGCCTGGCCTTGTGAATCTCTGGGCCTCTATACACTTTAAACATTGGGGCTTCCTTTTGAGGCAGAAGCTTGGGCTTAGAGTAAAATGACAAAATTGCCCTTGGCCCAAATTTGGCCCGTACAGTCATCAGATTATAACTAAAAAAATATTAAAATTTCTGAAAAGCATTATCCGATCATTTGAATATTGGAATTATATTAAGCACAAAGCTAATTATTTCAAAGTCAGATGAATGGTTTTCAAAGCTAATTATTCTGTAATATGATATTCTTTAATGTGATAGCAATATAGCATTCATTGTTCGAAGGGCCGTCCAGGGAGTGCGTTTCTTATAAGAACCTGTGATAGTCGGAAGTTTTATCTGCTCCGTTTAAACCCGAAATTGATGATTTGACGATGAAGTTTCCGACGATTCAAAAAAAAAGTGATAGCATTCTTTTAGTTTTAAAAATAACCATAGTAAAGACTCCAGGCAATCATTAAAACTTAAGATGGACGTTAATCAAAGTTGAGCATAAATTAGATCTACTTTGATCTAATTAATTTCATATGATTTATGATTGCATAAAAACTTCACATTAATTCTACTAAAATTCAATAAGGAACCCAATATGAGTCACATGAATTGTGCTTCTATTAAAGAATTTTGAGCATGCATCCATTGCAATTTTGTTTTCTAAAAGATTTAATTACTTTTGTATTTTTATCCATTAAATACAAATCACACATTCAATAGTTATATTGCTCAAATATTTGGAAGCAATATTAACTTATTTTAAGTTATTGGACCGAAATTTATTGACTGTGCTATATAAGTCATAACATAGCTGATTTAGATTGGTCTAAGCAAAATTTTCCAAAATATAATACTCTAAATAAGATTGGATTAATTTCAAAGACACTCAATATGTCCATGCCACAGACCCATAAAAATTGGTAAAGTGGGCCGAGTGAATAGTTATGGGTCTTTACATGGGCTATTGCCAATGTGAACATTAAAAAATGGGCCCAATTAGAACCCAAGCAAAGGACTATTACTCGCCCCTAGGGAGTGGCAACGGCCGCCGGCCCGGGCCCGGAATTTAATTTTTTAAAATTTTGTAATACATGGAAAATATATATGTATATATATTGGTTTTTTGGATTGGATATTAAAATTTCAATATATTTAAAATTAAAAATTAACTTGGGTTTTTTTTGCCTTAGCTCGGCCTGATCCAAGTACTAAAATTGTGACCTCGAGTTAGGTTCAGATTTTTCTACCACTTCTACTCATACCACACATGGGGCATCCTCCACTTCATCCTAGGAGTAAGTAAAATTGATTTCGGTTATCCGTAAAAAATCGATTTCTAACTAAGTGGAACTGAAACCTACCTAATTAAATATAATAACATATTAATCGATTTTAATTCGGTTCTGGTCTGGTTCTGATTTACCCTATTTATTTTTTATTGTCAAACTTTGAAATTACAATTATTCATCACATTTGAATATTACATAATATTCTTGACAATTGTCCATACATAAATAAAACAACAAATAAAACTGCATATTGCATAATATTTTTGACTCAATACATAATATTCTTGTAGGAAATGTCTGGGTTTAAATTGGGTTATGAAATTAAGTTTTAATTGGGTTATGAAATAGAGTTTTAACTTGGGTTATGAAATTGAGTTTTAAAACTATTTATGAAATTGAGTTTAAATTGAGATTTGATTTGGGTTATGAAATTGAATTTAAATTTGATTTTAATTTGGTTCCGAAATTGGTTCTAAATTCGGTTCCCAATACAGATTCATGTTCCGGTTCTGAAATTCGATTCCCAAAACAGGTTCCGGTCCGGTTTCAAAATTCAGTTTCCAAAACAGATTCTGATTCCGAAATTTGTTTCCCAAAATAGGTTTCGGTTCCGTCCATGAAAGAACCGGAACCAAACTGTTTAAATTCGGCTCTTCCATTTTGGAACCGGAATCAATCTGGTTCAGGGTCTAAACCCGAAAAACCGATCCGGTTCTAACCGATTTCAGGTAGAACCGGAACCGATGTTCAGCCCTACCTGATCCTCATAATTTTGTTTCAAGAATTTGGATACAATACTAATATTTTTTATTCTCAATATTTTATAATTTTTATGTAGAGTAATAGCGGTTATCATTCAAATATTTATAAATTCTTATTTAATAATTACCAATTATGATTTATAAAAAACAAAACTGAAATCTAACACTTGTAATGGGACCCACCCCATATTCCCATATGCCTTTGATTTGGACCTCACGTGCCCATGGTTACAACGTTGACTGTTTCTCAATCTTGCTCATGTAATGTAATAACTGCTACAATACAATCACTTCAAAGTAAGGGTGACAGAAAAATTCGGGTTCGGTCTGGTCCGAGGTAAAAAAAACTCAGGTCGGATCTTTTGATCAAAGCCCGGCTCAGATCCTTTATAATTTTGGCCGGGCCAAAATAATATATATATATATATATATATATATATATATATATATATAATATATATATATATATTATATATATATATATATATATATATATATATTAATATGTTTGTAGCATTTAAACTGTGAATTGTCTTTGCATATAGTGTGAATGTATTTTGTATTTATATATTTTTAATTTTGATGATGTATTTGTATAATATAAATTGTATTTAATATTTTTTTAAAAAAAATTCGGGCCTGATTTGGCCCGGGCCCGGGCCAAATTTTTTTTGATCGTGCTCGAGCCTGACTTTTCAAAACCCGAGCCCGGTCCGGCCCTGCCCGTTGCCACCCCTACTTCCAAGAAGAGAGCTTTCAATTTGCTGCTTCAATTATATTTGATTATCTCTTCAATCTGCACCTTGAGCCATGGCTCTATATGAATTTTAATTCATTTTTTGTCTAATGATTAATGACATAATAAGAATGGAAAACAAAATGGACTTGTGTGTAAATTAATTGAGCAATTGAGTAGGGGTGGCAATTTGGGTCATGATTCATTTATTCATTCGATTCGATTCACTTTAAAGCGAATACGGGTTTGAAAAAATGGATTCGCTTAATAAATGTGTCAATTCGATTCGATTCGTTTATTAAACGAATCGAATACGAATTTAAGCTCATTGATTCGTTTATTCGTTTAGGATTCATTTTATTATTTTTATTTACTAGTTCTTGTTAATTTTCAATTAAGATTCGAGAAATTATAGCTAATTATGATAGAAAAATTATTTTTTTTCGATATTTGGTGAGATATTTTTAGTAAATATATTAATTACATATTTCATATGTATATATTTATGAAAAATTAATGTAAATCAAATGTGGTAAATTATTTTATTAAATAATATCATTGGATAAACGAATGCGAATCATGATATTAGGATTCGTTTAATAAACGAATCGAATACGAATCCATCACATTTTGAATTGATTCGTTTAGGATTCGATACAAATTCGATTCGTTGATTCGTTTTGTCACCCCTATAATTGAGAACACAAAAAGAGATGAGCCAACTCACAAAATATAAATATTTTAAAATAAATCATATTTAAACTTAAAATATATATATATATATATATAAAAAAAAAACAAACAACACTAAGCTTTGTCGATTGTTTAGTACTTTATAACAGTTTTTTTTTTTTTTTGAATCATTATAAAATTGATGTTGTAATTATAAAATATCTTTCTGTCACTCGTATAATCATGAGTTCGTTTCATCGAAAGTATTGTACTGAAAGTATAAATCAGCTTATAAACTATTGAACAAACGTTATAGTATAAGTTAACGTCAAAAAATGATCTTATATTATGAGATTACGATTTTATAAACATTAACACAAATATTAAAACTCACGTCTGACGAAGCGTTTTAACGCAAGCGAAACGTTCTACCAAATTCACTTCATATCACAATGCTTTGATAATAAGTTTTTGTGTGAAGAGTAGTTGGCTAGTTGTTGTATAAATAATAAAAATCCTAATTTGGCTGAGAAATTAATGAGAGAAAATGGTGTTTGCTTGGAGAGAAAATTCTAGAATTTGGTTGCAAAAAAGTTGAGGGTTTGGCTTACCAATATTGACAATTTCCATTTTAATATGCTAACAATTTCTTCCTAAGTGTGAATTTCTACCATCAAAAGACTAAAATTTATCATAATCCAATTAGCTTCTATGTAGTCATGGGGTTGCTCCAAAGTGGCGTGGCCCAATACTTTTTAAATAAATTTATTTTACTTGTCATTTTGATTTGAATCTTGACGATGGATAAGGAGATAAAAAATTAAATCTAGGCTTTACACACTTTCTTATTTTTACCAAAAAAAATAAAAATGTAAGATTGATAAAAATTAGATTTGAAAGATATATCCTTACATAGTTTTTTATATATAAAAAAAATTAGTATGTTAGTTTAGATAATATAGATATGTGTAAAAATAAATGTGAATTCGGATTCGTATTCGTATTTTGTCTTTTTTTTTTTTTTTTTTTTCCTTTTGTATATGTGTGTTTGCTCGCTTTGCTTAGATCTAATAATTTAACATTCGGATTTGGATTTTTCCAAATCCAAATGATGTGAATATTTATGAATCCGGACCAAAACCAAAATTTTTGTGTGTGATGATTGTTGTTATTTATTTTCAAAGAAATACATTGAGCAATTTGATCCATGATACTTTGTTCGTATTTTGAACAATAAAATGGAACAAATTTATCGATAAATTCAATTAATTATCTTTTAGAGTCAATAATCTTATAAGTTATACTAACCAAGATTAACAATAATTTGTGAAACCTAATTGAAATAAAATAAAATATTAAATACTAAATTAGAATTTCCATTTTTTTCTTAAATACTAAATTAAAAGCTTTGTTAAAACGCCATTTTCGAATATTCTAAGATTATGCTATATGGAAATGTAATTGATTGATTTCATTTAAAATGGTTTATTCTACCACTAGATGCCGTTTGCTATCTCCATCAACTTTGGATTTACCCCTAACCTTATTTAAAAAAAAAAATCAAGTAGTTAACAAAAAAAAAAATTATTATTATTTTTTTTAAAGGTATGAAAGTGTTATTTAGTTAGTGAATGTTGTTAAATTTTAATTGAAAAAATAATTGACTTTGAATTTAAAATATGGATCTATTTGATATTATTTATTCAGATAGAGCTTCTACCGGTATAGTTTTTAGAAGTAAAGTTTTGATATATATATATATATTTAGTTGTCATTGAAAATTATAAATTACTCTAATAAATTAATTTTTATAATTTATATTAAAAAATAAATTAATTTTGTGAAATAAAATAAGAGTTTAGATAATTTTTTTTTTTTTTTTATAAAAAAAACACCTTTACAACTCAACTTCTAAAAATCCAAATTAGCTTTTTTGTAAAACGAAGAAGGTTTCTCTCCATTGAATAGAACAAGAGTAGGGACATGCATAAAAAAGTTATAACTTTATGTATTATTAATGACTTTTCAAAATACAAGGACCCAAACGATATTCTCCCTTTTTAATTATTTCGGACAAACATAATGTTATACTTCCGAGTTCCGAGCTACACATACATATAATATAATATCATATTACTTTTGAGATATCTAAGTTAAACTGAAAAAAAGGGGAGATCTTCGTCATTAATAAACGTGATTGAATAGTTTTTAAATAGTTTTTGTTAATGAAGAAAACTGCCCTAAGACGAACAAGTCAATGAGGGACAAAAAGAAATGACATGTCAAAGGACGAAAAAACGTTAGGGCGAACATGTATTACATGACGATTTGCAATCAGGACGACGAGGGAAAAAGCAGTCAGGACGACTACCAAGCGTTGCAGTTGATCACACGATCTAGCGGTTAAGCCGTAACTACCCACGGTCTGGCAGTTATCACGCACAATTTGACAGTTGACGGTAACTCGCCACGGTCTGGCAATTATCACGCACAACTCAGCAGTTAGATGCATGATCCATCAGTTGCAAGCATGAAACATGGGAGTTCGTGGACCAAGAAAAGCGAAACCGTTCAAGCAGTTAACAAATGCTCACTATAAAAGGCTCAAGCGTAGGAATGAGAAAAAAAAAAAAGAACAAATGAAGACTCATTATGAGCAATTTTATTTTTATTTCGTAGTTTTGTAATCCATTAGACTGTAATTTGTGTGCTTGTGCCCCTTGGAGACTTATTCACTTAATCAAACACTCATTGCAGAGACTTTGTCTCAGGAGGTTTGAACCTTACACGCTAACAAAAAATTATGCAAACAATTTTATTTAACTTGTTATTTAAATTCATATTTTTCATTTTTTTAAGAGAGAGACAATGAGGTTAAACGAATAACTAATATACAAAATTATTAGGGATGTTAACTTTATTTGGATCCGGATAAGAATTTTTAAAATTCTTGTGGATCCGGATTCAAGTAAATCTGGATATTAATAAAAATTATTTTTATTTATGATTTTATTATAATTTTATACTTAGATTTATATTATTTTTGATGTATTTTGAATTATAAATGTTATTTCGAATGTTAATTTATTATTTTTTTGTTAGAAATCTTATTTTATTTAATTTTAAGTATTTAAAACTAAATAATTTGAAAATAAAAAAATAAAAAAAATGATTTTTTTGCAGATCTGGATATCCGGAGATCTGCATGAAGAATACCCACTTCTGAATCCGCATAATTTTTTGCGGATCTGAATTCATTAAACATAATACGATTCCGGATCCTGATTCACAATTTACCATCCCTAGTTGGAATACATAGTTTGTATTCACATGGCATAATGATATGTCACCCATTGATGGGTATTGTAAAATTATCACACTAGTGAAGGATAATAAAATGAACCACTACTAGATACGTGGTAATTAATGATAAATGACACACTATTTGAAATACAAGTAATTTTTCAGTATTATTATTGTATGAATGATATGATATCACCAATAAATAAAAATATAACATGTTGAATTCTATTAAATATAATTATCATTTATTTATTTTTTTAATATTTTAAAACGCGTGTCAAAATTTGATTAGATTATTTTATGAATGAACTGATATCACCTTTGTATAATAGATTTTTTTCTTGAACTTTGTATACGCTTAATATTATTGCGAATTTCGCAAATATAATAAAGTTATAGTTAATTAATTTTAATATGGTTGGCCAAATTGGTTATGACAAGAATGTGGTTGCTTAGTGATGAAAACACATAATATTGGTAAATGTCCTTCCAACCAACCATAATTAGTTTTATTTAGCCTCGTACGAATTTGTTTTACTTCATTTTGGTATTTGTTTTTTCATTTTTTGTTATTTATTTTAGTCAATCAGATGAAGTGGATGAACTTCTTTTTTTGGGTAAATTGTTGGTTGATTGATTGTGCAAGCAATAAATTATTATGGATGGGCAGAAAATTTATACTTAATACTGTGTTATCTTTATAACAATTTAATAATATATTATTACAAATGATAAAATAATAAATTATAATTATATTTGATATAACTTCACGTATTATTATTTATTGATCGGTGATAAATTATTCTAAAAACATTTCCTAAATTTGAAAACAAACAATTGCCTTTTTTTTTTTTTTTTTTTTTTTTTTTTAAATGATTTCCCCAACAACCCTCAAGCCCAATTTTTGTTAGATAATACCTTCTCTGCCAATATATGAAGTTAAATATAAGATTATTGATAATTGAAAATTAATTATTCAAGGATGTGATTAGTAACATTCATAATTATACATCTTGAAAGCAAAAAAGAATTATTATTGATTTGACTCGTGAAGATCGTTTGTTTTGTTCATAATGAAGACTTTCATGATTAACGAATAAGCTACATGAGATTCTTATGGGCAAAATCAAAATAACTATCATGATATTTTTCAATAAAACGGTTAAGTAGGGTGGATAGAAAATCTCAAATCTCAATCGGGATGTAATCCCATTTGATCCGGAATCTGCGATGATTTTTCGTATCGAATGAAAATTTCGATCGGAACCTGAGACGATACGTCATATCGAATAAAAAATCAGGTCACGATATTTTTTGTCCCAAATCTCGTATCATTTGGTACGAGATTCGAGATGATTTTTTGTCACCACTCAAAATACTAATAAGGAATCATGATGATTTTTTCATCCCGAATAGTAATCAGATGGGTTGAATGAGACTTGGTAGGAGTGAGACGTCCCGATTTTCATCCCTACTATCATAGGGGTTTGTTATAATAATAATAAAGTTTTATTTAATTTTTAAATATTATAGAGATTTCAATTAATTTTATCAAATATAAGGGGATTATGAACATTTTTCCTTCTATTAAAACATTAAAACAAAACAATAATAAAAAATTATGTATTTTTGCCCACAAGCTAGGGTGAGCGTGACAGGCCATTGAGGTCAAACCATAACGCCGTGTGATTTAATTAATAAATGATTTTACACAAGGAAAAAAAATTCTTATGTAAAAGGTGTAATCAAATGTGTTAAATAATAAAATAAATGATATTTTTCTTAATAAAATTCTTATATATTATATTATTATTAATTAGTGGTACTATATTACTCATACAACGACAGTATCAAAGTAGCATAACCAAAATATTAATTTAATGAGGATAAATTTTAATTTTAAAAAAAATGATATAAACTATCTATTTTAAAGTGAACAAATCAAAATTTATTTAAAATAAACCATACTTTTTAACAAATTTATATATTATATTTAACAAATTTTCGGATTAAGTATGATAACTATCCTCTCACAAATTCATGTGATTATATATATATATATATATATATATATATATATAATATATATATATATATATATATATAAGTTAAACATTTTTAAATTTCTTTGTCGTGCCACGTAGCAACTCACTATTAACTTATAAAATTAAATTAATAAATCTATTAAATGAGAAACTTATTGAAATAAGAATACAATAAATTTTAAAATTAAAATATCTTTGAAATTAATCTTCATTATAAAAAATTAAAATAAGAAACCTATTATAATATAAAAATATAATTTCCTATTAAAATAAGAAACCTATTAATTTAATACATGACACATAATTTCTACAATTAATTTTTTATTATAACTATAAAATTAAAATATATCTAAATTATTTTTTTTTAAATCGTAAAATTAAAATAAGAAACCAATTACATTATAAAAACATAATATCCTATTAAAATAATAAACCTATTAATTTTATAGTTTATTATTTTTAAATTATAAAATTAAAATGATAAACTATTAACCTGTTACAATATAATAAGAAACCTATTACAATATAAAAACATAATCTCTTATTAAATTGTAAAATTAAAATATTCTAAAATTAATTTTTATTATTAAATATTAAAATACGAAACCTATTATAATATAAAAATATAATCTCATATTAAAATAAGAAACATATTTATTTAATACATGACACACATGAAATTGCCTATAAGCACACTTAAACAACTACAATTATACCTAAGAAGATGGTGAATTGGGTATGTGACAAACATTACGGAATTAGAAAATTATTTATGATTTTAAGCTACTTAGTTAGTAGATTTATCAATTAAGCTTAATGTTCAATTTATTTAATTAATAAACTCAACAATTAATTCTCAAATGCAAGTTTTGCGAAGAACATGGGAATACAATATGAAACTTGTGATAAATAAAAGATTAAGTGATAGAGAAATTGACACCGTAGTGTATAATGGTTCGACCAATTCTTTATTTGCGTCCACTCCTCCAAGTCACGATTGAAACTTTCCACTATTCAAAAGTGATCTCACACTTTATACCGAGAGTTTTCCATGGCTCACTCACAAATCAAGAGTTTTGTTTCTAAGTTCACTCCAAACATTTATACAACACCAAGAGTTTTATACATAGGTTCACTCTTAAACATTTACAAAAATTCACCATTTTGAGTATCCACACTCAACAAGGGATTTCACAATCACAAGTGTTTAATATAAGAAATTTACAACACAACTTTAGATTCCAGGTATATTATTTTGAATTATTTTATTTTGAATTATTTTTATAAATTTTTTCATGAAATTTTTATTATTTTTTGTATTTCAAGATGCAAAGTTTGGCTATTAGCTCTTACATACAGACGATACAAATTTCAAGTTCGATAAGAAAATTTAACTTTAAATTGAATAAATTATATTAAAATTTTATAAGATAAATACCTAAAATAACATTATGATATAAAATTATAGTTAAATATATATTCAACACGCACAAAGTGTAAGCTAGGGGTGTTCATGTTAGGGTTGGTGCTCGGAGTACCAATCCAGATCGTATTTATGTCCGATTCATGAATACGAACAATTTTTTTTTCCATAATATTACGTATTTATGGTAGTTCTTCTTGCTTTTATATACATATTCGATATAATTACGATTAGATTGAAACTATATGATTTAGTGATATGTATATATTAGATAAAGACCCGATAATATATTTTGTAGTGCGCAGTTACAAAATAGTTTGTAATTGACATTGTGAAGTGTCACTACTAGAAGTATATTATCAAATAAAATTTATGGTCAAGATTTACTGACACGGGTTGATTAGTAAAATCCGCTGAGACCAGTACATGTCGTATATCGATACTTGGTCCGATGGTTTATCCCAATGAACCATGAGTCTTGGGAGACTCGTATAGACGTGTAGGTGTTTATTTGATAAACATTGAACGACTCACCGAAGATTTCCTAATAGATGGTACACCAACGTCAATAGGAATCTTCTCGAGTCGAGTAGCATAGTGGTCATTCGACTTGAGATATCACTGTAGATATATGAGTTATCCTCCATACTTTGATGGCAGTCACGTCACCGATCTATTTAGATCAGACCTCCGCCTGTTTGTCGGGTGTGGACTGATACTCATGATATCCAGTGCGTATCAAGATAGAATCTGTCAGTCCTGTGTATAAGACATAGGTTTCCTACACATGTTTGCGATCTAGTAAATCCATGGCTGTGGTATAACTTCGGAAGCGAGTTCCGAGTGTTATTTAAAGATCGTAAATTTGAAAGTCATCTATATCTTAGGGATTTGACGTTCTTATCTATATCCCCGGTATAATATTGATAGCCTGTGACTGAGGGATTATACGTATGCAATGACATCGACTTGCATAGTTTAGTGAGATTGTCTGTGGTCGTCATAATTCACGAGTGAGTGAATTATGGACATGAAATTGAATTTCGTGACGGATAAACCTAAACTTAGAGAGCCACAATATGAAGTGTACTCGTTGAGCACTTGGGCAACGCGTTATGAATAATATAGATTATTCATAATACTGCATCAGATTAAATGAGTTAATTCGAATCGTTTAAATGGTTAAACGAAATTATATGCATTAGGGACATTTCGGTCAATTAATAATTAATATATATTTGTATTTGATTAGATACATATTAATTAATTGTCAAAAGATATTTTGACACATGTCACTAATATATGTATTTTGTTATTTAGTGTAAATAAAAATACATATATATTAATAATTGTTTTAATTAATTATTTAGATATTTAAATGTTAAATATTTAAATAATTAAATAATATCAATATTACATAATTGTTATGTAATATGTTTAATTATTATTGGTAACAAGTGGCATATTCATTTAAGTTTGAAGTTATCAAATTGAATTTGACAACTTAAAAGCTTATTAGATATTTTTTTTTTCAAAATGACAAAAATACCCCTTCACCCCTAAATTTTTGCCATTTGCATATTTAAAGGGAAAAATTATTTTCTCTTTCATTAAGTTTGTCTTGGCCAAGTTTCCAAAATTATTTTTTAGAAAAAAAGTGAATAAATCAAGAAGAAAACTTAAGGAAATTTGAAGATTTTGAGGTAATCTTTAATATTCTTAAGCTTAGAAAGTTTATTTCTTGTTCTTGAGTATCTATAATTGTTATAGTGTTTACTTTCTTTCTTAGATTTTGGGGTTTTTTGATTTGAAGGATGGATTTGGAGGCTAGATGCATGTGTGAAGTTAGATTGAATAATATTATTGCAATATTAGTTTAATTTTATCATTTGATGACTTGTTTCCATTCTAGAGTGTTATGACCACTCTTGTAACTCCTAGAATTGTTCTTGGATTCTTCATTTGTGGTAACTTTGGTTGGTGTAAGTATTAATATGATTAATGTTGAAAAATTTAGATTTAAAGCATGAAAAATGATATTTTTAGTTACCAAATCAGATCTGAAATTTCTGTGATTTTGGTGATGAAAAGTATGTTGTATAAATGTATTGGATGTGTTTTGGGCATTGGAACAATTACCGAAAATTATTTCAGAGTTGAAATATGCGAAAACGGTGAAAAACGGCGTTACCGGATGAGTTTTGGGCTTACTGGGTGTCCGCTGTCCAAACAATGAATTGGTCATTGTGTGGGCAGCCCATTAATTTCCCAAGTACTATTGGGGCTGACCTGGGCAGCCCCCATGTATATTGGTTGGTCAGTTCGGACAAAAACATATTTTATGCCATTTTACGGAAAAATATTTTCGTAAAAGTTTCGCGATGTTTCTAACATATATATATCGTTATTTGATATCGAATAAATATTTTTAGGTGAAATATGAATGAATTATTCATATTAGATATTGAATAATTTATTTGGTAATTTTAAAAGTTTTTAAAGTTATGATTTCGCCCGAACCGCGAGCTTCCGCTGTGCCCGCGCTAAAATCCCTACAAAAATGGTATCAGAGCAGGTTTGATCCTTCATCCATTACATTTTTCATGCTTGATATATGATATATAATCCAATTTTGATGTTTGCACATGCATGTAATTTAGTTATTTCTTGACTTTTCGGTTCTACGCTAACGGGAAACGTAACAGAAATTTAATGGTTAAGTTAAGTTATGTTTTCTAAGGTAGAATTGAACTGTTTAGAAATTGATCTAGATTAAAATCTGCATTTGATGTAGAGTAAAAACTCATTTTAGGAATATCCCCGCTTAAATAAGGCATTAAAGTAACTAGTATTATGAATACTTGTTTCTTGGTCCGCCTTGTCAGTATGGATGCAAATGATTTCCTGATGCTGTAGCTGTATCGTGCCAAAGCTGTGCAGTTATGGCTGATGGTAGTTCATTTGCGCCGGTAGAAATTATATGATAAGAGACAAATTCAAGTGAAAGTGGAAATCCTGAACGTGCCAAAGCTGTCAGGACTACATCGGTAACTTGAGTTTGTCACTGACATATGAAGCCTTGATACGCCTCATTGTGAACGTGCCAAAGTTGTTGGGGTTGGTGCTCAGAGCGCCAATCCGGGCCGTATTTATGTCTGATTCATGAATACGAAAATCCCTTTTTTCCATAATATTACTTTCTTAGTGGTTACACCTCTTGTTTTTATATACATATTCGATCTAATTACTATTAGATTGAAACTAAATATGGTTTAGTGATATGTATATATTAGACAAAGGCCCGATAATATATAATGTAGTACACAGTTACAAAGTTAGTTTGTAATTGACATTGGGAAGTGTCACTGCTAAATGTATATTATCAAATATAGTTCATGGTCAAGATTTACTAACACGGGTCGGTTAGTCAAATCCGTTGAGACCAGTACATGTCGTATATCGTGACTTGGTTTGATGGTTTATCCCAATGAACCATGAGTCTTGGGAGACTCGTATAGACGTGTAGGTGTTTATATTGGATAAACACTGAACGACTCACCGAAAATTCTTAATGGATGGTACACCAACGTCAATAAGAATCTTCTCAGGTTGAGTAGCATAATGGTCCTTCGACTTGAGACACCACTGTGGATGTATGAGACATCCTTCACACTTAGATGACATTCATATCACCGATCTATTTAGATCAGACCTCCGCATGTTCGTTGGGTGTGGACCTATCCTCAGGATATCCTGTGTGTGTCAAGATAAGATCTGTCAGTCCTGTGTACAGGGCATAGGTAGTCCATATGTGATTTGCAATCAGTTAAATCTATGGCCATAGTATACTTCGGAAGTGAGTTCCGAATGTTATTTATAGATTGCTAATAGAAACGTCGATGGGATAATACCTATAGAGATTTGACGTTCACATATATATCTCTGGGATTATCCGGATACCTGTGACGGAGGGATTATACGTATGCAATGACCTCGACCTGTATGATTCAGCTAGTTTATCTGTGGTCGTCATAATTTACGGGTGGGTAAATTATGGACACGAAATTGGATTTTGTGACGGATATACCTGAATCTAGAGAGTCTCACTAATGAAACATATTCGTAGAGCACTATGGGACTTTTATAAATAATGATGATTATTTATAAATCGTTTAAACGTTAAACGAAAAATACATGCAAACGGGTCGAACCGTCATTTCCTAATTAATGTGTATTTGTATTTAATATATGGTATTATTAAATACACATTACTAAATTGTCAAATAAATGTATTTGACATATATCATTAATATATGTTTATGAGATATTTAAACTAAATATAATACATATATTTGAGATATTTGTATTTAATTAATTATTTAATTATTTAATTGTTAAATGATTAATATAATTAAAATAAAAATATCTCACCAAATGATAAAGTTAGGAAATGATTATAAGTGTAAATGTTTGACTTTACATTAAAGGAAAATGTTGTCAAATTGAATTTGACTTCCTTGGATATTTGTTTTAATTGTTAAAATTGAAAATATCAATTTTTCTTTTTTTATTTGTAATAATCGGCCATACCCTTAAATTAAAATAAGTGTTATATTTTTTGGAGTTGCTTTATTTGACTTTAAGAAAATCATTAAATGGTTTGATAATTACTTATGCAAGTTGATAAAGTAAATTAAATGAAACAAATTAAATATCTAGATATTTAAGCTTTCAAATTCGGCCAAGGGCTATTTTTTTTGAAGTATATATTGTTTTGTTTCATTTTTAGGGTTTAAGAAGTTCATTAGATACAAAAGAAACACAAAAGTAGTTGATAGAAAAGTTTGAAGAAAAGAAGGAAAAGCTTGGAAATCTTAAGGTTTTGTAAGTTTTCTTTCAAATCTTCCAACATGAAAAATATTTCTAACATGCTTAGCTTCATCTTGTGTTGCTTTGATGTTGTCTCTCTACTTATAGTTTGTGTTTTAGTTGTTGTGAACTTGAATGAAAGATTGATGCATGTAAGTAAGCTTGAAATGGTTTCAAAGCTTCACTTTTGATTTTTAGAAAATCAAGTTGTCATTCTAGAGTTGGTAAGCCACTCCTTGGTGACCTAGAATTGTTCTAGAGTTGTTTCAAAGTGGTGAGGCTAGATTGTTGAAGTATTGAATGGATTAAAGTGTTGGATTTTAAAGATTTGGTAAAATTCCTCAATTTGATGAAATTGAAAAATTAGGGTTCATAACCCTCTCTAAATTTGGGGATTTTCATATATGTGATGTATTATGGTATGAATATGATGCATGTAAAATTTTAGGTTGATTGGATTTGATCTTGGCATGTTTTGAACAAAAGAGACCAAATTACAATATTTTAGAAATGATTTAGAATAATCCAAAATTATATTTGATAATTTTTGGGCTAAAATAATCAATTTACAAAGTTTTGGGGCAATTCGGTAATTATCAAGAAATTTGATCTCTTGTGTAATTTTTCAGAATTTGATAATTGGATAATTAAATAAATAAGTTTATTTAATTGATCCGAGAAAAAAGTTTTGAAATCGGAAAATTTTGATTTTCCGCGATTCCGCTGTGTTACTGATATTCCCCCTTAAAACCCCAACAAAAGTTGTCATAACGAGAAACGGTCAGGACCAAAATCAGGAGTCACAGTGAGTGTGATTGACAATGAGTTGTCTACCTGTGAATATACATAGGCGAGAACGTGCCAAAGCTGTGAGTCGAAATATATTCATGGGGTCCACTTCTCTCTATGAAATTCAATTTAATTATTGGATCCCGTTTTCTGTTGGGATTACGGTATTATGTAAAGTAGTGGGAGGCACTGCTGGGTTAAAAATCCCTAACTAAAGCAGTGTGTAATATTATGGAAATTGCTGTTTTTGTTTTCCTTTATTCTATATTGTTAATGGAATTAAACTTTTAATCCAGTGCATGCATATTATTTATATATGTTTTCTGACTTTCCTTATGGTTTTAGATTTCTAGAATAAGTTCTAGAATATTAGTAGTCTTGGATATTGTTAGATTAGTCTAAACCATCCGGAACTGTTGTTCCGATTTTCTTGAAAAACTAGATGGTTAGTGACTTAGTTTCTAAGTCACGATAAGTAATCTAAATAGATATATGTTTTATGATATAATTGTCTAGAGAGAATAGTTTCTTGTGAAGTAAGAATTGACGTGAATTAGTTCATGTCTCGAGATTCTTGACTGGCATTAAGAATTCCTCATTAGGTATTTGTTTATCTTATGATGACGTTTATTGGCTTTAGTGACCTTTAGAAGTCACGTGTTTGACACAATTTGCTAATCAATTATTTGAAATTGTTGTGAATAATTGAAGGCAAATTATAGAGCTTAAGAAATGAGATGTGTTGGGAAGCGGCCGCGACTGTGCAGCGGGAAATTAAAAATTATGAAGCCATCATCTTATTAATCCAATGGCTTTATTACAGTGTTTGATGATTCATATAATTTATGTAAGACACGTATAATAAAGATTGCCATTTTATTAATTAATGAAAATATTGCAAATACATGTACATATAGCCCATCCACAAGTTGGGTATAGGGCATATCCCTAACAATCTCCCACTTGCACTATAGCCAACTAGTATGAATCTGAACACCATACTTTTGGGTGTGCCTATCATGCTTTTGTTGAGTCAGCCCTTTAGTCAGAGAATCTGCAAGATTATCTTATGTGGGTATTTTCTCAATAATAACTTCTTTTCTCTCAACAATCTCCCCGATGAGATGAAATCGCCTGAGTACATGCTTGGATTTCTGGTGGGACCTTGGTTCCTATGATTGAGCAATGGCGCCCGTGTTTTCACAGTACATCGTGACGTCATTCTTTATCGCGGGAAGCACTTCCAGCTCCGTGATGAACTTCTTTATCCAGACTGCTTCTTTAGCTGCCTCAGATGCTGCAATATACTCGGCTTCAGTGATAGAGTCCGATGTAGTTGACTGCTTTGAGCTTTTCCAACTGACAGCTCTGCCATTCATAGTAAATATATATCCTGTTGATCTGTTGTCATCCCTATCGGTCTGAAAGCTCGCATCACAGTAACCAATGACTTTCATCTCAGAACAATCTCCGTATGTCAAGAACACATCCTTAGTTCTTCTCAGATACTTGAGGATTGTTTTGACAGCTGCCCAGTGTTGCTCACCAGGATTTGCCTGATACCCGCTCGTTATGCTAAGAGCATAAGAGACATCAGGTCTTGTACATAGCATGGCGTACATGATCGATCCTATTGCTGAAGCATAAGGGATCCTACTCATACACTCTCTATCTGAAAGAGTATGTGGACATTGCTCCTTAGATAATTTGATTCCATGACAAGTAGGTGAATTACCTCTTTTGGAATCTTCCATTTTGAATCTGTTCAAAACTTTATCTATGTACGTAGATTGAGAAAGTCCTAACAACCTTTTAGATCTATTACGGTAGATCTTAATGCCGAGGATGTAGGCTGCTTCTCCCAAATCTTTCATGGATAAATTTTGAGATAACCATTGCTTGGTGGCTTGCATCATGGGAATATCATTCCCGATGATTAATATGTCATTGACATATAATACAAGAAATATAACAGCACTCCCACTACTTTTCCTGTAAACACAAGGCTCGTCTACATTTTTGATGAAGTCAAATTCTTTGATTGTCTCATCAAATCGTATATTCCAACTTCTAGAGGCTTGTTTGAGTCCATAAATGAATCGTTTAAGCTTGCATACTTTATTATGATAATCCTTAGATGCAAACCCCTCAGGTTGTGTCATATAGACTTCCTCTACGAGGTTCCCTTAAGGAAGGAAAACTATTTTGACATCTATTTGCCAAATCTCATAACGAAAGTGTGCAGCTAGTTCCAGTAAAATTCGAATGGACTTTATCATTGCAACAAGCGAGAAGGTTTCGTCATAGTCAATTCCTTGGATTTGTCTATAACCTTTCGCCACCAACCTAGCCTTATAGGTTTGGATGTTTCCTTCTGCATCAGTTTTACGCTTATAAATCCACTTGCAGCCTATGGGTTTTATCCCTTCAGATGCATCCACCAAGTCCCAGACTTGATTCTGATACATTGAGTCTATTTCGGATTTCATGGCCTCAAGCCACTTGACTGAATTAATGTCACGCATTGCTTCGTCATAACTGGTGGGATCGTCATTATCAATGACATGATCATGTTCCTTATCAATATGGAAACCATATCTTTCAGGCTCATATTTTTCCCTACTGGACCTTCTAAGTTCATAACCTTGTGGTTGTTTCGTCGCTGCCCTTTTGAGGGGCCTGAGGTTTAGTTCTATGTTAGTTTGTTCTTCTCCTACCTCATCGAGGTCAAGTCTACTCCCACTATATTTCTTGAGAAGGAATTCATTCTCTAGAAATTTATCATTTCGTGAGACAAATGTTCTTTGTTCATTTGGGACGTAGAACACGTATGCTATTGAGTTCAAGGCATATCCTACCAACTTACATTTAACTGCCCTATCATCCAATTTGTTAGTTTGTGTGAGCTTAACATATGTGTCACATCCCCAACTCTTAGATAACTAAGACTAGGACGTTTCCCAGACCATAACTCATATAGCGTTTGACTAACAGTCTTGGAAGGAACTTGGTTTAGTAGTAGTGTTGCAGTTTCTAAAGCAAGACCCCAAAATGAAAAAGAGGTAGATCCGTGCCTGGTATCATTGATCGGACCATATCTAATAATGTCTGATTTCTCCTTTCGGAGACCCCATTATGATGTGAGGGAAACAATGCTGTTTTCTCTCAAGTAATCTTGAAATGCGTCGCTTAAGTATTCACCACCTCGGTCAAACCTTAGTGAATTAATACTTTTATTAAGCTGGTTTTTTACTTCAGCTTTGAAGTCTTTGAATTTCTCAAAGGCTTCATATTTGTACAGCATAAGGTACACATACCCATATCGCGAGTGATCATTGATAAAGGTAATGAAGTAGGAGAATCCACCTCTAGCGGTGACTGACATTGGTCCGCATACATCAGTGTGTATAAGTTCTAATGTCTCCGTTGCACGCTGTTTTTTACCTTTGAAGGGTAATTTGGTCATTTTACCAAGTAAACAAGACTCATAAGTTTCATAAGGTTCATATTTGAAGGGTCTGAAATATTCATCCTTATGTAGCTTAGTTAATCTTGTTTCATTGATATGACCTAAACGACTGTGCCATAGAAGTGATTCATTGAGATTATTCGAGTTAACGTTATATATATTAGAGGTTGAACATTATTTGTTAGTTTGTAAGACCTAGAGACCATTATTCAAAATACCATCTCCATATTTTATTTCATTGAAATAAATAGAATATTCATTACAACTTATTAGGCATGAAAAACCTTTATTACATAAAGAAGAAATTGAAATGATGTTCTTTACTAGAGAAGGTACATAAACACAATCTTCTAAGTCTAAAACTAAACCATTCGGCAAAACTAATGAATAAGTCCCCACGCACAATGCAGCCAGTTTTGCTCAATTACCCATGTGTAAGTCAACCTCCCCATGACGGAGTCTCCTACTGTTTCTCAGGCCATGCACATTATTACACAAGTGAGTCCCACAACCGGTGTCAAGCACCCAAGTAGAGGGTTCAGAGTTTTGAGAATATAGTTCAATCATATACAACATACCTGAAGCATTGGGCTAAAGTAGCTTCTTTATTAGACAGATGAAACTGCATAATAAAATTAGAGAAGTCTTTTGGTAAGGACTGAAGAATTAGATCGTGACTTATCTCATGATCCATGATGAACCCGAGGTTGGCCAATTTTTCAATGTGGCCAATCATCTTAAGCACATGTCCACTAACAGATCTTTCCTTATACCTTGTTTGGAATAAGGTAAATGACACTTGGAATCTCACGGTATGAACGGAAGTTGCATACAACTCCTTCAAGTGAAAGATGATGGTTTGAGCATCCATATCTTCGTGAGCTTTCTGAAGTTCGTTAGACATAGAGCCAAACATTATGCAAACTGATTGCTCATCATCATCGACGTGTTTCTTCCAAGCATCAAATGTATTTTGGTCAGCATCTTCTGCGGGTTCAGAGGGAAATAGTCTTTCAAGAACATAGAAAACCATTTCTTGCGTAAGATAATTTTAAGGTTTCTAAGACAATTTTGAGCTTATGCTCATCAAGGATGGAACGAAGTGATATTCTGTTTGCCATTTGAATATTTGTGAAATATTTTAACCCATTTGTTAAGAGAGAATGTTAAAATTAGGAATATATTTTCATTAATGTTTCATAATAACATAGGCTTTTAATATTATGAAGTTGCTCTCACTCAATTGTTTTAAAATTTTAAGAAAATCGCATCAACCCCAATATGATAGATTTCTTGTGGACAAGGATCACATTATCATCATTTCACAACTTCGACTAGGGCCGATCGTTATAAAATATGATAATTAGGTAGGTTCCCAACCAATTTATGATATCAATCACAATTCATTGATCATTGGGTTGGGCAATCAAACATGCCATAGCTTATGTTAGTCCTTGTGGACACCCAATCTTTGCCATTAAGTTATAAGACCACGTCTAAGGGTCGCTGCGTCTTATGACTCAGAAAAGTCAAACCATTGTCAATAGTATAATTTAGGGACAAATTGGTATTGGTCAGTCTGGTAAAGCCTAGTCCTGCCAATACGGTTAAGCCATTTGGGTCTATAATTTACAATGGGAGGTAAATTTTAGACTTAAATTATTATTGAGGATTTTAGCAAGTTTATATGAATAACTGTCAAATGGATTCCTCCATTGAAAATTCCCTAGAGGGAGGGTGAAGCGAACTCTCTTAAATACCCTTACCTCTTAGGCTCTTATTGCCTTGGTGGCATGAATAAACAATAGATCCTCGAAATTAGTCCAACACTTTAGATATGCTTTAAGGTAAGCTTTGAGTAAGTGATTATCTAGATGTCACAGCTTTTCCTTTTGGCTATAAGAAGGTAGTGAGTGAAGGAAGACACCAAATCATTATCTAACTCTAGTAAAACTTTTGGTTAAATTAACTTTAGTTTGGAAAGTTTTATTAACGCCTTGGTCCCACCCCACTTGTATCTTTTATAATGTCTTTTATTATAAACAAGTGATTTATATTATTAGCCTTAAAGGTAATAAATCTCTAAGTTCATCACGAAATAATTACCTAGCTAAGGGATAAGCAATACACACTCTAATTCCTTAGAAAGTCTCTAGATGCTTGCACATTAAAATAATCATGCCAATTCTAATCATACATAGAATCATCAAGCATATGAGTTTTAATATGTTGGAATTATTTTAGGCATTAAATAACTTTGATTAATATTTAATTATGATATTGCATTTTATTTTAATCAAATATATTTACTATTCAAGTTTTTTTTACAGATGCATGAACTTTAAATGTAATTTCACAATTCAAATCTTAACCAAATCATGAAAAACTTGTGCCTAAAAGTAAGTTCAGGGTGTTAGATTTCCAACGAGCTTTTACACACCCAATTTCAAGTTCAAATGAGAGAGAACTAATCAAAACAAAAACGGCGCGCTGATACCACTATTGGGAAGCGGCCGCGAGTGCGCAACGGAAAATTAAAAATTATGATGCCGCTATCCCTTTACCCAAGACCCATTTGTTTTGATTATTCTACCAGCCTAGGCATGTTACTATATATTCTAAGCATAAAAAACTCATAAAACATGCAAAGAACATAAACCTAAACATGCTAACTATCATAAGAACTCTAAATAAAATAAAGAAAGAAAAAGACTTACTTGAACAGAAGACTCCTCCAATCATCCCTCCAATCTACAAGCTTTTCTCGAACTCAGCAAGCTCTTCCATGTTCCAAAGAGCCACCCAAGTGTGTAGCCTCCAAAGGTGCACACACCAAAGCCAAAACTCAACGGCAAGACTACGCCTTGAGTGCACAAGTATTTTGCCCTTGGTGCTAGCCTAGGCAAATACTTCAAAACTTTTAACTTGAGATTCCTCTAGTCAATTAGACTTAAGGATCCTCAAAATCAGTGGCTTACTCTTAAACTTTAGAGTTGCTCACCTATATAAACCCAAGATATGAAAGGTTTTGGTGTAAAAATTTGTAAAGAATTCTTTGGGTTTATATAGGTGCTCCAAAGACAACAAAATTAATTATGAATCCGATGTGGGATAAATGTTAATTAAATCTTAGCCATTGGATCTTAATATAGTGGTTTGATAAGATTATAAATCCCTAATAAGAGTTTGAGCCGAATTGGAATTCAAAACAAATAAAAAAAAACAGATTTTTTTTCTTTTTATTTATTTATTTATTTTCTTATTCATTTTCCCAATTCCCAAAGTGCCCCTATCGTCATTCACAAATCCCTAAGCCACTTGGAACCTCATAAATGATATGTTCAATAATTAAACACATTGAACCATTTATGAACAATTCCTAGAGCAATCATATATGCTGTTAAATTTATATTGTGCACTGTTAACCATTGATTTCGACTTTGTTGTGTGTGACCTTTTGGGTTCCCCTCAAGTTGGACATGAAATGAATCGTGATAATTTAATTGAACATAAATTATCCTCCGATTAGATGGTCGTTCGATTTCAATGACCAAGGTTGACAGATAGCAACATGCCAAGGCCCCCAAATGAGAAGGAAAGATATATACCCATTATGTATGCGATTTACATATGATACGGTCCATCGCCTCACTGTATCCCCATCGTTTGACCTAGGATATGGAAAATGTCTACCCATATAGTCAAATGTATGATGTTGATAGTGTCATGAATCGTGTTAACCCAAGAATCTCACATGATTCTTCCGCTGCGGCCACAGTCTCAAGCACTGATCACACATATCAACCTACGAACTGGAATACTACTCTTATAAGAAAATATTATCCGAGAGAGTGGCGATTCTCTGTTGTATCTTTACAAACTTCATGTGTTTCAACAAATGACCCAATCATACCCTTATGACCGGATCTTTTGAACCGGGGAATGAGAATGTCAAAGTCATTTAATCCACACATAAGATTGTAAAGACCTCAAGCCTAAGGACTAGTCATACAATCGATACATGAAAGTTCTCACAGACACATGGGATAAACACTCTATGTGAAAACTTTCGGCGGTCAGTTCGATGGACACGAGCAACTCATGCATCCATGTGATACACCAAGCGGACGGATCTCCGCTAGTAGCCTATGAGATCGGCTACCCTACTTAAGGGCGGATCATATCATCATGCTAGTCTCTCCGCTTTGTGAACGCCCAGATTATTCACAAAACTATGACTAAGAACGTTTGAGAGTATTGGTTCTCATAAGGCGTGGAAGCCATCATCTTAGGACACCACTTATCTCCACATTGGTATGATATGGTCCACTTTGGGCATAATCCCTCATGGATTTGCTCTTGGGCTATACCCAAAAGGCCTCATACCAATGAAGATACATGTTCATCCTTATATGCTCATGATCTTCCCCAATTTTAACCAATGTGGGACTCTTTGGGACTTTGTTTGCACACCCAACAAGATGTGTATAGTTGTGTGTTGAGAATATCGATTCTCACAATACGACAACTATAAGTATTGGATACCAGATCTCTCATATAGTTATTTAAAATAATATTTAATGATTGTTTTGATATTTGATATCAGAACTTGCGATTATTGGATAGTTACTTGTTCTTTATAAATAATTGTTACATATTTTAATATGACTAGTAGTGTCATTGATGAAGAGATAAACATTAAGAAAAATATTCGGTTAACTAAATAACTTAGAACAGTGTTTTATGAGATTTTATCACATAAGCATTAAATGCTTATTCCGTATGGTAAATGATGGTATGATACAAGATCACACCATATATCCTTATCCATTTAATGAATATTGTATTCAGGATGTGACTAAATCTCATTTAACCAATGATCGTCATTGGACCACAGATTTATTAAACTAATACATTGGATGTATGTAGTTTAATGAATTGTAAATTTTCGTGGATAGTTTTCTTTACTTCGTAACTTAGTTAATGAATTGTCATGACGTAGTTGCGTGTTTCTAAAAGAATATATATTGAATGTCTTGAATGGTTCGAGAACTTTCAATATGTTTATGATGAAACGCGGATAGAATATTTTGAATGGTTCAAAGATATTCTATTTGAAGTGTTGAAAACTATATTTTTTAAAATTCATCTTGAGTCTTTGAATTGTTCAAAGATGTTTGATATGATCAAACATATGAATTTATGGCAATTAGTTCTAAAGTTATTTAATGAATGTGATTCTTACTCAATATTATTCTTCTACGATTCCATCGTGATGAAATTGATCAGTGGGAGAAATCGAATCTTATATGATTTGATTCGTTTGATATTGAGTGTTACCGAATTAGTTTTCAATACTATTGGGGATATACTCCAGTAACACAAATTCATCTTTTTAATTAAGGATCTATTTGTTTCTACAGTTACATATATGATATGTATAAGTAAAAAATTTGAATCTTGAAAAGTTTGAGATTTGAATCTTTCTTTTATATGATGGTTATATAATTGAAAAGTAATTGCGCCTCGGAGGTACAAGCAAAATTTTATCATTTATTCTATTTAATAGAATATTGTATTCTATTTGATATAATATATTTTCTACGATCCTGAGTAATAAAATTATTTTATTACTTGGTGCGTAACATCAGATGTTGACCATTGTAGAAAAGACTTGACATATTGAAGTCAAATGTGAGAATGATAAATTATAAATGGAACTATGTAATTAATACGATGAAAAGATCCTTAGACACCTTCCATATAAGTCCAATAGGATGTCAGAATCATTTGCGAAGTATTTGATACTTAATGGTTCTGTTGTTTTCTTATCGAATAAAATTATCTTATAACTTATAGTGGGAGCGATATTTGATATTGATTTCAGAAGTAAACATTGAACCATAGATCTAAGATTGTTCGTAGCTTACTACAATCAAGTTTTGAACTTGATTAAGCTTTCATTATGAATCGTTCATAAAATGTGCAAATGGTTTGCGCATCAAAAGCAAAGTGAGCTTATTAAAGGTTTGACATTTATAGTATGACAGTGAGAAAAGTTATACTCAGTAATCTATCGTAAATTATGAGAAAACTTGTCTCTAGTCGCACTAATTGAACAATTAAAGATCTGTTGGTTAATATTGATATTAAACTATGTATTTTAACTAAAGAATGCAAAGTGGCGTTCCTGAATGGTTTCTTCGAATGAGAGATATGTTGTGGTTTCTTTGTTTGAAGAGTTCATTCTAGAATGGCCCTAGAGTTTGTATTCTGTTAAGATCACAATTTGATATACTAGCTTATAGAGCCTATTGTAGACTCAAATAAGCTTTCCGAAAATCTGTGTTTTCTAATTTTGATAACAGTCAGATTGTCTGATTTTATCAAAGCATAAAGAATACACATATGATAGTAGGGTTAATGAGAGCGTACAAATTTCGTTATAGTGTTATATATCCTAACGATATTATCATTATTAATGTACTAATGAGATGTTTATAAGGTAAAAGTTTTACCTAAGTCTTCTTTACTTCGTGAATGAAATGGGAGTAGTCTCTGTTATATTCGATATAAGGTTTTATATATGATATAAAACAAGAGACTTGTGAGATACTCTCATTTGTCGTGCATTAGATATGATCTAATAAAGGACACAACAAGACTATCTGTGTGACAATTAGTATAACTGTTTGACAGTTAGTGTGTCCTTGTATATAGTATTTATCTTTCGTAATGGATGATTCCTTTGTCGAAAGAGAAATTGATTAGAATGTCTAGTCAATCTTATGTATTATTTGATGATGACACAATGAATACTATATTATGTGTGATTAAAAATATCAATTTAGTCGTAATTGTTACAAACTATTTTGATATGTTATAGACCATAGGATGTGTCTTCAAACATGTTCTTTGTTATCTTCGAGATATTAAGAACGAGTTCCTTATTCATGGAAAATATAATCCGCAACCATTAAGATCATATTAGTTTTGAGTCTAATTATGACATTAGATGGTCTATGCATAGAGTCAGAAAAGATGCAGTGAGAGTGTCACAGTTGATTCTACTGTATTAGTGGAATTAGTTGTAACTTATGAAGTATTGACTTATGAAGTTGCATAGTGACCTTATAAATTATAAGTTTTGATATTAGTGTTGTGCTTGCGGTTGTCTCATAATATTTGGATTTGATCTCTAAATACATATATACAATATATGAATGATGCTGGCTAAGGGAAATGATTGGGTTTGTTGGACAAACTCAATATGTTATAGCAGGCTTACTTGGTGTTGCCTACTTCTTGAGTGCTAGGTCAGCTCTTGAGGACCATGCGTATGTAATACATATTTAAATGTGTATATGATACCGTGGATTGGCACTAGAGCAAGTGAGAGAAATTGTTAGGGTTGGTGCTCGGAGTGCCAATCCGGATCGTATTTATGTCTGATTCATGAATACGAACAATTCATTTTTCCATAATATTACTTATTTATGGTAGTTCTTCTTGCTTTTATATACATATTCGATCTAATTACGATTAGATTGAAACTATATGATTTAGTGATATGTATATAATAGACAAAGACCCGATAATATATTTTGTAGTGCACAGTTATAAAATAGTTTGTAATTGACATTGAGAAGTGTCACTACTAGAAATATATTATCAAATAACGTTACTGACAGGAAACTCACTAGGATGCGAGTCCAGCAAACCCAAAGTATTTTTCTCTAAGTCCCAAGAAGCCTAATCAATGATTTTGTAAAAACAAAACTCATCCAATATCAGCCCTAAACCACTATGAAACATTGCCCATGATAACTCGAAACATGAAATCAGTGTGTTTTGCTAGCAATGGAGACGCCACTAAGCTTGATAAACTTAGATAAGTCGATTTTAAACTTGAAAAGGGGAATCCCTCCCTCACAAGAATTCGGCCATAGCCAAAAGCATAAAAGCTTCAATGTTCTCTCAAATTCATGAATCCCTCAAAATGAAGACGAAAGAAAGTTTTAATAGTGTTACAAAGAGAAACCCTAAAGGCATAAAGATAACAATGCCCCTAAAGGCGAAATTATAAAAATACCAAAGTCTTCAAGTCTTCAAAGGCCTGTGGAGCTTCATTCAAAACTGATTTGGGCCAAGTGAAGTAGCTTTGGGCCCTCTCCATTGAAGCCCACATGTGTCTCTATTTGTTTGTTATAATCGGCCATAAAACTCTGAACTAATCCCGACATTGCTTCTTTGAGTCTTTTGATCTTCTGTCTTGTAATTGGCCCTTCTAGTACTTGTAATGGGTCTATTGTTTTGCTGGCCACGTCCTTTAATGCTCCATGTGTGGCCTGGATCATGTCATCCCCTCCCTCTTGAAAAATATTCAACCTCGAATATGTACTTGCATCAAAAGGAGTTAAGTCAGAAATATTAAATGTAGCAGACACATTATACTTATCTTGTAAATCCAGCTTATATGCATTGTCATTAATCTGTTCCAAGACTTGAAATGGACTATCCCCTCTCGGTTGTATCTTAGATTTACGTTGTTCATGAAATCTCTCCTTACGCATGTGTACCCAAACCCAATCTCAAGGCTGAAATACCACACGTTTTCTTCCCTTATAAGTATGAGAAGCATATTGCTCATTCTTTCGTTGTATGTGCTCTCTTGCTTTCTCATGTATATGTTTCATCAAATCGACTTTCCTTTTCCATCTAACCTTGCATGCTCATCAACAGGCAATGATAACAAATCTAATGGACTTAGTGGCTGAAAACCATAAACAATTTGAAATGGTGAGTAAGATGTAGAGGAATGAATACTACGATTATATGCAAATTCAACAAAAGACAAACAGTCCTCCCAAGTTTTTAAGTTCTTATTGATAATAGTATGCAATAACTGAGTCAAAGTCCTATTAACAACCTCGGTCTGGCCATCTGTTTGTGGGTGGCAAGTAGTAGAATATAAAAGTTTAGTTCCCAACTTACCCCATAAAACTTTCCAAAAGTGACTAAGTAATTTAACATAACGATCTGAAACTATACTCCTTGGAATCCCATGGAGTCATACTAATTCTCTAAAGAACAAGTCATCAATGTTAGTGGCATAATCAGTTTTATGACATGCTATAAAGTGTGCCATCTTACTGAACATATCAACCACTACAAAGATGGAATATCTACCCTTCCCAGTCCTAGGTAAACCCAATATAAAGTCCAATGATACATCTAATCATGGCTCACTAGGTATAGGCAATGATGTATACAACCCATGCGACTGATAAGCGGAAAATATATCAATATTTACTGCCCCTTTTACTTAATATTTTGTTTAGTTTCTCGGGTTTAATGAACATTTTGATGTGTTTTAGTTTATTTTGCAGATAAAATAATATTGGGACTCAATGGAATCATTTAAGATGAAATGTGGGTCAAATAAGGGCAAAAATTGGACTTGACATATTAATTTTGGAGATTGAAAACTTGAAAGGGCGTTCTAACGAAGTACAGTTTCAGAAATTTTAGTTTTACGCAATTTTCGTATTTTGGGCATAACTTTTTAATCCGATATCGGATTGAGCTAATTCAAGTCCCAGATTAAAGAAGACTCAAAGATCTACAACTTTCAAGAACAAAATAATTTCGAATTCTGAATATTTCACGACCGAAATTGATGAAAAATCTGGAAGTGTGTTATGCGTAATTATTTCAAAGCAAAAAATAAAATAAAAATAGTCAAACTTCCACCAAATAAGATAGCAATTAGTGGGGGATTTGGTGGAGCAATTAATAATGGATTTGGTGGAGCAATTAGTGGAGCAATTAATAATGGATTTGGTGGAGGCAAAATTTTGCCTATAAATACCAAGTCATTTCATTTGTAAATTCATACTTTCTTTTATGTAATTCCTTAAGAATACTAAGAAGATTGTATCTTGTTTGTTTATTTACAGATTTCAGTAATTAATTTTCGCATTTGCACTTTCTTTTCTTTACTTTTCAGTCTTTACTTTCTACAATTTACTTTTACGCAATAGTACTTTACTTTCTTTACTTTTTAGTTTTTACTTTTCAGTAATGAGGAGGTAACTCCCCCTTACTGGGGTAAATGGTAAAACTTTTATTACTAATATTTAGATTAATCTCCCTTAAATATAATATATAAACTAGTTAAAACCTGACTTAATGAGGATACCGCCTTATGGTCGGTTGGTAATTATTGAAATTGGTTTTAACCTGACTAAACTGGATACCGCCCGATTGATCGGTTGGTAATTAATTATTAATTTGACTTAATCTGGATACCGCCTATATGGCTGGTTGGTAATTACCATGCAAAGTTAATATATTATATTAATGGAAATATCTAAAATAGAAGTAATAAAAGTGGATCATTTTACCTCATTATTTTCTTTTATCGCACTTTTACTTTATTTACTTTTCAGCAATTTATTTTTCAGCATTTTACTTTTCAATATTTACTTTTCAGCATTTACTTTCTGTCATTTACTTTTAAGTATTTAATTTCCAACAATTTACTTTATGTTTTTTTATTTTATTTAAGCTTTTACCAGTCCTAAATATGTATCGTAACTAAGTTAGTTATCTGGGGTTGTGATGAAGTCCAATATCACCGATTTATAAGAGGTTAAATTACGGTTTAGGTAATATAAAGATTTATTTATTGAACATTAGTCTTAATGCGTCTTGTTAACTGGCCATTAATAATATTGATTCGGTAAACTTAAAATGAACTTGGAAAAGAGATTTTAGGTTAAAGACCTTACACTCAATAGCCCACGATCTTCCTTGAGGATATATAACCTTTTAATAGATTTCCTTACAGGATATGAATATACCTGTCGGGCGAGGTAGCCATAATTGGAATTTAATCTTAATGAATTTAAATAACTTAATTGACATAGATATATGATTAATTGGGTTACACTAGATATTTGTATCTGATCATCGGAAGAGGCTTTTACATAATTTCGTGTTCCAGGCTAATAAACTGATATATTACACAACCATAAGATAACCACTTCATCTTTAAAAAATGATATTGGAAAGATTCACAACCCTGGATAGTTTCTTAATATTGAATTTCACTTAATTTACTTTTCAGCCATTTTATTTAATAGTTTTAAATTTAAAGTCATCATTCAAGTCACCATCCAATCAAACAATCAATCCATTAGATACTCGTAAAAATTTGGCTTCATAAATTAATAGATTAGGTATTAAGTCCTCGTGGGATCGATACTTTTTATACTACTTGAACGATAAGTGCGCTTGCGTTATACGCGTGTGAAAACGCCGGTCAGAGGCATAACCTTAGATTTAGCCTGTTTACAAATTAAGCATTTATCACACAAACGCTCAATATCTCTCCGCATTTTAGGCCAATAGAAATGTTCACTCAATACCCCTAAGGTTTTGGCAATGCCAAAGTGCCCCATTAAACCCCCACATGCGCTTCTCTCACTAACAACTTACGCATACTACAAACAGGAATGCATAATCTATTCTCCCTAAATAGAAACCCATCATGTTGGTAGAATTTACTAAATGTAGACTTTTCACATGTAGCATAGATAATACCAAAGTCAGTATCATTTGCATAAAGTTCTTTGATAAATTCAAACCTGAGCATTCTTGCATTCAATGAAGTGAGTAAAGCATACATTCGCGATAGTGCATCAACGACAATATTTTCTTTACCTTGTTTGTAGCAGATTACATATGGAAATGTCTCAACAAACTCTAACCAACGTGCGTGCCTTTTGTTCAGTTTACCTTGACCCTTCAAATGCTTCAATGACTCGTGATCTGTATGGATCACAAACTCTCGAGGCCATAGATAATGCTGCCAAGTCTTAAGGGCTCTCACTAGCGCATACAACTCATTGTCGTATATGGGGTATCTCAAAATGGCTTCATTAAGCTTCTCACTAAAGTAGTCTATTGGTCGCTTTTCTTGCATAAGAACCGCTCATATTCCTAATCCGGATGCGTCACTCTCAATCTCAAATATCTTTTCAAAGTTGGGTAGTGCCAAGACTGGTGCACTGCACAACTTCATTTTCAGATCCTGGAATGCACGCTCCTGCTCTTCACCCCATTTAAAGCCAACAATCTTCTTCACTACTTCAGTCAGTGGTGCTGCAATACTACTGAAGTCTTTAACAAATCTACGGTAGAAGCTTGCTAATCCATGGAAGCTTCTGACTTCTGTCACTGTTGTTGGTGTTGGCCAATCCTGAATTGCCTTCACCTTTTCTAAATCTACCTCGATGCCATCTGCACTCACAACAAATCCAAGGAAAACAATTCTATCCATACAAAAAGTGCACTTATCACAGTTAACATACAATTTTTCTTGCCTTAACACATCAAGAACATGCTTCAAATGCATAACATGCTCATCTAATGTTTTACTATAAACTAAGATGTCATCAAAATAAACCACAACAAACTTACCTAAAAATGCACGCATAACATGATTCATCAATCTCATAAATGTGCTAGGTACGTTTGAAAGACCAAATGGCATAACTAACCATTCATACAAGCCATACTTGATCTTAAATGCAATTTTCCACTCATCTTCATCTCTCATGCGAATTTGATGGTATCCACTCTTTAAATCAATCTTACTAAAAATTTTGGAACCATGCAATTCATCCAACATGTCATCTAGTCTAGGAATGGGGTGACGATACTTTACTGTAATATTATTGATAGCTCGACAATCAACGTACATATGCCATGTCCCATTTTTCTTAGGAACTAGAAGAACTGGTACTGCACAGGGACTCATACTTTCTCTGACATACCCTTTCTCCTTCAACTTCTGCACTTGCCTCTGAAGTTCCTTCGTTTCCTCGGGGTTGCTCCTATAAGCTGGCATGTTGGGAATGACTGCTCCAGTTGTGAAGTCTATCTGGTGCTCAATACCTCTAATGGGTGGAAGCCCACTAGGAATGTCCTCAGTCAGTACGTGACTGTAATCCTGTAAAAGAGATGAAATAGACACATGAAGCAAAGGGTCAGTGTTAGTAAAATAAACATGAGGCTCCTTATAGACTAACAATAGCATGAGCTTGCTAGCCTTGAATGCTTTCCTCGCTTCACTTTCACCCATGTAGAAACTCTTTTTAACTCTCCCTTTTATTCCCCCCTCACGTCCACTCACACTCCCCTTGGGAACTCCCACGACCTTGGCCTTATTTTTCTCACCAGATACACCACTCTCACTAGTCTCACCCAAGATGGTGTTTCCCTTCACTCTCTCTTTGTCACGTTCAAGTTGCAACTTAACCTGATCTTCATGGACTTGTGCATGTGTAAGTGGGTATAATGTAATGGGTTTTCCTTTATGCTGAAAAGAGTACTTGTTCTTGAACCCATCATGAATAACCTTCTTATCAAACTGCCACGGCCTGCCCAAAAGAATATGTCCAACATGCATCAGTATCACATCACATAGGACATCATCTGTGTATGGCCCAATGGTAAAGCTCAACAATACATGTTTTGTTACATTTATTTCCCCAAAATCATTTAACCAATGCAACTTATACGGCTTTGGGTGTCTCAAGCAACTCAACCCCAATCGCTCAATCAAAGTGGTGCTAGCAACATTAGTACAACTGCCCCCATATATGATCATACTACACCCCTTGCCATTCACACGGCACCTAGTGTGGACTATGTTCTCCCTTTGCTGCGTACTCTCATCCTCTACAACATGTGCACTCAAAGCACACTTGACAACTAAGGACAAGTTATCCAGCGGGTATGCAGCTCCCTCGTGGTCACTAGTATCCTCCAACTCTGGCATCTCATCATCAACCTCCCTATCAGTAGAGTACACCTTTCCACTATTCTTATCAATCACTAAGGTACGTCTATTGGGACATTGTGAAGCATGGTGTCTCATGCCCAAACATTTGAAACACTTGACATCATTAGTTCTTGTAGTTGTACCATCAGGTTTTGGTCTAGTTTTACTCGGTTCTGCAGTCTCTTTACCTTTGGCATTAGGTTCGGACCTAGACTTATTAAAGCCTCCACTGAACTCGCTTTTAGGCTTGTCAAAGCCTTCATCCCGCTTCTCATTCGGAACCCATTTCCCCTTCCATGAGTACCAAATCTGGATGTGGACTTTTTCTTGAGTTGCATCTCTACCTTGATAGCCATGTGAATGATATCCTCCAAATCAACATAATGATGCAACTCCACCATGTTGGCAATCTCCTTATGTAAGCCCCCTAGAAATCGTGTCATATTAGCCTCTGTATCCTCAACTACACTTGCCCTGATCATGGAAACTTCCATTTTGTCTAATAGTCCTCAATACTATTGGTCCTCTGATACAAATATTGTAGTTTCTGATACAACTCTCTATAGTAATGGTTGGGTATAAACCTCTTTCTCATGATACCCATAAGTTTTTCCTATGTCTGAACCGATCTCTCATAATTTCTCCTCCGAGTAGAAATAATCTGATCCCACCAAATCATAGCATAATCGGTAAACTCAATTGCTGCCATATTGATCTTCTTCTCGTCTGAATAATGATGACAGTTGAAAATCAGCTCAATTTTCCTTTCCCATTCTAAGTAAGCCTCAGGATCATTCTTACCCTGAAAGGTTGGTATCTTGATCTTGATGCTACCTAGATCACCATCTACATCTCATCGTCTACCATATCCTCTCTGATCATAATCCCCTCTTGTATCATCAAATACACCTCTACCATCAAACCGTATTCCCTTCTATCATTCCTCCTATCAAACCTCCTATTATGCCTTCTATCATGCCCAAGCTGAAATCTCTCTTCCACATCATCAAGACCATCAGAATCATCAAACTCATTTTCAGCTTCCTCTTTATCTGGTGGTACATATTGTGGTGGTACACGTCGAAGTGGCACATTATGAGGTAGTGGTACATTCTGAGGTGGTGGTATATGCTGGGGTAGTGGTGCTTTGGGACCACTACCAGTTTGAATACTCTCTACACTCTTGGACAATCTCTCCAAAGCAGTAATCATGTTCTCCATCATATCTGTAAATTTTCTATCCAAAGCCTCAAGCTTTTCATCAATGGTTAGACCTGTCATCTTAACACTAAACAAACAAATTAGAAATAACAAGAAAGTAAATGAAATATGTATATCCTCACAATCTCACGTGTTTACACTCGAATGATATCACTCCACTCGTGTTTGGTTAGACCTGTCATCTTAACACTAAACAAACAAATTAGAAATAACAAGAAAGTAAAGGAAATATGTATATCCTCACAATCTCACGTGTTTACACTCGAATGATATCACTCCACTCGTGTTTGCACTCTATTGGCTTTTACCCGATACTATGCTCACAATCACTGCATTTTACCACTCTTAAGTTCTTCCTCAATTCAAATGCGAATCACACTCAATCCAATAATACAAAACCAAGTGTAGTCCTCAAGCCAGCATGAAACACAAAGGCCCAATAATATATATATATGACATGTGGAAAAATACGAATAAGAATAGCAATGATGAAGACTCAATCAATAATACTTAAGCTAGAGTATTTGGAATAAGGAAATAAACAATTAGCATGATGAGAAACAAATAAGCATGCAAATTCACGGTCGTATGCAATTTCGGGAGAAAATTTGGCACCTCTATAGAAATTTTGATGGAATACCCTTCACGGACACCCAAATGATAATATGGAACAAACTAAATTTAACCAAATTTTTTGACTTTTTTACTCAAGTGATCACTGTCACATAAGTCCAAAAAAAAGGCTAAGTATCACTCACTGATGTTCAAGTCCTCTATGAAATGAAAATCGAAGTCTAATTCTTTAAGAAGTTGGGTGATGATGTTCAACTCACCGATGTTATTTTCTTTTTCTTTTTTCCTCTTTTTTTTTAAATGATTCACTATGTTTTCAGGAATAATTCACACAGCCGTTTATGAACATGCTTATTTCTTCAACATATGCTAAAGAACAGAATGTATATGACGAACTATATGAAGAACACAATAAAAACCCAGATCCAGAAATAAACAAATATGACGAACTGATATGAAGAACACAACAAAAACCTAGAACCAGAAATTAATAACAATGACGAACTAATATGAAGATGGAAAAGAAAACCCAGATTTTGACAGAAAAATTTCAGAACAAAGTATTAACCCAGAAACAACAAAATGAAAACAGAAACAAAATCCAACAAGAACTGGAACGAAAACAACAAAGAACGAAAATTAAAATAGAATCAAACAACGAATTTAGATAGGAAATCAGACCTTGGAACCCTGAGCTCTGATACCAAATGACAGGAAACTCACTAGGATGCGAGTCCAGCAAACCCCAAGTATTTTTCTCTAAGCCCCAAAAACCTTAATCAATGATTTTGTAAAAACAAAACCCATCCAAGATCAGCCCTAAACCACCATGAAACATTGCCCATGATAACTCGAAACATGAAATCAGTGTGTTTTGCTAGCAATGGAGACACCACTAAGCTTGATAAACTTAGATAAGTCGATTTTAAACTTGAAAAGGGGAATCACTCCCTCACAAGAATTCGGCCATAGCCAAAAGCATAAAAGCTTCAATGTTCTCTCAAATTCGTGAATCCTTCAAAATGAAGAAGAAAGAAAGTTTAAATAGTGTTACAAAGAGAAACCCTAAAGGCATAAAGACAACAATACCCCTAAAGGCGAAATTACAAAAATACCAAAGTCTTCAAGTCTTCAAAGGCCTGTGAAGCTTCATTCAGAACTGATTTGGGCCAAGTGAAGTAGCTTTGGGCCCTCTTCATTGAAGCCCACATGTGTCTCTATTTGTTTGTTACAATCGGCCATAAAACTCTGAACTAATCCTGACATTGCTTCTTTGAGTCTTTTGGTCTTCTGCCTTGTAATTGGCCCTTTTGGTACTTGTAATGGGTCTATTGTTTTGCTGGCCATGTCCTTTGATGCTCCATGTGTGGCCTGGATCATGTCAGTTACTGGTCAAGATTTACTGATACGGGTCGATTAGTAAAATTCGTTGAGACCAATACATGTCGTATATCGAGACTTGGTCCGATGGTTTATCCCAATGAACCATGAGTCTTGGGAGACTCGTATAGACGTGTATTTGTTTATTTGATAAACACTGAACGACTCACCAAAGATTTCCTAATAAATGGTATACCAACGTCAATAGGAATCTTCTCGAGTCGAGTAGCATAGTGGTCTTTCGACTTGAGATACCACTGTGGATATATGAGTTATCCTCCACACTTGGATGACAGTCACGTCACTGATATATTTAGATCAGACCTCCGCTTGTTCGTCGGGTGTGGACTGATGCTCATGATATCCTGTGCGTATCAAGATAGAATCCGTCAGTCCTGTGTACAAAGCATAGGTTTGCTACACGTGTTTGCGATCTAGTAAATTGATGAGCGGTAAATGTATCACTATTTCTCATTCATTTGACCTAATAGGACACAAAAGGGCAAAATTGTAAATTGGCGCGTCGCGACGCCTAACATGCGCCGCTCCATGCTAACGTGTGCCGAGTCCACATGTCATAATCTGAGAAGTTTGACTTTGCTAACGTGCGCCATGCCACGTGTCACCATCACAGCCGATCTGCTAACGTGCGTTGTGCCACGTGTCATCATCCTATGGTGCCGACAATCTCCATCGCCACGTGTCGCCACATGTCACTCCACGTGTCACCTATGTCGTCGTCCACATCACCAGTTGACCGAGTCAACGTGCCACGTATCTGCCACGTCATCATCAGACAATCACAGCGTGCCACGTGTCGCAATCCTACGGTACCGACAATCACTTTCGCCACGTGTCGCCACGTCAGCATAATTATTGAGTTAATCATTCGCAATTGCCACGTTAGCTGATAAGAATCTGAGCCGACGAATCAGAAAGCGACACATCAGCGCGTCGCGACGTAAGAAGAAACTTGCGTGTTGCGACACGAGGGGGTTACCGAGGCCTATAAATTGAGCTCGAAATTTCAGTTTCAGATGTACATTCCTCTCTGAATTCTCTGATTTTTTACTATTCAACCATGGGGAGGTAATTTCCCCCTGCTATGGTGAAAGGTAATTCTTTTACTATTGCTATTTAGATTAATCTCCCTTAATTATAATATATTCACTATTTAAAATTTGACTTAATGAGGATACCGCTATATTGGCTGGTTGGTAATCATTTATAAACTGGTTTTAATCTGACTAAGCAAGGATACCGCCAGATTGGTCGGTTGGTAATTAAACTTTCTTACCGCCTATATGGCAGGTTTATGGACAAATTTTGATACCGCCTATATGGCTGGTCGGACTTAATTTGACTTAATCAGGTTACCGTCTATATGGCTGGTTGGTAATATCATCACAAGTTAATATATTATATTAAGGGATATATCTAAATTAGTAGTAGTAAAAGTAGATCATTTTACCTTAGCATTTTATTTTATTGTAATTTTACTTTTCAGTATCTATTTTACCGCATTCACTTTTCAGCATTGTAATTTATGTCTTTTATTTTTAAGTTTTTACTCGCCCTAGTTATGTGTCGTAACTAAGTTAGTTATCTAGGGTTGTGATGAATTTTAATATCACCGGTTTATATTGGGTTATTTTATAGTTTTGGTAATTTAAAGGTTTACTTATTAAGTCTTAAGCTTAATGCGTCTTGTTAATTGGCCACTAATAAGATTGATCTGGTAAATCTAAAATAAACTTGACAATTGAATTTTAGGTTTCAGCCTTAGACTTAGTAACCCACGATCTTCCTTAAGTATAGATAACCCTTTAATAGATTTCCTTACAGGATAGATATATACCTGTCGGGCGGGGGTAGCCATAATTGGAACTTAAACTTAATGAATCCATGTAATTTGGTTGACATAGACATATGGTTCAATTGGGTTATACTGGGTATTTGCGTCTGACCATCGACAGAGGCTTTCGCATAATTTCGTGTTCCAGGTTAGTAAACCGATTTATTACACAAACATGAAATAACCACTTCATCTTTTAAAAGATATTATAAAGATTCACAACGCTAGATAGTTTCTTAATATTGAATTTTCTTAAATCTACTTTCGTGTAATTTTATTTACTTGTTTTTAAATTCAAAATCATCACCATTTCAAATCAATCAATCAACATGTTAGATACTAGTAATCATTTGACCTCATAAAATTAATAGATTAGGTATTAAGTCTTCGTGGGATCGATACTTTTTATACAACTTGAACGATATGTGCGCTTGCATTATACGTGTGTGATTACGCACCAGTCATAAATCCATGACTGTGGTATAACTTCGGAAGCGAGTTCCGAGTGTTATTTAGAGATCGTAAATTTGAAAGTCGACTATATTATACCTTAGAGATTTGACGTTCTTATCTATATCCCCAGTATAATATTGATAGCCTGTGACGAAGGAATTATATGTATACAATGATCTCGACTTGCATATTTTAGCGAGATTATCTGTGGTCGTCATAATTCATGAGTTGGTGAATTATGGACACAAAATTGGATTCTGTGACGGATAAACCTAAACTTAGAGAGTCCCACAATATAAAGTGTACTCGTTGAGCACTTGGGCAACACGTTATAGATTATTCATAATACTGCACCGGATTAAATGAGTTAATTCGAATCGTTTAAATGGTTAAACGAAATTACATGCATTATGGGCATTTCGGTCAATTAATAATTAATGTGTATTTGTATTTGATACAAAATTTGATTAGATACATATTAATTAATTGTCAAAAGAGATTTTGACACATGTCACTAGTATATGTATTTTGTTATTTAGTGTAAATAAAATACATATATATTAATAATTGTATTAATTAATTATTTAGATATTTAAATGTTAAATATTTAAATAATTAAATAATATCAATATTACATAATTGTTATGTAATATGTTTAATTATTATTGGTAACAAGTGACATATTCATTTACGTTTGAAGTTATCAAATTGAATTTGACAACTTAAAAGCTTATTAGATATTTTTTTTCAAAATGACAAAAATGTCCCTCACCCCTAAATTTCGGCCATGTGCATATTTAAAGGGAAAACTATTTTCTCTTTCATTAAGCTTGTCTTGGCCAAGTTTCCACCATTTTTAGAGAGCTTCCAAAATTATTTTTGAGAAAAACTTGAGAAAAAAGTGAATAAATCAAGAAGAAAGCTTAAGGAAATTTGAAGATTTTGAGGTAATCTTTAATATTCTTAAGTTTAGAATGTTTGTTTCTTGTTCTTGAGTATCTATAATTTTTCTAGGGTTTACTTTCTTTCTTAGATTTTGGGGCTTTTTGATTTGGAGGATGAATTTGGAGGTTAGATGCATGTGTGAAGTTCGATTGGATAATATTATTGTAATATTAGTTCAATTTTGTCATTTGATGACGTGTTGTCATTCTAGAGTGTTATGACCACTCTTGTAACTCTTAGAATTGTTCTTGGGTTCTTCATTGTGGTGACTTTGGTTGGTGTAAGTATTAATATGATTAATGTTGAGAAATTTGGATTTAAAGCATGAAAAATGATATTTTTAGTTACCAAATCAGATCTGGAATTTCTGTGATTTTGGTGATGAAAAGTATGTTATATAAATGTATTGGATGTGTTTTGGGCATTGGAACAATTGCCTGAAATTGTTTCGGAGTTAAAATATGCGAAAACGGCGAAAAACGACGTTACCGGGTGAGTTTTGGGCTTACCGGGTGTCCGCTGTCCAAACAGTGAATTTGTCACTGTTTGGGCAGCCCATGAATTGCCCAAGTACTATTGGGGCTGACATGGGCAGCTCTCATGTGTATTGGTTGGTCAGTTCGGACAAAAACGCGTTTTATGCCATTTTACGGAAAAATATTTTCGTAAAAGTTTTGCGATGTTTCTAACCTATTTATATCGTTATTTGATATCGAATAAATATTTTTAGGTGAAATATGAATGAATTATTCATATTGGATATTGAATAATTTATTTGGTAATTTTAAAAGTTTTTAAAGTTACGATTTCGCCCGAACCGCGAGTTTCCGCTGCGCCCGCGCTAAAACCCCTACAGTTCAAAGGGTCGAGTCAACCCGTGACCCGACCCGACCCGCGCGGGTCCAAAATAAAAAATTGAAAATTTTCCATCCGACTCGAAATTTTCGAGTTGGGCAACTGGTTTAATACTAAAACCAGACCCGACCATATAGTATTTTTATTATTTTTCTAAAAATTTATTATTTTTTTAAAGTTTTTACTATTATTTCATTTGGTTATTACTTTTGTTGTATTAAAACTTTATATATATGATAATTTTTGGGACATAAAATAACTAATATTTATATTTCAAAATAATTAATTCATTAAAAAATTATTTATTTTTTTCCGACCCGACCTACACCTGATCGGGTTTCACCTTCGCATGATCCGAACCGCAACCCGACTTCCGTGTGACCCGACCCGTTAACACCCATATTGTTAGCCATGAATGTGAGACGAAATAAAAAGAAGAAGAAGGGTCTCTATGATATTCGGACAGAAAAACGTTTGTTTGGAGTCAAAGAAAAACAAAATTAATGTATCCAATATACAATGGACATGAAACACATGGATATACTGTCACGTGTACAAGTCATAGTCACGTGTTAAGAGAATAATCAAATAATCTACACACACAAAAAAAAAATAAATAAATGAGTGGAGCTGGCAGCTGCTGAGGTTATTTTTATTTTATTTTATAAATTAATTTGAAAATGAATCCAATTTGATGATGTCGTCCAAATTTATTTATAATTTATTCAGTTCGTGTGTCAGTTTCTGTACTGCGTCCACTGAAATCAACCGTATAAATAAATTGTTGATTTAAAATTATTTAATCAAATCAAATCAACAAAAAGAAATTTAAAAAAAAAAAAAAGGAATTTACAGTCAGGTCCCCGTGCGTGGTCCCGGGATTGGGCTGTGGCACGATTTCTTTATCGAGGATTCGTAGGAGCGCCGAGCGCCTCTCAGCTGGTATAATTTTAAAATATATAAATATAATTTTAAAATATAATTCCTATAGAAAGTTATTTTATTTATTTATCTTAAAAATGGAACAAAAAAAAAAAGGAATATAAACGACGGGTCAATTTAATATTATTTTTCAGTCAAATTTTTCATTTGAGTTTGTTAATTAATATTTTCTTAAAATTAAACTAGACTAAAATATAGCTAGAATCAATTTATTTACATATTTAAATAAAATAAGTTCTATATATGATTTAAAATTGTTAATTATTTAGGATGATGGTGAATATGTCAAAACACTAATAAAGTGAAAAGATTTCTTTGACTTTTTAATTTAGGGTGTTGAAATATTATGAAAAAAACGTGTGATAAGTGATAAATGTTATAAACATTGGGTAAGTGACATTCCCATTTTTATTTGATACGTAAAGCTTTTCATTTAGAATAATTATGTATACGTGGTTCACCGGAATTTTCCTCCGGTCAACCACTCGGCAACCCTCCCATTTTCTTTTCTTTTTTGTGTGAGATTTTTTTATTCCCGGATCTGTCAGGATTAATAATCTTTTCATCAACATACAAAAGATTGAAGATTTGGTGCGGATTAAGTGTGTTGATCAGACGATGAAGACGAAAGTTTTTCGAAACTTCCCATGACATTTACTTTGTCTCATAGATCTATTAATTATTTTGTATCAGATTAATTGTATATTGTTGTAAAAGTTTATGTACAAATTATGTATTATGTTGTTTCATTTCTAACTAGAAATATGTAGTCACTGACTTTGCACTGAGGCTAAGATAGGGAGGCAAAACCGGACCCATAATTTCTCATCTTCCTAAGTAGTTTTAGGTGTGGATATGTATCTTTATTAGTTACGAAAAACATATAATGCATAGATTGTCTTATGTTGTTAAGTTTTATCCTAACTAGCTTTAATTTTAAGATATTCAAAGTTTATTTTCGAGTTATTATGGCCGCATAATTACATCATTCTAATTTTTTTATGAATTAATGAATTTTATCTTTCAAAGTATGATGTGTATAAAGGAAATAATTTAGGCTCTCTTTTTCAAAATAACTCACGAATATTTATTAAATTAGCACTTTTTTGACTTTGATATTTTTTTCCAAAAACTTTTAAAAAAATTATTTATTTCAACTAAATCCTTCACAACTGTTTATCTTAATTAGGGCTTCTTAGTTTTTTTTTTTTTAAAAAAAAAAAATTTATTTATGAGGGTTGTATTTGAGACTTTTTGTCCTGTGATGTTATATTGGCCTTTTGGCACTTTGTCCTTGAGATTTTGTTCCCTGTAATGTTATATTGGCCTTTTGGCATTTTAATAGAATTTTTTATTTTTAAAAAATAAACACTTCAAGATAAACCCACAATTATTTATATTTATTCGAAAAAGTTTGTGATTCATCTCAAAATAAAAAGAAATAAAAGTTTTATTGTTGCATGAAAATATTGAGTAACAAAAAATTTCCTAAATTATTTTGTACAAACTGTTGTGCATTGTCAATTTATTATATAAAAAAAAATCGGGACTCTATAGTTACTAAAAAAATAAACCATATGAATTTTACTTTTTACTTTAAAAAATCGTGATTCTAAAAAAAAATCCATATGAAATTTAATTTATTTTTTATTTTTTTAACAAACAAATGAATTTTAGCTTGGATGAGTGACTATATGATAAATGTCAGTCCTCAGCCGAGCTATAAGCTTAGATATTCTACAATTAAATTAGAATAAGACATTCCCAAAAAATATGTATAGTAATTAATGTTGGTATCTTTTTAATGTGCAGATGAAACTAAAAAATAAGATGTTTTTTTTGAAAGGTTGGAAATTTACCCGTTAAATCACCCGATCTGAGTTTAAGCGGAACATATAAAATTCGTGATTGCTATAAGTTTTTATAAGAAATGCATCCATAAACTCGAACTCATGACCTGACAACTAAATTTTAAGCCATTTACCACCAAACTATATTATTTGGGGAAAAAATAAGAAAAATAACGACGCTAATATATCATTTTTTTGATGAGGGCTACTACTCCCACCTCCCCAAAATTCCCAATCCCTCGCTCGTACGGAAAATGGCAAAAGGACCCATCGCTTTTATAAAAATTCATTCCCCCCAATATAACACTTATTTAACACTACTTATATATATATATAGATATATATATATTAATTTCACACAACTTATATTTTTTTATTTATTAATTAATTTTTTTAATTTTGTTTATTTTTTAAAATTTATATTTTTTTGTTCTTTATATATCTAATCTTTTTTATTTGTTTAATAAATATTACAAATTTCATATTTATTATTAATTTTTTGTGTTCATTTATTCATTTAATTTTGTGATTCTTTTTTAATTTATTCAACACTACTTATGTATTATAAAAATATTCTCATGTATATTAGAGAAATATATTTAAAAATAGTACAAATAACAACATAAAAAATTACTCTTAAAAATATAAAAACACAAATTCTAATTTATGTTGCCTCGAAAGTCTCATCCTAACGCACTTGGTGAGATACTCAATACTTCGTACCATAATTGATTACGAATCATATAATGAGTTGCTCATTCTTTAGTTCGTATGATGAATGTTCCCACCACCATTAAACAAGTTACTAGTGCTAGTAAAGAAGATATGTGTTTTTGACAAAAAAATATCTCAAAAATGCAAGCAGAGTACGTTTACTTTGCTTTAGCTTACTCTGTGTCTGCCTAAATTTTCTCAAATAACAAGCAAAGTACGTTTACTTTGAGTTATGCTAAAGAATGGATACTGACTCACGAAATTAAATAAGACAAACAATTTTTAATAAAGTAAAAATAAAACATAATCATAATCAAATAGACTATGTCAAAATTTATTTTATAAACTGATTTTGTAAATTTTTAAATAATCAAAAAATTAAATTAATAAATAGTAAATTTGTAATATTTATTAAACAAAAATAAAAAATACAAATTGAAATTTAAATCTCAAAGAAAACTATGTCATAGTTTCAAATTTGTATTTTTTTCTATTTATTATTTATTAATTAATTTTTTGATTATTTTTTTAATTAATTAACAATATAAAATAAATTTTGAAACTATGACATAGTTTTGCGCCCTAGCAAAACAAGGGCGCATAAGGAAGGAAATTTTTCACTCACACAGGGGCAATTTTGAGATTTCCGGAGAGACAAGAGGGGGGGTGTGTCAGGGGAGGTGAGAGTAGTAATTTCTTTTTTGATCCCTAAGTGTATTATAGTCAAGGAAAATTATTATTTTTTTACCTAAAATTTAGCGAGAGTTCACAAAACCCAATGACTTTTAAAATAGGGTTATACTAACGAGTGCCCTTATGGCTAGACCCGGCCGGCGGTTCGGTTCAAGTTCGGACCCAAACGAACCGGCCGGTTTCCGGTTCGGTTCCGGTTCCACACCGGTTCGGTTCCGGTTCCACACTTAAGTGGAACCGGAACCGAACGTTCGGTTCCGGTTCGGTTCGGTTCCGTTTAATTTTTTTTTAATTAATTAAAAAAAAAAAGGAGATTAAATTATAAATAAAAAAAATTATTACATTGAAGAGCTTGAGCTTAAATTTTTAAAAATTTAAGTTGCCTACGTATCCTCCAAGGGTGAGAGGAATCAAAGCTCACGTAGTTCCATTACAAGTTTAAGACATATCCCTTTTGTAAATTATAATTTTACAATTATCAATCATCATTATCAGTTGATCCTTCGGTTCCGGTTCCGGTTCCGCTTGCACTTGTTGCAGAAGCATTATCGAACAAATCTTCACAATCATCGGGGGCATCTTCTTGTTGTCTCAGATCAGCTCGAGTCCAATCATCCACACAAGCTGTTGCTTCTAGAGTGCTTGGATGTAATGAAGATCGCCTAGCTTCCAATATATTACCTCCCAAGCTGAAGGCTTGCTCAACCGCAACGGTGGAAATAGGTGTTGCCAAGATCTCTTTAGCAATAATAGATAAAACATGATATATATTTTGATGCCGGTTCCACCATTCAATGATTTTAAAATTTTTACTGCATAAACTTTCATTAGAAAACTCAAAAATTGTAGATAAATAATTATCTAATTCAGGATTATTAGTTGTCGTATCCCTAGATTTTTTATTTCGTTGCAATAACCAACGATCCCCTGCGCTAAGTCTTGTTTGAATTACCGGTTCGCTACTACTAGATTGACCTAATGTTCCTAAGTTATATCTTACAATATAATCATTAAATAAAATAAACTTCTTAATTTCGTCATTATGCTCGTAATATCAATGTCATCTAATATTCCTAAATAACCATAGTAAGCTTGTAAACTATCATTCAAACCTTCTAATTTAAATTTAGGATAAAAAACAGCAGCAATAAGATAAAGTAAAGGAATTTCTATAAAATAATGCAACCATTTTACCTTCATAACAGTAATGGCTTCGAGCAAAACAAGATCATTAGGGTCGTCACTGTCAACATGCTCATCGATAGTGCCAACAATATTCAAACTCTCAAGAAGAAATAAATGTGTTGTAGGATAATAAACACCGCTAAAAACTAAAGTAACATCATTAAAAACTCTTAAAATATCTAAAAAAATTTCACAAATATCCCATTGACTAGGATAAAGTGTGATATTTTGAACATGTTGAGAAAAAAAACTACATAATGCATCTTTGTATTGAAATGCTTGACATAAAAGAAAATAAGTAGAATTCCAACGTGTTGGAACATCTCTAGAAAATTTAATCGGTTTAATACCATTTATTTTACAAAACTTGGTTCATTCTCTCATAACTTGAGAATATGACCAAATACAGTTAAGTGCCATTTTAATTGGATCGAGGAAAGGAGATAATAATTTTAGACCGTCTTGCACACATAAGTTTATGACATGACATGTACAACGAATATGAAAAAATCGACCCCCTAAATTTGGTTCACATAAGGATTTTAAATCATTAATGGATGCAGTATTTGCAGATGCATTATCAAATCCAATTGTTAAAATTTTTTCTACTAAACCATATTCATCAAAAATTACCTTCATCATTCTATAAATATTTTGTGCAGTATGTGGGTCATCAAAAACTCTAAATGCAATAAGACTTTTTTGCATGGTAAATGATGCATCAATCCAATGACAAGTCACACCCATGTATGAGTGTGTTTGCCAATGGTCACTCCAAATATCAGAACATATAGAAATACGACCTTTCATCTCTTTAAATATTTCATTTAAAATAATTTTACCATCTTTATATAAATTGAAAATATGACGTTTTGTTGTGTTTCGAGACATTCTATATGCAGCAGGGTTTAAAGCATTATGCACGTAATTAGTAAAATGAAGTTTTTCACCAAAGCTTAAAGAAAGATGTGCCATACAAGTTAATTTCGCAAATTCTTCTCTATTTTTTGCATCGGAATATTTAAATAAATCAACACTACTCGTACATCTACTAGATGATGCATACCTGGCCATTTGAGTCTGCGTCGTATCAATGCCAAATTCAACCGGATGATGTTTTTCCATGTGCTTGATCATATTGCCGTATCCACCAGAAAATTTATAGATAACCCCGCAATAGTTGCAAATTGCTCGTTGTGAACCATCTTCTAGGCGTTCCAAAGTAAAATGAATTTTGAAAATATCTGAGGACCGAGCCTTAACTTCTCTTCTCCGTGATTGTGCACTGACACTAGGGCCGCTCTCTTGAGTTGGCATATTTGACATAATGTTCTCAGATGAGCTTGCCATTTTTCGTTTGAGAAATTAGGAAGAAAAATAAGAAAATTGAATAATTGCGATGCGAATGATAACAAATTAACAACTAAATGAATTGAGATTGAGAATAAGAATATAAGATTATAATAAGAGAATTGTATTGAAGTAAGATTGAGAATAAGAGATTTATAGAAAATGAGAGAGTTGAGAATTTGGTGTGATGAAATTATGAAAAATGAATCATATTTATAGAATTTTAGAATTTTTTTGATACCAAAAATGCCCCTAAATATAACCGTTTTATTACCGTTATTAGGGGTACATTAGTAATTTTTATTTATACAATAAAAATATATATTTTTAATTTTTTTAATTTTTTTTTTGGCAGGGAGCCAAACGGCTCCCTGCATCCCCCAACGGCAGTAGCCGTTGGGGGCCGTAGGGTTCCTATTGGAACCGGTTCCAACAGGAACCCTACGGTTCCAACCGGAACCGTTTGGAACCGTCCGAACCGGTGGAACCGTACGGTTCCACCGGTTCGGTTCCGGAACCGGAACAGGAATCGGAACCAGTTGGAACCGAAACCTTCCGGTTCCAACTGGTTCGGTTCCGGTTCCGAACCGAAACCGTGGCCGGGTCTACCCAACGACACTAGCCGTTGGCGGAATTAGGAGCCGTTGGGGGCCGTAGGGTCCTATTGGAACCCTATGGTTCCAACAAGAACCCGACGGTTCCAACCGGAACCGTTCAGTTCCGGTTGGAACCGTCCGAACCGGTGGAACCGAGGAACCCGACGATTCCAACCGGAACCGTTCGGTTCCGGTTGGAACCGTCCGAACCGGTGGAACCGTACGGTTCCACCGGTTCGGACAGGTTCGAGTTGGGGTGGAACCCCAACCGAACATTCCGGAACCGGTTGGAACCGGAACCTTCCGGTTCCAACTGATTCGGTTCCGGTTCGGAACCGGAACCGTGGCCGGGTTTACTTATGGCACTCGTTAAGAATCCATTTAAGAAAAGATTTGATATTATTTTTATGGGGAATGCAAAAAACTGTCAAATCATTAATGATTTTTTTCTTTTTCCCATCAAAATTTTCCTTAAATGGATTCTTAACGAGTGTCATTAGGGCACTCGTTAGCATTTCTCTTTAAAATGTATTAATTTACACCCGAAATTTTTAAAGTCTATCAATTTACACAAATCAATGATGAAACCTCGAGTGGAAATTTAAACAGTTTAAGCGATTATTAATCGTTGATCACTATCAGAATCCAATTTGATCAAAAATTGATTATCGTTTTTTGGCTGATTTGCAGAAAGACTAATATTCTTATTTTTTTCAATCATTTTTTTTTTTGGAGATTTTAGTCATCTCTCTCAATTTTATAAATGTTTAATATTTTTCATAATAAATAAATATTTTTCAGTGATTTTTTAAGGATATTGAGAAATGAGTTTTAAATTATTATTATTATTATTATTATTTTATAAAATATATAAATTTTCAATTATGTGAAATGTTAATTTTACCATTTCCATTCCTTATTAATTCTCGAATATTTCGATTAATCCCAAATAACTCAATTTGCTCTTAGAGTGATTTGCTGTCGATTTACGATTAAACTACATAGGTTGAAATTAATACGCAGTTGTCAACTTGCCATCAATTTTGACTAAACTTTTACCAAACTTCATGTGGAGGATGGTAATTTTCCTATCGTTAATGTTTTTTTTTTTTAATCTACATCCATCTAAAATCTATATATCCCAAATTAGGTTAAATTCATTTTTTTTAAATTATTAGATGGAGTAATATTATTTTATAAATAATTGGGATGAAAAAAAATATGGGGATACATAGATCCGGTCAACGGTTCGGTTTGATTCCTTGTTCCACAAGAATATGGAATCGGGAATCGGGAATCGGAATCGAACCAGACGGTTCCAGTTCAATTTTTTTTAAAATAATTATTTTAAGAATTTATAATTGGATATTATTACCAAATAAATATAATAAAAAATTTATTTATTTAAATTTTATTATATTAAATTAAAAACTTAAATTAAAAATAAAATAAATAGCTTGAACTTAAAAAAAATTGAACTTAAATTTCATTATATTAATATTGAAACCGAACGGTTCCAACGGTTCAAGTTCGGTTTCGATTCCGAATCGAAACTGAATCCAAATTTAGGGATAAAACTTCGTTTTCTAATAATAGATCCTTGTATTATTATTATTATTGTTGTTGTTGTTGTTGTTATTATTATTATTATTGCCCTTAAGGGGTGTGGCTTGCCAACTTGGTGGTAAAGAGCTTAGAACTTGTTTGTCACGTCATGGGTTCAAGTCCGCTTAATCATATACTATAGTGACTCCAATTTCATAACTCAACCAAAGTCGTAACTTGGTGACTTAGATAAATTTTCTCTGAGCATTAGCGGAAGTTTTAGAAACGATTTAATGGGCCCAACTTTAAAATTAAGACCCAGTTAGAATGATTATAACATTTAAGCCTTAACCAAGGAACTAAAACAAACTTGGCCCAAATTTGTAAGCCCAAACTTAAGTTTAAGTTCTTAAACTCTAGATATATCTACACATTTCATAAAGGAAATATAAAAAAAAATTGGAAAAAGAAAAATAAGTCTTCACTTGTTTCTTCCCTGGCCGAAAATTTCAAGGAGAAAAGAGGTGAGGAGCTTCATTTTCTTGCAAGTTCCAAAGATAATCAATAGCAAATCATCATAAATCAAGCCTAGGAAGAGAAAAAAATGAGCTTGGGAACTCTATTAGTGTAGAAGAAATTAGATACATGGTAAGAGAGCTTAACCCAAATTTGAAATGTTGATGTTTTGATAAATTGATGATTAATGGGTTTGGTTGGTTTGTGGTGGATGGTGTTAGATAATAATTGAGTTAAGAATCAATGACTTTGAGAAACCCCCAATTTTAGAAACCCTAGACATTGAAGTAAATTGGAGTCATGAGACTTAGTATGATGATGATGTTAAAAGATTATATTGTTGATGATTAGTATATTTGTAGTGGATATAACTTCAATGGTGTTGTAAAATTTGGGAGTGAAGTTGGATAATTGGTGCTTGGCCTTGAAAACGGGCGAGCGCCGCGACTCTACACACCTTGCGTCGCGACGCGCAACAAAAGGAGGCCCTCTGCCCAATTCTGTTCGTGTGAGTGTCGCGACGCGAAAACAGAGGAAGCTCACTGCCTCGGTTTTTTTTTTGGGAAGTCGCGACGCCCAACCCCTTGTGTCGCGATGCGAAATCATCAGATGCTCACTGCCTCAGTTGTTTGAGTGAGAGTCGCGACACCCATGGGCCAATGTCGCGACGCGTGACCAAATTTTCCAGGATCAGTTTTATTCATTTCAACTTCATCCTAAGATATTAGAAGACACCCTAAGGGTTTCATATATGTGTATATACACGCGTTATATCATGTCAAAAGCATAAACGTCAATCATACATTACATATATTTTCCTATTATTTGTAAATATTTTGGATAATAAGGAGGGAAACTAATGATTTCTTTGACTTTAGATCGACGTCAAGATACTCGAAGATCACATACGTCGTGTACCGCACATGACTTGTCGTAACACTGTGAGTGGAGTACTTATTTCAAATTTTTATTATGGTTTCAAGATATTGCTTTTATAGTTCTTTGATTTTAAATGATCTTTATTAAAAGTTTATTGGATTACCGATTTCATATGACTTGAGATGTTTTGATGATGAGTATGATTTCAAAAGTATGATTTTATGACTTTGGAGGCATGGGGGAAAAACCCACCTCAGTTGTAACTTGTAATTGACGGATCCAGAATGTGTGCACACGTAATTTATGGCTAGGGGGACGACAATACATAAAGCCCATAAACCCTAGATTCATGGTCAATATGATAGCATAGATCAACACTACTGGCTCTAGTTCAGTGGCTTGGGGGATGACGATACGTAACGTCCCAAGACCACTAGTTAGGCGTATGGGGGACGACGATACGTAACGCCCCCATGCGTCAAGTTTCTCAGAGATCACATATATATTAGGCGTATGGGGGGACGACGATACGTAACGCCCCCATGTGTCAAGTTTTCTACAGTTTTCAGAGATTTCAGAGATATGAGTTTTCATAAATGATTTTCACAAAAATTTTGAAATGAAAGATTTTATTTATATTCTGTGAGTTCAGAAGTTAGTTTTATGCCATGACTTTTCGATATAGAGTTACTAATACCGTTTTTCTGGTTTTATACTCACTTAGTTCTTTAGGACTCACCTCCACTCTTCAGTTTTGCAGGATCTTCCAGTTGGCGAGCCACAACCATCTTTTGGAGACATGGATCATAGACCAGAGTAGTACTACAGTCACTAGTCATGTTGGTCCATCATGTCAGACCTACATTCACATAGAATGTAGTTTCTTTTGATTTTTTTTGATATGTGACATTTGTATGATTGTACAAAGTATCCAGATGACGTATATTTTGTGTGGTTCATGCATTACTCGGTTTTATGGAATGTGTATGCTTGCATGTTGATGTGATAATTAGATAAGAAATGGGTTTTCCTTAGTATTAGTCAGAGGCTTAGGTGACAATGAAATCTGTTGCCTTCCGGTAACCTTCTCGGATTAGGGATGTTACATATACACATGTTTGACACGTTATTAAAACTATATAAATCCTAAAATTTTGTTAATCATTTCACTCAAAGATTGAAAAATATATCAAATGTTCACCTATATTTTTCAATCGTATACGTAAAAATATATTTTTCAATATTTAAGTTGATAACATTTTTTTTAGAATATCGAAGAAACCTCATGTCGATATATGGGTAAACAGATATTATCACACACTCTATAAGATGCTACCCTGAACTTAACCTTATCAAGATCCTAAGCTCAAACCGTTAGATTAAGTTCTTTAGGTCTTTTATAACATATCAAAGATTATGTAAACAATTGATTTATTATTATGGTTGTTATTTGTTATTATTAGAAAAAATTCAACCAAAAGCCAAAAAGTCCCACAAAGACAGTCTGCACTGCACATATACCACTTCAGAGGGGGGAGAGAGAGAGAGAGAGAGAGAGAGAGAGGGCAGCAGCTCACCACCTCTCATCATCACCCTCAGATTGCCCCAATACTTGGCCTCCTCACACTTGTACATGTAACACATAATATTGATATCATCGAATGCTCTCTCTACTTCTTTCACTTTAACAACAACAACAACTCTTCTCTATCTCGCTTTCAAAAACTATCTCCATCTCCATATCAAATGTTTCAATAACAAGACACACTCTGTAATCTGTTTTCTGTGTTTTACATTCTTCACTTCACACTTCTAAAAAGTTCACATCAAATCCCCATCTGGGTTTTTGTTTTCTTGATTTTTTTTTTTTTTTTTGTTGCCTTTTTTTGGGTTATAAAAATGGCGTCATCTTGTTCGTTCACATCTCCGTTGTGCACGTGGTTGGTGGCCGCTTGCATGTCCTTCACGTGCGGAACCCGGGACCCACTCCAACAACCACCACCGTTGCTCAATCGCAACGGCAACAACGGGAGATTGACGGCACGGAGGAGGAAACTTTCGGCGAAATGTTGTGGTGGTGGTGGTGGTGAAGTAAACGGCAGCTTGGTCTCGTCGTTTTGTGGATCCAATAACAGTAGCATTCAGGGCCTAATTGCTTCTTACTTGCCCTTTGAGCCTTGCAATGAATATTACAGCTCTGTTTCTTCGCTTGGATTCTCTTCGTTTTTTGGATCCGATAATACAACTGTCACTCTTAATCGAAAGAAACGGAGACTCAGGTTCAATCGAGCCACCCGTTCTGGTAATCTCTTAATTTCCTTCATTCCGTTGCTCTGTAATTTAAATACTGTACTCTGAGATCTGGGTAATGGGTATGTTTTGTTTTTAATTTTAATTTTAATTTTTTTAATATATAATATGATTTTTTTTTCTTTTCTTTTCTAATATTTATGGGTGCTCAGTTTGTTCTTGAAGCTAGATGATTTGAATTGAATACCTTTTATTATTTTATTGTGTTGCTGAATGTTGAGACTTGACAGAAGGTGTGAAAAATGATTGGAATCTACGGAGCTAAGATCTTTTGTAGTGATTGACACTTTGGCTTCAAATTTAAGCGTTTTGAAGTTATTTGCATTCTGTGAAGGTCATGTGTGTGTGATGATTTTCGCTGTAAATGACTTAATTTAAGATATACAGGTAGTTGGGTAGCTCAGCTTACATATATATGTCATGTCTGTTTGTGTCTGTTAAAGGTGTCACCAAAGCGGTGCGTGGGCATGTTATTTTAAACAGCAGGTGGCACTGAAAGATTTTAAGTTATGACTCGTAGATAGGTATTTTAAGTTATGACTCTTTATATATTAGATAAAATTCTGCATATTTGACTATTCAAGCAAGTGCTTGGGCGGGTTCAACTATCAAAATGCCTTCCCCTTCCTACCGCCTTTGATATCATAGTTTATGACAGTATGTATTTAGCTATACCCTTGAATTCTGTTTTAGAAGCATTTCACTGTCAATTCAAGTAAGGTGGCACACGTGCATTAATTGAGCTTTATTGCAACACAAAACAAAGAGTTTCTTTCTTCACACCCCGTGAACTTTAAATCTTAGTTTATTGGTGTTATTCTCTAATCTCACTCTCTCTCTCTCTCTCTCTCAGGTGGCTGGGTTTAGTCTAGGGAAGTGATCAATGATTTTTCTCAATATTTTTTGTCCAAACTCCAAATCTTATTGTTGTCCTTCCTTCTGCGTTATGAGTTTAGCAGCTTTAACTACATTTCTAGTAAGCCATAGTACTCTTTTAAAAAAATCTATTCTTTATCGTTATTGTTGGATTATCAGACTTAATGTCTATTCAATTTTGACTTGTACCATTGTCCCTCCTGAATTCTTGAAATTACCAAGTTGTGGACATGCAGACTAATTTCATAACTGGTTACTAATTGGTATACAACCATCCATGGTCAATCTGTTCAAAAGATAGGGTAATCCATGTCTGTAATAATATTGTTGGTTTGTGGCGTTGAGTCTATCAAAAACATATTCGATGTAATTTTATTTGCTTATTGGATGAAATATCGGTACAACTTTGACTTGTGACTCCGTCTCTCTTGCAATATCAAGTTGTCGTAATGCAAAACGATGCCATGCCATAATCTTTTGTTACTTACTAATTAATTTTGCACACAATGTGCTATAAATTTGTCCAAAATTTAGGAGAGGCTATGGCTGTAGCTGTCCTACCTGCTGAGAAAGTCACAACAAAGAAGAAGCCTCATATGAAGCAAAGGCGAGTGGTTGTGACAGGGATGGGCGTGGTGAGCCCACTTGGTCATGAACCAGATGTCTTCTACAATAATTTGCTAGAGGGTGTCAGTGGTATAAGTGAGATAGAGACCTTTGACTGTGCTAGTTTTCCAACGGTAATTCTTATTAGAGACCTGTATATCTGTTTGTTATTGGCTTCAGAGTTTTTTTGTTGTCATTGTTTTTCTCCACTTCTCCTTTCCCAGAAAATTGCCGGAGAAATCAAATCTTTCTCAACTGATGGATGGGTTGCACCAAAACTTTCCAAGAGGATGGACAAATTTATGCTATACATGCTTACAGCTGGCAAGAAGGCCTTGGCAGATGGTGGAATTACAGAAGATGTCATGAATGAGTTGGATAAATCTAAATGTGGAGTTTTGATTGGCTCCGCAATGGGTGGCATGAAGGTAACTTTGTGTCTCGTTTTCAGCGCAATATTCCATAGATTTGGCATGAACATAAGTACATAACTTCAAATCTGTTATATAACATTTATTTTAGTAACTTGTTACTTCTTTGTATAATTTGTATTTTGAACAGGTTTTTCAAGATGGAATTGAAGCTTTAAGGATATCCTATAAGAAGATGAATCCTTTCTGTGTACCTTTTGCAACTACAAATATGGGTTCAGCTATGCTTGCAATGGATCTGGTTAGCTTAAATTTTATTTCCGCAATATTAAGAATTCAAGATGCATACTGATAGGCATGAGATTTTGAGGTTGAACTTTTTAACTGCTAATTTACTTAGGGATGGATGGGGCCAAACTATTCAATATCCACTGCTTGTGCTACGAGTAACTTCTGTGTACTGAATGCAGCAAACCATATAATTAGAGGCGAAGCTGTAAGTTTCTTGAATTCTATTTTATTCTCTTATTTAGCTAAGGTGTGGGAGTTCCTTATGTTATCTTATTATCTACTTAATCGATTTTTCATTTTGTTATAGAGCAATCCAAATTTGATTGTAATATTTCTGAAATTATCATTAAATTACAGAATATGATGCTTTGCGGTGGCTCAGATGCTGCTGTTATACCCATTGGTATATCTTTATTCTTTTCCTCTGTTACATTCACCTCGTCCTTTACTATATTGGCAAGGTAAAAAAAAAATTGACATATTTGTACACTTATAATTCTTGGTACAGGGTTGGGAGGTTTTGTGGCATGCAGAGCACTTTCACAGAGGAATGAGGATCCTACCAAAGCTTCTCGCCCTTGGGATATTGTAGTGTTCTAAATCCTTGTTTTTTGCGCTTTCTTCTTCTTTTCTTTTGCTATCAATTAGGTCTTACAAAAGATTATTTGCAATATTACCAAGTATAAACCAAGACAAGTAGACTTGATTTATCATGATGCATCTTTTTTTAGTTAATTTACTGGAAAATAAATGGTAATATTTAATTTTTGTGCATGTTTTTATTGAAAGTGGTTAATCAAATACGCAATCCATATTTGTGACTTTACAAGTAATTTTACTCATCTGCTTTATAATTGTTATATAGAAATTTGGATTTTTCTTTTAAACAGAATCGTGATGGATTTGTCATGGGAGAAGGAGCTGGGGTTCTGCTTTTAGAGGAATTAGAGCATGCTAAGGTATACAGTTTACCTCAAAAGAGCCATGTGCCACATACTTGGCACGTGCATTATATTTCTTGTCTGTCATCTCAATGTAGGAGCACATCTGTGGTTAAATCATAGATGACCATTTGCCTTGGCAGTTAGCCCAACTTTATTGTCATTTTGTCCTGTCCATGTAGCTCTTTGAAATTACATTAAACCACTTCTTTGTGCCGGTACATCCATCACTCTTCATTTATTATCAGAAAGCTTTTCTCATTTTTTCCTTAGTTGCTTCAACCTCTTAACTTCAGAAGAAACCAATTTATTACTTGTTAAATGTGCATGCAAAATAATTTTTATGCATTAATCACTTTTTTTTTTTGCAGAAACGAGGTGCACAAATCTATGCAGAATTTCGTGGTGGAAGCTTCACCTGTGATGCTTATCACATGACAGAGCCACACCCGGATGGTAAAGTGCATGTCTTTGAGACTTAATTTTCTATGAGAATGAAATCATTGAGTAGCTTTGGAAAATTCTATCAAATTTTAAGGAAAAGCTATCTACAAATATGTAATCTCATGTCATGTGTATTAAGATTAAAATGTGACTGCAGTCTTATTCTAGAGAGAAAGGCATCTCACTTATTGTCCGAGTTCTATACTTCTAGTCTCACTGCCTTTATATTTTGTTACGCCAGTACCTACATCCTCAGCTGGGTTTTCTTTTTTAATCGGGATTTTCTTGAAATCTGATACCGTCATGCTTGTTGCTTCTGTGATTATATTTTTCATTTCTTGATGCATTTTGTAAAAGAATCAATGTTGTTCTTGTCAAAAACTAGTAATAGTAAATGCCAATATTAGTAGGGGCTTTTCCAATACCAAACTGCGGTGTTTTCTTTTCTTGTACTGATTAGATCGATAAATCACATAAAGTTGGAATTGTCAATTCCTTCCACATTTGTTTTTTGGTTTTTCATTGATCATTTCGTCTTGATTGAGTTCTCTTATTATCTGTGTATTCTAAAATTTCAAGTGATTTTAGATAAGTATCTTTGCCAAATGCTCATCTGATGTACCCTGCACCGATTATTGGTGTTTTTCTCTTTCATTTTTTTTCCTTTTTCTACATCATTTCAAGTTATTGTCTACAAAATAGTTTGCATTTTCCCTACATATATAAAGCATAAACTTAGTTGTATATAACCTTTTCATTTTGTGTCTTAATTATTGTTGATTTTGAAGTGTTATTGTCAAATTTAACCTATCTTATGGTACTAAGTCAAGTTGCAATCTATCCCAGCAACTGCTGCTATTCCTAGTTCTGACTCTTTGTAATACTTTAAATCTACCAATTTCGTACCCTTTTTCCAGATTCCAATTCCATTACTGTTGCTTTTCTGTGTGATTTTATGATTCGTAATAATTATGCTGAACAATGTATAGGATATGTTTGAAACTTAATGCCAGACCTGTTAGATGCATTTTAGGTTGTTCAATCCAACGTTTTGTTTATGGTGTACTGCTGCACAAATAAGTTTTTGGTAGAGGATATCACATTTGGTGGACCTCATGAGTCATGATTACTCATTGCTTTTCTTGGCTGGTTGAAAGTTCCGACAAGGGTGTAAACAAACCAACCTAACATGAGCAGGATATCAAGCTCAGCTCAATGATTTGAATTGTTGTTGAGAGTTCAATTTATGCTTGAGCTGAGTTTAGCGAGTTCAGATTGAGCAGGGGTCACGAGCCACAGCTAATTTTTAGATTACTGGTCCATCCTTTAATATCTAGTAATGATATACCTTGTTACATAGTGATCACGATTCACGCCTAATGTGAGGTGAGCAGCATGATGTTTGCAAATGTAAAATTATCTTTGTTCTTGGCTTAGCAAATGAGCGAGTACAAGCAAGCCTATAGACAAGCCAGTGATGAGCTGAACTCGAGTAGTCGAGATAGTTTTACTTCCCTAGTTTTTTGAAGCTATGAATAGGTACAGGAAGAAACCTTCAGAGACTATAAAGAAATTAATTTGTGTACAATCAATTCACTTTGGTTTTTGCTTTTTCTAGTATCCTGTGTCTATAATCACCAATTCTCATATTAGTTGAAAATAAAAATATCAGGTTTTGGCTTCCCTAGTTTTCTTTGGTTTCAAGCTGATTACATCTATGAATTTGTATATTTAATTAATACTTTGATTGTACATATTGTCGGAATTGACTTTATTATATATGCAATTATATTTCATCTTTATTACTTGTTGTGGTATAATTTTAGCCTACCAAGACAATTTATTTGGTTAATTGTCATTTTTGTGAATCATCCACAGCAATGAATGAATAATAGCCAAATCTGGAATTTCTGAATTTGTCTCATTTATGGCATGTTTCTTTTCAGAAACATGGTTATCTGTTTTCATTTGAAAGCTTAAACTAAGATTCTTTCTATCCCCGCAAAAAATCAGGGGCTGGTGTAATCCTCTGTGTAGAGAAGGCCTTGGCTCAGTCTGGGGTCTCCAGGGAAGATGTAAATTACATTAATGCACATGCAACATCCACACCTGCCGGAGACATTAAAGAATATCAAGCTCTTATTCATTGTTTTGGTCAGAATCCGGAGGTAATTTTGAAGCTTTTAATTATATATTTGTTTGCTGTCAATCTGTAATATTATTTCATTCTGATTTTGACAAGATCTCAAATATGCACAGTTAAGGGTAAACTCAACAAAATCTATGATTGGCCACCTACTGGGAGCAGCTGGCGCAGTAGAAGCCATTGCAGCCGTGCAGGTAAAACCACTTTAACATATAGCTTATGTCAATTTAAAAATTTATAACGGAAATGATTATTGTGTATATAAATAGTTTTGTATCTATACGTCTTCTTTAAAAGGAATTTTTATTGAGTTCTTTGTTTCATTTTTTCTTTTAATTTCCCCTTTTATTTTGTTATTGACATGATATTGCATTTCATGATAGGCAATAAGGACTGGGTGGGTTCATCCAAATATCAACCTGGAAAACCCAGATGATGGAGTGGTATGTTGCCCCTCTATGTGCTCTTTTGTTTGTTCAAAAACCGAAATGTACAACGAAGATTTATGATACTATTATTGTCCTCAACCTCGGTAAATGATTGTTTTTTCTATTTTAGTTCTTGTTATGAGATTACCTAATGCTGCCAAGCCATTGATTCAGGACACGAACGTGCTTGTGGGCCCAAAGAAAGAGAGACTAGAGGTTAAGGCAGCATTGTCTAATTCATTTGGATTTGGTGGCCACAACTCGTCAATCATTTTTGCTCCGTACAAGTAAATTAGACGTGGTGTTGCTACCGTTGCTGCATGATGCTGAAGGTAAGGCAGTGATTTATTTTCCTCTTTTTAAAAAATGGGTACTTGGCGATGAGTCAAACCACTCATAATACAAAATCATGATCTTCAATCGTTAGACCTATTATTATTACACGTAGTTTCTTCACTTCGATCATGAGAAAATGAAAGAGCGACAGTCGCTCATTGAGAATTACAGCATAGGACTTTTTTTAAGTTATTTGTTTAATCTTGTGGATTGAAGTAGAATATAAACGTGATCGTGTGTGGTTTAGATGCGTATTGACGAGTACAGTACATCCTGATCTTGCAGAGTACGCAGGAGAATTCCATGCCAAATGACTTTCTGTTCGACCACCAGTCGAGTGCATTTGAACATGTAAAGTTTATTCGGTTGGATGATAGAAGATAATCACAGCTGTGTAGACTGCAGAGAGATGGCGCTATAAGTTCTTGATCATTTGTGGAAATTACTTTTTACTTGTAATACTGTTACTTGAGTTTCTATTTATCATAAATAGACACTGAGGAGGGGCTTTTAGTTTACTTCAAGTGAGCCATTAAATGCAGCAAAAGTGGCCTTGTTTATTTCATGTTTTTATGTAAAAGTAAGAAAGCAGATCAAATTTATTATCTTTGACAGTCGATTGTAATGAATTTAAGCTAATAGCAATTTGCCTAGGCCAACTTGTTTTACAGCAAAAGTTAAAGCATGCAAGTTTTTGTCAAACGTGCCCTTGAATCGGAAATGATCCATGCTCGATTCGATTCGGGGCTTTGAAATTAATGTGGGATGATTTTGTTGATGGTGTTTTCAGGCACTATAACATTTAAAACAGCACGACGATGACAGAAGGGTAATTCCCTGACTGGTTGAGATCATCAAAGCCGATCCGACCACAATATGTAAAAACCGACCACTTTGGTTCGGATGACCGAGCACTCTAAGGTCGGCAGAACACTCTCAGCATAAAAGACTGTCATGACCGACCTCATGAAGACCGACCAGACGGCGAGACGCGTTCAAGATGACGACACCCTATTCTTACGGATAAGATAAAACGAGTTATCCTGCTCTCACAAGGAAATGAAGTCAGAATCCAAGAAGGAATAAGAAAAGAGAAGGGAATATCATGCTAGGAATCATTGCAAGGAGAAGAGACTAAGTTCAATTAGGATTTCTTATGCAAATAGGAGTCTGATTTCTGTGATATTATAAATAGGAGGACATAGTATGTGTAAAATCATGATCAAAAAATTAGTGATCTAGATCTTCAAGCTCTGACTTGTAGAGACCCGAAAAAAGTGTTTAAGTAATAAAAGTACTATCTTTTTTTGTGTCCGTGGACGTAGGTCGGATCCAAATCCACCGAACCACGTTAAATCTCTTTGTTGATTAGTGTGTTTATATCTGTTTTCTGCTAGATTTGCCTTTGGTCCCCCATAACCAAACAAATTCACTATTGAAGGAGGATTTCCTCGGGAGTGATATTCCCATATTACCCTGAGACCAAAATCAGCCGTCAACAGATTTTATTGAGAATGGCTCATGGAGTGGTAAAACGAATTGAATTTGTATCGAATCTTAAACGAATTGAATCAAAATGTGATGGATTTATATTCGATTAATTTATTAAACAAATCATAATATCAAGATTCGTATTCAATCCGTTTATTAAATGAATCGAATATGAATATTCGTTTAATCATGATATTATTTAATGACATAAATTATCGTAATTTATTTACATTAATTTTTCATAAATGTATATATATATATGAAATACACAATTAATAGATTTATTAAAAAAGATTCATCAAATATAAACTACATTCCCCCAGAACCCAAAGTCTTTCACTCAGCTCGGGGTCGGGTTCCTATCCCACCGGGTCAAACTCTTTCGATTTGGGGAGGTAACATTCCCCCAGAGCCAAATCTCTCACTCAGCTCGGGGTCGGGTTACGTCCCGCCGAGTCGATTTTTCTTCGGACTGGGGAGGTAACATTCCCCCAAGTCCAAGTCTTTCACACAGCTCGGGGTCAGGTTATACCCCTCTGGTTCATGATGACCTCTGAAGGGTCTCGAAGTTGTTCGGACAAAAAAAAAAAGGGAGAGAAATAAAAAAGAGACACGAAATGAACATAAATATATATGTGTGTATATCAAAATACAAATTGAAATGTTATTACAAGAAGTTAAAGTGTACACAGGGCCCCGGTCGGGTTACCCTTTCTCATTCAGCCCGCACAGGGGCAGGAACTTCTTCCTCAACTGGCTCAGATGGCGGGAGGACTGGCTCGATCTCAGGAGGAGGAGCAGCTGCTTCATCCTCGGTAGCACGGGAGACCTCTACTTCAGGGACGAGAGGAGGGATCTCAAAGCAAGCCTCGCCGGGGGCTGGAACAACAGGTCGCTCTTCTTGGGGAACTCCGGAATCCGGAACCACCGAGATCAGGTCGGATCCATCACCTCCTCGGTAAGGGGAGGAAGCCACTTCCGAAACTCCTCCTCATCTATTTCCCCCTTGCAAAAACTGATGGCCGCATGAATAGGGTCCATGTTCAGACTGGGCAGCACCATCGGTATCAGATCAGCACAATCACTAACCCCCTCAAGGCGGATGGCCTCCTTCTCGGCCTCAAGATCGGCCTCTCTCTCCTCAAGCTCGGCCTCTTTCCTCTCAAAGTCATCCCGGGCCCGCGCCATTTGTTCTTCATTGGCCTTCAATTTTGTTTCAACACTGGCCACCTTGGCCTTCAAAACGCCAATTTCAGATTGGGCGGTCTTCAAATCCTCCCGAGCATTGTCAGCAAGCTTTCGCTCCAGCGCAGCAGCAGCCTTAAGAGCCTTATTAATTTTGAAGTTCTCAATGGCAGTCGACTCAAGGTTCTGAATCACCCCCTCCCGGTCGGCCAGCTTGGCTTCCACCTCTGTAAGACGATTCTGAAGCCTCTGAGCCTGACCACCCTCGGACAACAGACTCAGAAGAAGGTCTTTATTCTTGGCCATGAGGTAAGTAGCCTGCAAAAAAAAAAAAAAAAAAAAAAAAAAGGTCATGATATGATATGAAGAGAACCGAGAACCAAAGTCAGAAAAAAAAAGGAGAGAATAAAACTACCTTTGCCATCTGAGAGCTCATCTCGGTCACCACAGCCTCGGGCGAGATATCCTCATATCTCGAGACCTCCCCAGGGGGAATCACCTCGGCCAATTCATTGAAAGCCGGCACTAAATGGGAAGTAACCTCCCGGATGCCCTCTCTCAAATCATCCACCCCGAGGATTACAGAACCTTTTGCTTCTTGGAGGAGCCCACAGATGATTTTTTCCCCCGGCGAGCATCTTTTTTCTTGCCCGGGACGGGATCCCCCTCATCCTCTTGGACTAGCTCGGTCTCCTCTGACCCGAACTGGCGCCTCCTCTTCCTTAGAGACTTCGGCGGACTGATGAGACGAGCAGACCATGACGACTGCGCACCAGGAGAAGATAGACCCCGAGCAGCCGGTTGAACTTTCCCCTGAGACGCCCCCTCAGCCCCAGCAGGGTCAGGTTGTGCCCGGGAAGTTCCAGCTTCCGCATGACCGGCCTTCTTCATAGTATCGGCCAATTTCTCGAGAAACTTTGGCCTCTTCGACATACCTACAAAAAAGGAAAAAAGAAGTCAGGACCCGAGCATAAAACAGAGACACCAAACATTATTAAACAAAACAGAGAAGTCAAACCGAAACAGTCAGCAAACATCTACCTATCTGACCCGAGGCCTCCGAAGGGACAGTCCGAATAAGGCCCGACTTAACAAAGGTCGCATCATTGACCAACTCCCTCCAGCAGGCAGCATACCCCCGAGCCCAAGATACCCGCCTCCGGACCTGACGAGAAACCTTGGGAGCATCTCTCCAACAAGCTGGGAGGAATCAGAGAAGTTAGAAACCTAAGAAACTAAGAACGGGAATAAAGAAAGAAAGAAGGGGTATTAAACTCCTAACCTCCAGCCCTGAAGATGTCCGGAACCGAGACGTCCTCGTCAAACGATCTCAGGACCCGACCCCAATCCCCAGTAGCCCAGAACCAAAGGTCCTTGAAATTCTTGTTAGAATCGGGGAGTTTCTGGACAAGATTGGACGAGCTATCATAAGCAGAGAGGTAATACCAACCGTAGTGAGTCTTTGGGTTAGACTTCAAACGGTATAACCTCTTCACCTCTTCCAAGCAAGGTACGCCTAAACCTGCCCGATGCCAAACCACATATATGCCGGCCAGAATCCTCCAACTATTTAAACTCAATTGGCAAGGGGCAATCTCCATCTCAGCCAGCATCCAAGCAAAATAACGTTGCATCGGCAGCCGTAGCCCACACTCAAAAAAAGCAGGAAGAAGTGCCACCGAGCCCTCATCAGGTTGACTAGCACGATCCATCTGGCCGGGAACTTCAAGGGCAATATCTATCGGGATGTCGTATCGTTGCCGCAACAGCGCCAGATCATCCTCAGTTATTTTGGAGGGACGGTTCATATCCAGAGCCGACGACCCAAGTTCACCAGGCTCTGGTCCTTCCGAGGAACCCTCTGATGGTAGGAGTCTTGTTCGATCTCGGAGGGAGTAGGGGTAGTGTCGAGGTCTTCTACACTAGGTGCCCCAGAACCCGAGGAGAGCTCCTCAGCATGGGGAGTTGAGATTTTACCAGGCTTTTCAGGGGAGGAACCACTGTCAGACATCCCTGACACCCAGAAAAACAAAGAAGGAAGGGGAAGTCAGTCTATGGCTAAAAGAAACTACTCACGGTCTCCATGTTAGCTAAACAGGTGGTCTCTAAAGTGCCCTAAAGCGGAACCCAGCAAACCATAAATCTTGTCATAGCAAACACAGACTCATAAAACACAAAAAAAGAAGCAGAAGTCGTTCAGAGGACTTACTTGTTCTTCTCGGAAAAAGCAGGAGGTTGTGCAGTACGGTTGTGTCCGTTCCTTATGTTCACAACAAAGAAAAAGAAAAAACCCACGGTTGAACTTCGAGAGCTCGGAGTTGGACGAATCACGGAGATGTTTTCAGAAAGAGGAGAAATTGCCGAAAAAGATGGAACAGTGAAAGCCTCGCCTTCTTATAGTCATGACAAAGACGCTCGTGACCGTTGGATCTACAGAAAGAACCCGGATGAACGCCAGGTGTCAACTGCAAAAGAGGTCTCCCAAGTTTGAAACAGACGGCAGAGATCAGCCCACTGTGAAGACGCCTCTTCACGGTCGATTCACCCCATTTTTGGCGGGAACCCGGCGGATGTTTGACAAATGTCGAAACTAGAAAAAACCCTAAAATTGATTTGACAGGCATTTAAGCGGACGTGACTGTTGCGTGTCTCAAGACAAAGCGCTTGAAAAGAGGCAACAAAGCATTTCTCAACCCCGGACCGACCTCCAACAGAACAAATCAGAAACACCTTCTTTATATAGTTCCCGGCACCAACTTGCACGCTTGTTGGAACCGAGAACTATGGGACAGATGTTGATGGTGTTTTCAGGCACTATAACATTTAAAACAGCACGACGAGGACAGAAGGGTAATTCCCTGACTGGTTGAGATCATCAAAGCCGACCCGACCACAATATGTAAAAACCGACCACTTTGGTTCGGATGACCGAGCACTCTAAGGTCGGCAGAAACACTCTCAGCATAAAAAACTGTCATGACCGACCTCATGAAGACCGACCAGACGGCGAGACGCGTTCAAGATGACGACACCCTATTCTTACGGATAAGATAAAACGAGTTATCCTACTCTCACAAGGAAATGAAGTCAGAATCCAAGAAGGAATAAGAAAAGAGAAGGGAATATCAGGCTATGAATCCTTGCAAGGAGAATAGACACTAAGTTCAATTAGGATTTCTTATGCAAATAGGAGTCTGATTTCTGTGATATTATAAATAGGAGGACATAGTATGTGTAAAATCATGATAAAAAAATTAGTGATCTAGATCTTCAAGCTCTGACTTGTAGAGACCCGAAAAAAAATGTTTAAGTAATAAAAGTACCATCTTTTTTTGTGTCCGTGGACGTAGGTCGGATCCAAATCCACCGAACCACGTTAAATCTCTTTGTTGATTGGTGTGTTTATCTGTTTTCTGCTAAATTTGCCTTTGGTCCCCCATAACCAAACAAATTCACTATTGAAGGAGGATTTCCTCGGGAGTGATATTCCCATATTACTCTGAGACCAAAATCAGCCGTCAACAGATTTTATTGAGAATGGCTCATGGAGTGGTAAAACGAATTGAATTTGTATCGAATCTTAAACGAATTGAATCAAATGTGATGGATTTATATTCGATTAATTTATTAAACAAATCATAATATCAAGATTCGTATTCAATCCGTTTATTAAATGAATCGAATATGAATATTCGTTTAATCATGATATTATTTAATGACATAAATTATCGTAATTTATTTACATTAATTTTTCATAAATGTATATATATATATGAAATACACAATTAATAGATTTATTAAAAAAGATTCATCAAATATAAACTATATTATTTTTCGGTGGTAATTGATAATAACCTGATTTTTAATTGGAAAATAACAATAGTGAAAGGTAAAATAATAATAATAAAAAAATAATAATAATAATAAACGAATTAGTGAAATCAAACCCAACTGCCACCCCCACTGATAAATTAATTATTTTTGTAAAGTAATCATAATTTAAGGACCATTTCTATAAATTTCCTTGAGGGAAAAGGTATTTTCTAAAGGATCGAGATGTAATTTGTGTGTTGAGTATTGAATCAAGTTTTACTGTTCTAAAATGCAGCGTTAGGCTAGGCACTGTCAAGTTAAAGCGTCTAACGGGTTACGTGCTCGGTCGCTCGTGCTCGACCATGGATGCCTAAAATTGCCGCACACCATTGCCGGAGCCTTCACATGTTGCCGGTGGAGCTTCTGTTTTTTTTTTTTTTGGTTTTTCAAAATTAACTCTAAATCAGTGCCGCCTTTTGACTTAATTATACAAAATTTCAAAAAAACTTGTTGATGGGTAATTCTCGTTCCAGGGGTAGTTTCGGGATAACGCTCCTGGGATAATCCTCCTCCAACCGTGAATTTGTTTGGTTATGGAGACCAAAAACAAATGTAGCAAAAGACAAAACAAACACAAAATCGACAAAGAGGGTTTATGTGGTTCGGCGAATCAAATTCTACCTACGTCTACGGGCACAAAGTGTGATATGATTTTTATTATCAAACCGAGCTCGACTGACCTGTTTCCAAGGAGGGTCTAAAGAAACCGAGCTGTTTGTGTTTCACTCTTTTACATGCAGTTGTTCCTTTATTACAATTTTTACTATCCCCACAAATTAGACTAACTTCCCCTTATATACTAAGAGAAAAATAGCACTATTTACATATCTCAATGACGTCAGTCATGTGAATCTCCCACTGATTGACGGGTTCTCTGCCCTAAGACTGCCTTACCGAAAGCAAACATGCCCTCTGCCTCCATGTCACATCACTCTGTTTATACACTGACACACTCAACAATAATATGATGCCAGCCTGTAAAGATCTCAAGCGGTGATACATGTTTGAGGGAAAAGTCCAAGCTATCCCGATCACATGTCGATCGTCAAGAGGTCAGTCAAATAATCTATCGAACCAACCAAGCTACCCCGACCTGACCCAAAATATCCTAAGTAAATCTAATTCATCTCTTAATTATTAATTTATTTAGGGTTAAGCACAAACTCATCACCGTTACAATTGCTCATTCTTTTAGAAAACAAAATTACTATTAACATCATGCTTGGCTAATAATCATAAAATCACACAAATATGTCTCTTGAAAAACAAAAAAGAAAAAAAAAGAAGATAAATACACACATAAAAAAAAAAGAGCATAATATAATATAATGAGTCATCATCACCATGGATCATGAATGGTCATGATCAAGGCTTGCTGTCATGAAGACGAGTAAGCATGTACAAAGCATTACTAGTAACCCTGGCGACGTTGGTGATCTTCTTCTTCACATCACTCTTAACCTTGCTATCAACATCTTCAAACCCATCAACACACGTGTGCTCGTTCGTCAACGCCGCGCTTACCCACGTCTCCGCATTGCTCATCTGCCACCTAAACGTCTCACCCTTCAAGTGCTTCAGCTCGTTTAGCGTCTTGCTCAGTTCCTCCACTGAGTCCGATATCTGCTCGACGCAGTCCCCCAGCGCCCCTCGCTCTCGCTTGTTCCCTTTGTTCACGTTTGATAACACTTGCGAGAGGTACCCTGAGACTCTGCTCGCTCGAGACAGGCTCACTTTCACTGCCGCTTGAGCTATGTCGCGTGGGGTGTCAGCGGGTCCCTTGTAAGACCAGAGCGTGCGGAGGCAGACGCTGGGGTAGCTGGCGTGTGCGCATGATGAACGGACCAGATCACGCGGTGCGTCGTGCTTACTTGCTGCGGCGGACCAGGAGAGTGACAGAGAGAATGCGAGGAGGAAGCAAAGCGTTCGCATTGTGTTTGTGAAAATGCCTCAACGAATGAGAGATCTAAGAAACTAAGAAAGTAAGTAAGTAGCCCCAAGTGTGTCAGTGACAGACTGGGGAGTTTGTTTTATAGAAGTGGTTGTCGGATATTTTGAAGGTTAAAGATTTGCGAGACAGACACGTACAAATCACGTGATATGATATATCCATTCATTAATATTTAATATATTTATTTTGAAATTTGTGTAAAATTAACTATTTACCCCTCGTCTTTATAGGTTTTATTGGTCCTTTAAACGGATTTAGTAAGGGTAGATTTGGAATATTAAAAGGTGACAAATATAGTAGCAGTAAATGCACCGGAGAAAGCAGAAACTGGGCAGGTAGGCTTCCAAGTCGTGTAGGGTCCGCTCCAAATTTATTAACCATACTTCTGTCCACGTGCTTTGGGCAGATGTATAATAACTCACCGGAGGAAAACAAACCGATATGGTTCAGGATTTGACTTTAAAAATATATGACAGTATAAAATTTTACCTATTTCATTTTAGCTCGAATATGATATTTTGACAATAAAATTTTTAACGATTCTTAAAAAAAAAATCTAAATTTAAAATGATATTGTTTTGATTTCGTAAATTCGATCATAAAATTATAATATTCTGTTGAAATTCATGAGCCTAACTCAACCCAATAACCAACTTTAGAGTTGAGGAGCCAGCTTTAGAGTCGATGGTTGTCCAATATTTATATTTTGAATTTAATTGTTTATCTCAGTCGATATAAGATATTTTCCTCAACACTTCCCCTCACAAACCGGTCTTTTTCCTGGTTCATATCACGTGGACCATTAATATGGGCCCAACCGTGCGTGAGTGTGGCTCTGATACCATGTTAAAATTCATGGGTCTAACTCAACCCAAAAATCAGCTTGAGAGTTGAAGGTTGCTCAATATTTATATTTTGAGTTTAATTGTTTATCTCGGCCGATGTGAGATATTTTCCTCAACATATTCTAATAGCAGTTAATTAGGAACCGAGTATTAAACTTAAATTATTAATGTTGAATATAAAATGTTTTAAACTTATGTTTCGGTCTCAAGTTTGATGATGGAAGTTTTAAATTTAATAAATCCGTTTTAAGATTCAATAATTCAGATTTTAATTTTAATGCACCCGATATCAATACTGGTATTAAGGGTTTATTAGCAAATCCCCGATGATTTACATCACTTCATTTATTTTTTTTTACCAAAAATATTTTGTAAGAAAAAAATTTGGTGTAGTTGTTTAATATATCTTTTAAAAGCAATATTTTATAAGAAAAAAAATTGTAGTAGTTGTTTAATAAATCTTTTAAAATTTTGGAGAGTATTTGTCAAGAAAAATGATAAATATATAAAGGGTTGATAAAAATTTATCATAAAATATCCGGATTATGTGTTAAAATTAATTTTTAATAGCACTGATCGTGTATTTTATGATTAATTTTTATCACTCGTTTATCACCCCTTTGTGTTGATATATTTTCAAAATATAAGAAACGGAAAAAGGTACAAGTGTAAATATATATTTAAAAAATATAATCTTTTAAAAAGTTGTAATCATTCAATGAAATATGTCTATTCAAAAATAACCCTACATCTTCTGAAGAACATTACTTCTCTCTCTCCCTCCCTTTGACAGTCCCACCCCCTTTTGAATCTATAAAAATATCTGATTCTTTAATAAAAATTTCATATATATATATATATATATATTAATATTTTTATATATATACTTATTTCATTTTATTAATTAATTTTTTTTTATTTTTGTTAAATTTAATTTTTTTGCTCTATATATATATATATATTATTTTTTATATATTTAATAAATATTACAAATTTCTAGGGTTTGGGCAAATCCCCGATGATTTGCATCACTTCATATTTTTTTTTACCAAAAATATTTTGTAAGAAAAAATTTGGTGTAGTTGTTTAATATATCTTTTAAAAATTTGGAGAGTATTTGTTAAGAAAAATGATAAACATATAAAAAGTTGATAAAAATTAATCATAAAATATCCGTATTATGTATTAAAATTGTTTTTAATAGCGTAATTAGTGTACTTTATGATTAATTTTTGTCACTCATTTATAGTGTTGAAATATTTTCAAAATATAAAAAGGATTTTATTAAAAAAGTACAAGTGAAAATATATATTTAAAGAATATAACCTTTTAAAAAGGTGCAATCATTCAATGGGATACCCTATTGTGTCTCAATTTGATAGATAAAAATCATTTATTTTTATAATGAAATTCAAGAGTTGAAGATAATCAAAAAAAAAAATATAATCAATTTTTTCATAAGAGAGAATTCACCTAAAAATTAGTTCATTATTTCTTTGATTTGGAATGTTACGACATGTGCTTTACAGAATTCTGCAGGGCTTACTGTGTACCCCACAGCCCACGACTCCAGCTAGTTGTACACCAGCCAATCCCACCTCGCCACGTGTTTATGTACTGAAAATTAATTTTTTTAAGTAGAACAGATAAAAAAAATTAACTAATAAAAATTATTTTAATTAAGGAATCGAATTTTTATCAAATCATAAACAAATCGAATTTTTATCAAATCATAAACGAATCGAATCAAAATTAATCTTTAGCGCTAAATTTACCGACTGAATATTCGATCGGTAATACTTTGGTCGATAATTGATAATAAATTATTTTTTATCTTTTTTGGTCGGTATTCGATTGGTAAATATCAAAAGAAAACCGACCGAAGATATTCAGTCAGCAATTTCACATTTTCTTGTAATGATTTACGATGTCAAATATTCTGTTTTGAGATGTCATCATGCATTTGTGAAAGAATTATGTATGCATGTACAATTGTACATCTATATGAAATTATATTAATTAATCATTTTATATCTTTTATTTAATTTAATCTTCTCGATTTAAATATATTTTTACTAAGTGAGAAATAGTATGAGAACATTACAAATTTATTATAGTATGCACCGTAATCTCAATACAAAGTTTTTTTGAATATTATTGTATGGAAAGTAACTATAGAAAAAATACTAATATTTATTAAATGGTGGGCATTTCGAATTATTCAATTGTGATCAATTTCAATTCGATTTCGAAACCGTTCAATTATGGATTCAGAACCATTCAAATTTTGACAATTTCGGTTCAATTCGACTCTATTTGCTCACCCCTAGCCAATGCCATAGAATAACTTAATTAAAACAATGAAAATGAAAACCATTGGTGCTGGCAAAAAATCCACATTGAGTTTCCTCTTATGTTTTTTTGAGATTGAGTTCAATTTTCCCCCCTTCATTTGACTCGATTAGACCCAATCCTTTTAAGTTAAAAAGATGGTAAAATTGTACAATATAATGCTAATATCACGTCACAAATACACACAATAATAATTTTTATTTTTATTTTCCCTTAAAAAAATCAGAATAGGTTAAGGGATTCGGGGGCGCTACAATAACCCATGTTATGTTACTACATCACCTCAAGTGACATGTGGTGCAATCGTGACCGTTGGATCGCGATCCGACGATCACGATTTTAGAAAAATAAAAAAATTAAATCATTAGTTCAACCCCTTCGATTCGAGGTTTAAAAGACTATCAGGGGAAAAACACCGAGGAGTCTTTATCCTGAACACACCCATTGCTGCTTGCTGCGTCAATTGAAGTTTGATAATATCTAAATATGGTAAAATTGTACAATATAACACTAATATCATGTCACTCATAAAATAATTTATACGTGTTAAAATATTAAAAGATTATTAAATAAATAATAATTATATTTAGTATAATTACATATCGACAGTGTTTTTCAAGGGGACTTACTATAATATAATTAAAAAATTTTAACACAATAAATCTTAACAAAAGTAACAAATGTTAAAATATTGAACTTCATTGAAATGATATTTTCAATACATCTATATTTGTTCTCGACATGATTTTATATTTTGAAATTTTTAATGTAAACTTCATGCTTGATAATGTATTAGGGGATTTAGATTTTAAATGAAATTTGTAATTTATTTGATTGTAAATGATATATATATATATATATATTTGTAGTTTTAGTTTTAAATGACAAGATTGAAAAATAATAAAGAAAAATTGGGTTATGTAAAGAATATTTCAAACTCAACAAATATAAATCCAACATGGTTTTTATTAACAAAAATTATATGGGCCTCATGTAGTTCTGTCTATACATATAGTATATATTTTTTTGAAAATATTGGAAATCCTAATTCATCTGATCCGAACTTAAACGGAACAGATAAAACAACTACCTCTTAATTCCAACACAAAAGGCAAACAAAACCACAACCTCATTGGCGAAAAAAAAAATTATATTCAAGATTTCACATCTTAGGATTTGTCTCTTTTGGTATTATTATATGTGAGCCCTAGAGCAATGAAATTGATAATTTATTCTCCTATGATTTTGGTTGAATTGTGCTCTTGTAACAATAATATTGAAGCTAGAAATATACTGAACCTCACTCGATATTGTTTCCATTTTTAAATTTTAAGAGAAATAAAGTCTTCAACTAAGCACTAGCTGAGGCAGCTGAGGCCTGAGTTCATTTTAGTATCTTACCATTTAATGTTTTTTAGTATAGGTCTATAATTAAATAGATATCGGATATCGGATATTCGTCTTAATATATGTATGTATATATATGTATGTATTTATGTATGTATATATATATGAATGAAGCTCATCAATCACCATCTATATATTGAACGGTGTAGATCGATGTACAATATTTCAACATTTGATACATCACCATACAAAAGAGGCTACTGTTTGGTACAGTGTCACATAGGCAATAAAACTTGCAACTTGCTTTTAGAATATATTGCAACTGAATACGCTGCGTTTTGCATCACAAAATCCAAATTGGTTGTTATACCTAACAATATATATTCACAATTAAACAACCTTAATTAAGCTTAAGCCTTAGCCCTAAAGCATTAATTATGGCTTGTTAATTTTTAATTTTTTTTAATTTAATTAACCGACGACCAACTGTAGCAGCATCTCTTTTGAGATCTTCTCCTACACTCGTCCCATAACCTAACGACGTTACCGTTAACCACCGTCAAGTCCTGGTAACGGTACCATCCCATTCCCATATCTTCGCCTATTCTCGCTCTCATCGTCACTCTCTCCCAGTCCCACCACTCTCTGCAACAACTAACGCCGTTATCATCATCATCATCGTCGTCTCTCCACTCTTTAACCACCGTTGCCTCTCCGTCACCGTCAACGCCGTCGCTCCCCATCTCTTCTTCTCTGTAGTAATACAAAGTAAACTTCGCCCCTTCCGTCACACCGTCAACACCCTTAACACTACAAACTGACGGAGCAGCTGGAATGGGAGCTGGAGACGGAGACGGAGCTTGAGTCTCAACGCACGTGTTAGCTGACCCATTAGCCCGGGACCCACTTGGGTTTCGATCAATACGGGGTTGTTGGTGGTCGGATTTTTCGGGAAACGAGGTGGTTATGATCCTCCAAAAGCTGACAGCGGCGGTTATAACGGCGACCCACGTCCACAGATTATTAACGACGGTGAAAAAACCGAAGCTGGCGAAATTTAATGCAAGAGCATCATCAATAGGAGACGACGAACCTAAAATGTTATTCATGATTGATTTTAGGGTGGTCGATGATGAAATGCTTTTGCTTTCTTTTTTTCTTTGTGGCTGCTTCTGCTTTATTATATGGAAATGGAAGAGCTTCGCCAGCTGAAATGAATAGTATAAGGGAGAGGCGAGAGAGGACGTGGGCCGTTGGATGAAGCAAGTGGAGAGTGGGATCTGATGTAGATACCTGGAATCCAGACCCAAGATGCTTTTTGTTATGGAAGATCCAATATTTATTCCGAATGATTAATCATTAATGTTTTTGGTTGACACGTGTAAGGTTACGAGTGGGTCTCTCTCTATCTTCTGTGTCCTCCAATTCTCATAATTAGAGTAATTATAATTTTTATATTTTTAGAAATATAAGTTTTATTATTTTATTTTTTACTATTTTAAAAATATAAATTTGAGTCCTTATTGTAATTTTTTGGAAAAACCAACTTTGAGACTCATGTACTCTCAATATTTTTTACATTGCACTCATATACTAAATTTTCTACACATTGCACATCTGTACTCTCAATGTTTTTTACATTGCATCCCTGTACTAAATTTTCTACACATTGCACCCCTGCACTCTCAAAAAAATTGACATTCCACCATTATTTCACAGAATCCGTTAGCGTGTAATACACGCTCTGTTAATTGAGAAGAATCATGAATCAAAAAATTGACATTCCACCATTTTCCCAATATCTTTATTGCCAGCTCGTCTATATTTATTTTTTTGTTTTTGGTTTTTTTTTTCATAATCCATAATCACTTTCACACACATAGAGATCTCATTCTTTCAGGTATATCTTCATCTCTCTCTAATCAGGTTAAATTTTGTTATGATTAATTGGATCTCCATCATTTTGGTTGTTTCTTTTGTTTGTTGTATTTTAGCTGCCGGATGATTTCATCTTTGTTTGTTTTATGTTGTTCATTAATAACACTCCAAGATCGTAGTTTTGATCTAATTTTTGCAATAAATTAGTTGGATTTTTGAATGTATCAGAAGGAGCAGAATATTTATGCGCCCTAACATATAGTTATGCGCCCTAACATAACTTCAAAGTAAAAAAATTTGCTCGGTTCAATCCGAAATAAGGGTGGGTGATGTCAGAATATTTATCAACTCTGTTAACTTGCCGTTAAAATAAGGGTGGAATGTCAATTTTTTGAGAGTGCAGGGGTACAATGTGTAGAAAATTTAGTACATGAGTGCAATGTAAAAATCATTGAAAGTACATGGGTCTTAAAGTGAGTTTTTCCTAATTTTTTTTTTGTTAATTGGGTCACCTTTTAATTTAATTTTTAAATTTTTTATTATATTTGGATTGTGTGTGTTTTTTTTTTTTTTGGGGTATGAAGTCGTTTACAAATAATAAAGAAAAATGGATTAGAAATTGATGAAAAATATTTAACAACAAAGACGAAAGACTGTATTTTTAAAATTATAAAAACTAAAATATCATTATAGTAATCATCGGGTGTCATTTTTCTTTGTTTCTTATTATTTTATCACATAGCGATATATTATTAGATTGTTATATTAGTGATATGCTATCACTGTTATTGTAGAATTTTTTGGCAGAACCCATAATTAGCCTACTGAACTTTTATCCGACATCTCAATAGCCCACTAAACTTTTATTTTCACCAATTAGCCCACTGAACTTTTAAAAACGGTGTAACAAACTCATTTAGTGTAACGTCGTTCCGTTTACCGTCCCCAAGGGAAGTGACTTGGTGGTGTATGGTTCAGAACCTCACATTGAGGTATTGTGTTTGAATCCTGATAATACATTTCTGATAAGAGTATGAGACAGTCGAGAGTTTACCTACTCCGTTTAAGTTCAGAATGAATTATTTGGCGGTAAAATTTCCAACGATTTAAAAAAAAATAATCCAAAAACAAATATATATATATACACACACACACCAAAATGGACTAAAACATCATTTCCGCCTAGTGCCTCAAATTCTTTAGAGTCGCCTCTATAGTCGAGAGATCACTCGTGATACTCATATTAAATTGATTTTCATGTTGTACTACTCTCCAATTTCGTAAATTTTTCCAAGAAAAATAGAGGATTAAATTGAAACTTTACTAATTTTTATGCAATCATACTCAAGTTTGTTTATGATAATTGCTTCATGGAATTGATCGACTGATTTTCAAATAATTTTCTTATATTAGCGTTCGATTCTTAAGAAAGTAAAATTAAAAAAAATATAAATATCACTTTACTCACTGTTATCTTTTTAAAAAATAAGAAAAAAAAATTTGTGAATGTTTGATTAGTTCAATTATTTTTATTTTTATTTTTTTTGGTGTAAAAACAAAAGATATATGCTTACGTGACTACATGAATTTTCCCAACCCCCTATTTTTAAACAATTTTTCTAATTTTCTCAACCTTCAAAACGACATAACCTAAAGGCTTACGAAACTAAATGAATCATAGGCCACAAATTTAACATACTTTTGACTCATCACACGGCAACCAGTGGCGGAGCCACTTAAGGACCAGTGGGGCAACTCACTAGTTTTTTTTTTTTTTTTTTTTTTTTTAATTTTAATTATATATATATATATATATATATATATATATATATTATATATATATATATTATAAAATATAAATAATTAAAAACACACATAAATACATTATTTTTTAGTTTTTATAGTTTTAAAAATATAATCTTTTGTCTTTGTCATTAAATATTTTTCGTTAATTTTGAATCATTTTTTTCTTGATTATTGTTAAACGACTTAATACCCCAAAAAAAAAAAAAATCCAAATATAGTAAACAAAATTTCAAATTTAAATTAAAAATTGACCTAATTAACCAAAAAAATTATAGTAGGGACTAAAATTTGTATTTTTTTAAAATAATAAAACTTATATTTTTAAAAATATAAAAATTAAAGTGTCATTGTAAAAATATTATTCATACACGTGTTGTTATCAGATAAGTCAGTGATAGCCTTACTAGGCTGTCACTTTTGCTTAAGTGGTTAGTTATTTAAAAAATTCAGCAGAACCCATAATTAGCCCACTGAATTTTTATCCGACATCTCAATAGCCCACCAAACTTTTATTTTCACCCATTAGCCCACTGAACTTTTAAAAACGGTGTAACAAACCCATTTAGTGTAACGTCGTTCCGTTTACCGTCTACGTCAGATTTTTCCGTTAGGAGTTGATGACGTGGCAGCCAACAGTGCAAATGCCAAATATAACAAACCACATATTTGACCTCTGAACTTTTATAATACATCCCATTAGCCCCCTGAACTTTAATATTTTACCTATAAGCTTACATAACTCTAAAAAATGATGTTAAAACTCTTTATAACTACATAAATCATCATCAACACAATCATGTCTTGAAAAAATTACAAATGGTCTATTTAATTTCATTTGAACATTAATCAATACTATTAAAAAAATAAACCATGGTTTTAATGTTTTATATAATTTACACTTTCATAATATCGGATGAAAAATCATAACTTAAAAAGTGTGATAAATTTTTTTGACTTGGGAAATGGGATAATTTTCCTTTCTTAAAATAATAGTACACTTTTCAGATATAAAAGAGGGCTTATCTTCCCCCCTCCCTCTTACACATTTGACTTTTTTGTCTCCCCTATAATTCCCTATTTACCCACTTCCTTTCACCAAAATTCTATTTCAATTTTCAAATAAACCATATATATCTAATTTTTTTATTTATTGATATATACATATATATATATATATATATATATATTTATATTTATATATTTTTTGATTAATTTAAAAAAAAATTGAAGAGAAGGGCGATCGCCCTTCGCCCCTCTTGTTTTTTTTTTCTTAAATTTTTTTTTTAAAAATATATATTTTATAATTTAATTATTATAAAAATATTCTCATGTATATTAGAAAAATATTTATTTGAAAATAGTACAAATAATAACATAAAAAGTTACACTTAAAAATATAAAAACATAAATTATAATCTATGTTGCCTCCAAAGTCTCCTCCTGGCACACTTGGTGATATACCCAATACTTCGTACCATAATTGATTACGAATCATATAACGAGTGGCCCATTCTTTAGCTTCATACGATGAATGTTCCCACCACATTGGGATGAGTGGTACATGGTAATGAGAGTGTAAAAAAACTTCCACAAAGTGTCTGCCAACATGAGCAATAGCTATTTCTTGACGCTCTTGCTCTGGAACTGCAGTGGACCTTAATGGCAAGTGAGTAAAACAACTCCAAACATTCTCAGAAAATGTATGCAGTACAATATTGTACCTCGAAGCGATGACAATTCCTAAACTCATTGAGTCCATCCATTGTACCTCTGGTGCCGGCGACTGTAAAAAATGCAGTAAGTGTAATAGATTGTCAGCCCATCCGTTTGATGGATAAAGTCGATCATATAAATCCTTATTTTGTTGAATCTCTTCAATAAGGTCGCATTGTACTTGACCCCAACCTTCTTCGCCATACCCGATTAGTGCAGCTATTGCTCTGAATCCACAATGACCATCAGCTTGAACGTCAATAGTGTGAGAAATATAACGTTGATATGCCACATGTAATTTCTGAATATAAGTATCACAGATCGGTGGAAGTTGAGACTGGTCATGAGTTGATCGCCTCTTACGACCTCCTTGTGGGACACAGGATCTGGGGCGACGCATGCTGTCCCGGGCTCGCGGCTCGGTTGGGAGTACGGAGTAGCCACGGGGGACTAAACCGGAGAATAATGGAGTCGCCACCCGGTGTGAACCGGGAAAATGAGATTTAAGGCCGCACTCACCCCTCGCAAGGGAAGACCTCAAACCGTTGGGTTCGGAATTGTCCCTTACTTATGTCACTTGTAATGAAAGGATTTGTGTAATAATTTAATCAGGCCTAAGTAACACTTATTTCCAATAGTATCATGCTTCTAAATCCACATGCATGAAATTAATCATCACAACATGCAACATCACATGACAATCTCATGAACATTTCTCAATCATATGATATGGAAAACTAAGAACAACATAATCATGCTTGAGTACTATCTCATGAACATATTAACCAAATAACATGCTAACAGCCTAATCATGCTTGAATATCATCCCAAGAACACATCGAATGGATAAATGCAGGAATACAAATAATATGATTGGCTACATAATGCAAGAGAGATCACCCAATAGGCAATTGTGCATGAAATATGATGAGACAGACTCAGTTCAGTGTGTGCGCGTTTGTGTAGCGTTCGTAAACGCGTTCGAACGGTAAACAGAAGGTTCGCGTTCGTGTAGCGTTTGATAACGCGTTCGAACGGGACCAGACCTGATGATACAAAATGCATGCGCGTTCGAGTTGCGTTCGATGACGCGTTCGAACGAGAACTGGCAGATTGCATACATTCATATGGTTTTAGATATCGCATTCAAACAGGATCACAACAACGACATATCTAATCACATGGATATCTAAATCATGCATAAAGATTAACATACTAAGGACTAAATCATGCTTAAGAATAAATAACGCACTATGCCTAATCAAGCTAAATAAATAAATAACGTACTAACTACATCATGCTCAAATACAAGTTTGGATGAAACGAAGTACATGTATCCCTCAAGTGGTACGTGGAGTTGTATCCCGAGTACAGACCGCACTACCGTCTATTCGGATTCGGCTACGGAATTTACGTCCGGGTTTCCATCCGATATACCACAAAAGAGAACACGCATTCCGTTCATCCGGAGTTCACATCATGCCTCAACAAACGACTCTCATGCGATAATAAATAAAAGACAAATGAAAGATAATAAATACAGGGTGCCATCAGGTCTAACCTTTTTCGTCGTCTCTCGGTAGTACGGTGTACGGTCGTCGAAAGGGGGGGAATGCTCCGCAACTCCTCCAGTTCACAGGTTCACACCTTTCCTCGCTGTTCCACTGCTCAAGCTACTGTTTTGACTCCGATTTGCTGTTGTTTTGCTACTGTTTTGCTGCTGTATTTTAGTTGCTGTTTTTGGGATGTTTTGGCTACTGTTTTGGGTGTGATTTTCGTGTGAGTTATGGTGTGGTTCGGGGGCTGTTTTGATGAGGTAAAGGGGCTGTTGAATGGTGTGTTGAAGGCAAGAGCGTGGAGTTTTGATTGAAGGGCAGTGAGTGGCGTGAAGAGCTATGGGGCAGTGAGTGGGACGTGATAGGGTTTTTGGTAGTTTGCCGAGAGGGTCACTAGAGTTGTGGCTGTGTTGTGCTTAAAGGGGCTGTGTGAGAGAAAGGCTTGCTGTGTAAATGGGCAGTAGGTAGGTGGCTTTTGTGTGGTGTTGATGTGTTTGGTGAGGATGGCTTATTTGTGGTTTGTGCGAGAGAGAGAGAGTTCGTGAGCAGGGTTTATTTTCTGTGTGCTTGTGCCGTGAGGGTGAAATAGTTCGGGGAGGAGGATGGCTTGGAAAAGTGTTGTTTATATAGAGAATGACTAGGGCTTCACCTTGTCTCACAAGGAAGAGATATTTGGTATTAAAGAGAGATATGATTTGATGTTAGACAAGGAAAGCAAGGGATTTGATTTGGTGTTGGATAAGGAAATCAATGGATTGAGGGGGGACAAATTTGGTTTAGATTAGGAAGTCAATATTTTTAATTGGTTATAATTGATTTTAATTTGGCATGACATCTTTTTAATTTAGTATGTGATTTTGTTTAGTTAGGAAGTTAATATATTTGATTTGTCTTAATTAGGTATGATTATATTTTATGTTTTATTTAATTGGTAAATGGTTTAATTATTTTATTTAATTCAATTAATATTTAATTTAATATTAATTTAAATTTCCCATGTGTTTTAAATGTGTTTTATTAATTGTGATGTGTTTTATGGGTTTTGGTGGGCTAATTGGGCTTGGGTGTGAGGCTAGCAGCAAAACCAGAAATACCGACGTCGTTCGAACGCTCATTCGAATGCTACACGAACGCCCGCAATCTGTTTGACGTTCGAACGAAGTAACGAACACAGCACGAACGAAAACAGTGAACTTGTGAAATGAATCCGATGACGTACTTATTCTGAATTTCCCCTTCCGACGTCCGTTTCTCATGACTTCCGTGACTTAAAAGGTAGTGCCTCCAAATGAGACTCATCATAGGGACTTATATGCAAAAATGCAGTGCCTACACTCCTCTTCCTAGAGTCGGTACAGTTGGTTGAGTGACCCTAGATCCTGAAGTGGAAGCATATCCAAAAGAAGGTATGCGACGTTTACTTTGCTCATCTATGCCTGTAGGCCGACCTCTATGTTCAGTGTTGTACGAAGGGACTCGGACTGTGCTTTGAGATGGATCTGCCATATCGAGAAACTTGTCTATCATATGCTCTCGCATACATGGATCCATCTCATGTAATAATTCAACAACATTTGATATCCTGTCAGGCCGTGCTGCATTATAATTGAACTGGTGTACGTGCATTGATAACCTTCTCCAATGTGCGTCAACACTTTCTATCGAAATTGGGATGGAAAGATGAAGACAATATGCAATATCGTGCATACATGACAATCCATATATTATTTTGAACGAGCAGTTGCACATGCCGGCTAGTTGGTGACATGTTTCATCAACACATTTCAGCTGATCATAAATAAACTCCATCGCCTCTAATGAAATCTGACACCTTATTTCATTAAAAATCTCCACACGCAAATGTGTATGTCGTGGAATGTTCAGAGATTTCTCGAATGACTTTTGAATTTCCCCAAACTGATTTCTCAGCATCTTGTGTATTTTTTCAAAAGATAATTGTAGGGATGACATGGTATTTCCCAAATATAATTTCAGTCTCGAATGTGCAGACTCTGCCCTGTAATTTAAAAAATATTGTATTTTTCATTAGTGAAAATTACAATAATGATCAATAATTTAAATAGTAAAAAAAAAATTATACCTCTGACTTGAATTGCTTCCCAGGTGCATACATGTATCAATCCATGCTGAAACAAATCGGTCTCTGTAAGGGTGTAACCATGTCTCCCAAAGGTAATTTAGAGCACCATTGAATTGTCTAAACTCCTCGCACATCACCTCTCATTTCTGTTGGTAAGACCATTGTGTTGATGAATTAATAAGGGAGTGCCATGATGAATAAAAGTGTTTCCATTGTATACCAAGCATATGACTACATTTCTTCATTACGCACTGATTTATGTGCCAAATACAAAGAATGTGACGAGTCATGGGAAAACATGTTTCAATGACTTTAATAAGCCCCAAATCCCGATCTGAAACAAAAACTGATGGCAATGATGCTCCTTTTTCAACCATCCATTTCTTCAAGATTGAGAATGCCCATGTTAGTTGCTCAGCCGTCTCATTACTAAGATATGTGAACATAAGCGAGTAAGTTCACATTGTGGATGTTATACCAACAACCTCCAATAGTGGTATCTGATACTCGTTGGTCTTGTATGTTGCATCAATGATTAACACAGAAGGAAAGTTAACAGACAGCTCTAAGCTTTTTGGATGAACCCAAAGAATATCTGTAATTTCATTGGTGTCTGGATTTGTAAGGTAATCATGAAGATAATTTTTCTTAATCAATTGATCCAAAACATATTGAATAGCAGTTAGACCACCCCGTTTTGCTTCTTTATTTCTGGAAATAGCATTGTAAATGCTTCTGATGTCCGTACTATTTGACATGTCTATTTCTTTTAAAACACTAAGAATTTCACGAGGTGCGGTGCTGTTGGCCATATCAAGCATAAATTGTTTCTCTAACGGTTTTAGCCTAGACGGATATTCATGGCCATCAAGATATTCTGCAACTTGATGGTTATGGAAACCACATGTAACCTTTAATCCCCACATAATACCGTCTGGAGGTTTTGGTATACCTCACAGCTCAAATGGGCATTCACATTTTTTTGTCCCACTATTTTTTACTATGGATTGACCTTCAACAAGATACCGCAGTGGTTTGTACTTTCCTCCTCTTTCACACATAAGATGACACTTTGGCAGCTTGCCGCCTTTCAAATTAGCAGAATTTTTAATCACTATCACAATATTATTTTCTAGACCGACTCTTTTCGCCCAATTTATCATATCTTCTCTACTTTCAAAGATCTATATAAAAAATAATGAAGATATATAAATAACAAATATACGTAATTTCTACACTTTAAAAATAAATAACGAATGTACATAATACAAACATAAAAATAACATGGTCTGTAGTAAATTCATTTGTATAATCACGACTATTGATGTAGATGCTTTCCCCACTTCGAACTTCATTCTCGCCTGACCAACTATCTGAAAATGAGCCCAAGTTACAGTTATCCATAATATTTCCCGAAGATGATAACTATATTATAAGAAGAGAGAATGATATGTTGAAGGAGAAAAAGAGAATGAGATGAGAGATGCTCAAATGATATTACCTTCAAACTTACAAACTACCTTTTTATATAAGAAATAAACACAAATAAAACAAATAACTTTAAAAAAAGTAAAATTAGATATTGATACTGATTTACGAAATTAAATAAGACAAACAACTTTTAATAAAGAAAATATAAAATCAGAATCAGAATCAGAATCAGAATCAACACATCTTTTAATAAAATAGATTTTTTAAAAAGTAAAAGAAGATATGGATACTGATTTACGAAATTAAATAAGACAAACAACTTTTAATAAAGAAAATATAAAATCAGAATCAGAATCAATACAACTTTTAATAAAATATTAAAAAAAATAAAATAAAAGTAGATATGGATACTGATTTACGAAATTAAATAAGATAAAAAACTTTTAATAAATAAAATTTAAAATCAGAATCAGAATAAAAATCAACACAACTTTTAATAAAATATTTTTTTAAAAAAAAAGTAAAAGTAGATATGGATACTGATTTATGAAATTAAATAAGACAAAAAACTTTTAATAAAGAAAATATAAAATCAGAATCAGAATCAGAATCAACACAACTTTTAATAAAATATTTTTTTTTAAAAGTAAAAGTAGATATGGATACTGATTTACGAAATTAAATAAGACAAACAACTTTTAATAAAGAAAACATAAAATCGAAATCGAAATCAGAATCAAAATCAACACAACTTTAAATTTAATATATAAATATTTTTTATATTAAACTTTTTTTTTTCGGAATTAAAAAAATAATATATAATAATTAAAAAAGGGGGGGGGGGACGATCATCGTCCAATTTTTGGTATCTTTTTTTTTTAATTTCGAAAATAATAAAAAAATTATATTGTTTAAAATATTTTTTTTTATACATAAGTAGTATTAATTAAATTAAAATGAATTAAAAAAAATAAATGAATAGATAAAAAAATATGTAATATTTATTAACAAAAATAAAAAAAATAAAAAATAAAAAAATAATTAACATTTTATTAATTATTAATAAAATATTTAAATTTTATAATGTGTAAATTTAAAAAAAAAAAAAAAGTCATTGTAAATATTGATAAGGGTTTTTTTGTAAATTCAAAAGGAGACAAGGGGGAGGGGAATGTGTCAGTTGGCAGGGAGGGGGAAGATCAATTTTCTATTAAAATCATTGACAATTTTTTTTAGTGAATAAATGGCGAAGTGGGTACATTCAAAATAGGATTCACAGGAAATTTTAAATTTCAAATTTTAATAGGGATCCCCGTATGAGATTTGGAACGAAAATTCGTTCGAATAAAATTTTTAATCAAGATTTGAGATTGAAAAATCATCTTGAATTTCAAATTTTAACATAAAAAATTCCGAATCCCGATCCCAAACTAATCGATCTAAGATTCAGGATGATTTTTTGTCCCGATTCAAAATAATAATCAAATTCAAAATGATTTTTTCTTCTCGAATAATAATCAAGATGGTACGAGACTCGATCGGGACGGAAAATCAGAATTTCCGTCCCTAATTCAAAGTCTTGTTACAGCAGCAAATAGCGAAATTGTTAATGCAACGAATTCTGACTCATTACCAAGGACGATCAATCGAGAAAGCGTTATTGAACAAACCATGATCACTGCCTGCTGCTGCAAACTAATTAGTTATTGTTGTAATTAAATGGACTTTGATTTCAAATTTTAAGCAGACCACCCATTTGAGGAGGGTCCTTCGATTCGGTGATGCGTTGAGTTTTGTACATAATTTTTTTTATAAATTGTGATATGTAGAAGTCTGATAGAGTACTTTCTGGTCTTATGCCTCTATACAGTAAGCCACAACGTTAAAAGCACTTGTGAAAAACACTTCTTAAGTCTCTGACTGGAAGGTAATTATTTATGGTGATTTTTGGGCACCAGGATCCCAGCAAAGCAAGAAGGGTATAAAGGGAATTTCCGTTTCCGAGGTTTTGAGGGCCGAAGCTCAGGAAGAAGAGGCGTCCCGCCTAGCAACAGGGTCGGGTCGGTTCGTATATGTCATCCGATCCGAGGTGTGAAGATGTTCAAGGCAGCTCAGATAGTTGATTTCTCGATCCCGACCCGACCTGATAACTCGACAACCGTCACTTCTGATTTCCGACCCGGCAGAGCTGGTCGGGGTGTTGGCTTTTAATCACATGATCATGGTCGGCTAGCTGGAATCTGGCATAGGGACTCGCATTCTCTGAAAGGTCTGATGTGATGGGAGCAGATGGCTAGTTAATCTTCTGATACTAGATAACGTGTGACAGTGGCCAATAGTAGCATGTTTTAATGAGATATAGGCGTAAGAAGACATGTGTGTCAGGCCGTAGAGTTACTGTTTGTAGAGCAGGTGAGGCAGAGAGCCTTGGCATTGATGGCAGATTCATCTGGCTGACGTCATGGGAACAATGTAATAGTGTAATTTACCCTAGTATATAAATGGCTTGGGAGTTCATTGTAAAAGGTTAGTAAATGGTACTCAGTCACTACTTGTAAGAAAAGAGAGCAAAATATTTGTAAGACAGAACAAGAGTTAGCAAGTCGGTCTAAGCCGAGCACTTGAGTAGAGAGGTCGGTACAACCCGACCACGTAATAAAAACTTCATTTTCTTTGTGCCAGTGGACGTAAGTTGGATCCATTCCACCGAACCACGTTAAACCTTTTGTTTTGTCTGTGTTTTCTTCTCTTTTGCTAAGTTTGTATTTAGTTTCCAAACCAAACAAATTCACAGTTGATGGAAGGTTGTTCGAGGAGTAAGTTTATCGATTTGCCCCTGGAACGAAAATCAACCGTCAATAGTAACATTGCTGCATAATCTAATTTTCTAACAGGGGCACTGTCCAATCCACTGATAATAAATTTAAGCTTCCCAGTGTGGAGGAGATGTTTGAACAAACATATAAAGAGATAGAGGTCATGAGGCACTCAATCGGATTCTACAAGAGGCATTGCATTTCCACTTTCAGCATCAATCATAGTGATGAAGTATGTGAAGAAATGAGATGGAATGCTTGGATAAAGAAGAATCGATTATTAGAAGCATTTAGCTTGCAAGCACAAACTATATGAAAATATGGATGCGATGAACCAGCACAACTAATTAGATATTGTTCGCTTTAGCAACTTATCTCACTGACCCCTCATGATGGCTTCCTACTACAAGTTGAAGGGCTCAACCATTGTAAACACTTCACCAGCAACTCTCCCCAGAAAAGTGGAAGCCGGCTTGATACCAACTATGATGACCACGATTTTATCATGGTAATGGGACCAAACTCACTCAAAAGGCCTCAAACTGGTAAAAGGAACTCAACCCTTATAAATATTTCACCAGTATCCCTCCCAAACAGTATTGTTATAGGTGTAAGGCGCATTAAAACGCAAAGGGTCGTAAGGCCTAGATGCGCGCTTGATGAATGTGAAACGCAAATTACATTATATGTAAGGGTGGCAGTTTAGCCCGCGGCCCGGCCCGGGGTGGAAAAAGCCCGGGCCGGGCCAATTTTTTTTTTTAAAAACATAAATATATATATATATATATATTTAATATGTTTGTATCATTTTTATTTATTTTTAACATTTAAATTGTTAATTTATCAATGAAACTTGTGATTTATTTATGAATTGTCTTTGTATATAGTGTAAATATATCTTATATTTATATATTTTTAAATTTTAATTTTTTTTTTAAATTCGGGCCCAAAAAAAAGCTCGGGCCCGAGCTTTTTTTTTATTGGCCGGGCTCGGGCCGGGATTGCAAAAGCCTGGCCCGGCCCGGCCCATTGCCACCCTTAATTATATGGCTCATGTACGTATCATGTGGATGTTTTATCGTCAGCATAACAATAAAGCAACATTGCTTTATTATTATACGGACGATAAAACGTCTGCATTGCCTGAACATGAGAATTCTTATATATATATATATATATATATATATATATATATATATATATATATTATATATATATATATATTTATTTATTTATTTATTTATTTATCGAGTCAACTAAAACAAAGAGAAATCATTGAAAATATATCAAATAATTATAATAATATAAATACTAAAAAGGATGGCCAAACACAAGAGTATTCCCACACTACGGGCCCCAGTGAGGATTCAATATGTACGCATCCCTATCCTTAATTTTTTTTTTTTTTTTTTGCAAAGGGGCGGTTTCTTCCACTCGAACCCATGACCTCCAGTTCATAATGTAGTAACCCTCACTGCAAGAAATATGTTCTTTAGCGTCCAAAGTTTTAACGTCGTCAAAAAAATCATCGCCAAATATATATATTTAGTGTCGCCATTGATACAAGCGACGCTAAAAAATCTGTAAAAAACCAGTTGCCCACACCTCCTCATACTATTTATATTCATTCTTCTTATTCATTTTTCAATATCCACGTAAAAAACTACACATTTTCATCATTTTCAGCCACAATCCAACACTAAGCTAATTAAAATATGTATTTTCTCTAATGTATCATTATTATTGTAGTAATTATTTACCCATTATGTCTTTTTTGAGTAAATATTAGTATATGAATTTGGCTAATTAACTAAGGTATGTATTTTAGTTTATGAGTTTTTTATTATTATTATTATTATTATTAGAGTTTTTATTATTATTATTATTATTATTATTATTATTATTATTATTAGAGTTTTTTTATTATTATTATTAGAGTTTTTTATTATTATTATTATTATTAGAGTTTATTATTATTATTATTATTATTATTAGAGTTATTATTATTATTATTAGAGTTATTATTATTATTATTATTATTAGAGTTATTATTATTATTATTATTATTATTATTATTATTATTATTCTTATTATTATTATTATTGATTATTAGAGTTATTATTATTATATTAGATTATTATTATTCTTCTATTATTATTATTATTATTATTATTATTATTATTATTATCTTATTATTCTTATCTTATCTTTTAGTTATTAAGTTATTAGGTTATTATTAGAGAGATTATTATTATTATTATTATTATTATTATTATTCTTCTTATTATTATTATTATTATTATCTTATTATTATTATTATTATTATATTATCTTATTATTCTTATTATTTAGAGTTATTATATTATTATTAGAGTTATATTAGATTATTATATTATTATTATTATTATTATTATTATTATTATTATTATTATTATTATTATTATTATTATTATTATTATTTTTATTTTTATTATTATTATTATTATTATTATTATTATTTTTATTTTTTTTTATTATTATTATTTTTTATTTTTATTTTTATTTTTATTATTATTATTATTATTATTATTATTTTTATTATTTTTATTATTATTATTGTTTGGACCAAAATTGGGTCAATGATAAAACCGTCTTTTACCTTAAAACCCAAATAGTATACAAAGCCCGAAAATAAAGACTAAGCCCATAGACATAGATGAAAGCCCAAGAGAAAGCCCAATAAAAATCTTATTCCACTTGATTCACGCATAAAGCCAAACCTTTACCAACCGATTCCCACTTTCCCTAAACATGATTATCCTACTCCACTTCTGATCATTAAATAAATATATCTTAGCATATAATGGACTTATGCCAGCTGCAAAAGTCATCCATCTTCATCTATAAATTACAACACAATTCGAGAAACAGGGGAAGAGCAAGCCTGACTTCTCTCTTACAGCTTCTGCTCTCTGACACAAGCTCTCAGAGCTTCACATTTCTTAAACACTTCATTCCGCCCTCACGGCCACCCAAAGAAGGTCATGGTAATAGTAAGCCTTGCTTTCACATTTTACACATTTACTGCTCATTTCATACTACTGACTTGAGCGTCGGAGTGCCCCCGGCACCCACCACACCGGTGGGGAGTCTGCTCCCGCTCACTCTACTTTGTCTTGCAGGATCGCTGATGCCCCCAACCTACAAATTCTGATTGTGGACCTCGGTCGAATTCCAGCGTCCACAATTTGGCGCCCACCGTGGGGCCTTAGCGATTCATAGCAAGTAAAGACCACTCAGTCTACAACCCTTACAAACAGACACCAGATCCTATGGTGGCATAATTAGCCACTCTACAAAACAGTTACGATCAATGGCAGATGGAAATTGATCCCTGTAAAACTCCAGTACTAATCTCCAATAGTATTTGTAACATAATTCGTTCTTCGGCCACTCAAAGGTGTGAGGCTACAAGTCATTTCAACTATCTTATCAACCCAATCTCTTAGAAGCATTCAAGAATATGGAAAGTGAAAATCCACCATCAGACGACTATCCATTTAATCAACAAAGAAGCCATCATATTTATCCAGCCGACCAATCACGGCAAGTCACATCTTCCATGTGAAAAGAAGTGTTGGAGTAATTCTCTCTAGTCTACCTGCAGTCGGACTATCAATAAGGAAAAGCAGAGTCTGAATAACATCAGACGATCATCATTAGCTCCCAATGACGTGGAAGGATAGCCATATTCTCCATACAACATGGATGAATTTCTATTAACTCTATAGTATATATAAAGATTGTCATCTTTTCCATACGACATGGAAAATGATAGTCTCCTCCAGACTACGTAGAATGATCATAAACTTCTCACTACATGTGAAGATTGACATATTTTCCATACGACAAGATAGATGGATACCAAATCCAGAAGACATGGATGGATTGTCCACTTCTGAATAACATAAGAAGATCTTTATTTTCTCCATTCCACATTGATGAGATTTCATCTACTCCATGCGACATAAGTGGATGATTATCTTCTCCAGACGACACAGCTTGCCAAGGTATGATTTATGTAAAGATTGGGGCTGAATGGTCCATATTCATGCCCGGTATGCTCCTACTCCATGGGGTCCTCGGTATCAGAGGCTGGAATAATGTTACACTTCATATTGCATAGAGTGAAATCACATGTAGAAATGAAATCCACATGGTCCAAGGAGAGATAATTGTTAGGCCTAATAGAAGCTTTACTACCTTTCATTGGCTCGACTAGAATGTCCTCACAGATTATGTAATAGGACGAGTGGGTTGTCGTTTAATGCATGGATATATTCTTCTCGGGTGTAGCATGGAGTGGTACACTGCTTAGTCGAGCTCCCTAACTACTCCACGTAAACATCATTTGCCGTCGCACATGCAGCATATAATTTTTTTTATCAAATTGTTATACAAGAAGATATATGGCTAATGTTTGGGAGATCTCCTTTTGGGCCTTGGAATTTGGCGTCACCGTTACCCAAACTAATGGGGGTTTTGATGCAACCGATGGCTTCAAATATGTTGACCTTTTGTGCATCCGACCATGTGTCGTATGGAAGCTTGGACTTATCATCAAAGTTCGAAAACTTCATTAAATTTCAAAGCTATATGTGTGCTTTTCCTGATAATGGGTTGGGCTTTGTTTAATATCCAAGATATCCACACACCATTATGGGATCTACATTAAGCATAAAATGGAGCTACAACAATCAGCATTTTAGGCGAGGCCATGGAAACCGCATGAAGCCAAAGATAAGCAATAAAATTAATGTCATACGACGAGGTGAATGGCCATCAACTCCAGGCTACATGGAAAATTTCAATCTCTCCCAGGTTACTTGGAATTATTATTAACTCCTCCAGACTAAATCAAAGGTTAGTTACCATTTCCATGCTACATTTATTTAATATTACCAATTCCATACTACATAGGGAATCTTTGATATGCCTAATAGAATGAAGAACCCTCTTAGATCTCTTTTAGATCCAATAGACTAACCATTAGGTAGTATGGAAATTCTATATGACTTTCATCAAAGTTAATTCGATTGTAGCATCATTGACTTTATTTAAGTCTTGTATAATTAGTAATGACCTTGCTAGACATCCATCTCTTCCATACTACATATGAGGATAATCATCTCCATACTACGTATGGAGATTATCATCCACTCTAGACTACATTGATGGATTTCCATAAACTCTAGAAAGTATTGGAAAAGACCCATGAACCTTCATCAGGTTCATTCGACCGTAGTCTCATGACCATCATCAAGTCCAGTAGAATGAAGATTCTCTTTGACCTTCATTAGGTTCATTCGACAGTAGTATCACAGAAGTGTGAAGTGTAATGACCTTGATAGATATTCTTCAAGTTCATTCTACCATTGTCTCATGGACCTTCATCAAGTCTATGATAGTGATGACCTCATTGGACTTCCATCAAATCCATTCGACCAATTCCATTCGACAGTAGTATCATGAATAGGTAGAATGAAGACTCACTTGGACTTACAACAGGTTCAGTCAACCAATCTTTTTCAAGTTTAGTAGAGTGGTGATTATCATAAACATGCATTAGTTTCATACGACAGTGTCTCATGGATCATTGTCAGTTCCATTCGACTGTAGTATCATGGATCTTCTTCAAGTCTAGGATAATGAATAATGATTTCTTTGGACTTCCATCAAGTTCATTCAACCAAGTCCATTCGATCGTAGGTAGTCTCATAAACCCTCATCAGGAGAATGAGTGGTGACCTTCATGGACCTTTGACAGGTCCATTCGGCAGTCGTCTCATGGATAGTAGAATGAGAATTCACATAGTACTTTCATCAAGTTCATTCCATTGTAGCATCCTAGACCTTCTTCAGGTTTAGTATAGTAAGTAATAAGCTTGATAGATATTCATCAACTCCATGCGACATGTCCATTCGACAGTAGTCTCGTGACCTTCATCAAGTCTTATAGTATGAAGATTCTCATAGATACTCATTAGGTTCATTCGACGGTGCCTAATGGACCTTCATCAGGTCTATTTGATAGTCCAGTCGACAGTAGTCTCATAGAAGAGTGGGGAGTAATGTCTTTCATCAAAGTTCATTCGACCATAGCCTAATGAACCTTCATCAGGTTCATTCGACCGTAGTCTCCTGACCTTCATCAGGTCAGGTAGAATGAAGATTCACATGGACCGTCATCTGGTTCATTCGACCGTAGCTCCTTGGACTTCCATCAAATCCATTCGACCAACTCCATTCGACAGTAGTCTCGTAGAATGGCAGTGACATTGATGGCTTTCATCAAGTTTATCTATTGTAGTCTCATGGACCTTCTTCAGGTCTAGTATAGTGAGTGATGACCTTTGACCTTCATCAGGTCCATTCGACCAACTCCATTCGACAGTAGTCTCGTAGAATGGCAGTGACATTGATGGCTTTCATCAAGTTTATCTATTGTAGTCTCATGGACCTTCTTCAGGTCTAGTATAGTGAGTGATGACCTTTGACCTTCATCAGGTCCATTCGACCAACTCCATTCGACAGTAGTCTCGTAGAATGGCAGTGACATTGATGGCTTTCATCAAGTTTATCTATTGTAGTCTCATGGACCTTCTTCAGGTCTAGTATAGTGAGTGATGACCTTTGACCTCATCAGGTCCATTCGACCAACTCCATTCGACAGTAGTCTCGTAGAATGGCAGTGACATTGATGGCTTTCATCAAGTTTATCTATTGTAGTCTCATGGACCTTCTTCAGGTCTAGTATAGTGAGTGATGACCTTTGACCTTCATCAGGTCCATTCGACCAACTCCATTCGACAGTAGTCTCGTAGAATGGCAGTGACATTGATGGCTTTCATCAAGTTTATCTATTGTAGTCTCATGGACCTTCTTCAGGTCTAGTATAGTGAGTGATGACCTTTGACCTTCATCAGGTCCATTCGACCAACTCCATTCGACAGTAGTCTCGTAGAATGGCAGTGACATTGATGGCTTTCATCAAGTTTATCTATTGTAGTCTCATAGACCTTCTTCAGGTCTAGTATAGTAAGTGATGACTTTGATATACAGTCATCAAGTCCATACTACATGTTCATTCGACCGTAGTCTCCTGACCTTCATCAGGTCATGTAGAATGAAGATTCACATGGACCTTCATCAGGTTCATTCGACCATAGCTCCATGGACCTTCTTCAGGTCTAGTAGAGTAAAGATCACCCATGGCTCATAAAGAGTCAACATATGACCTTCATCTGGTCTATAAAAATTTGAAGACTCCTCTGGTCCTTGGCCAGTAGTATGGAGATTATCCTGACCTTCGACTTATGGTTCAGTCGACTGGGGACATCCCACATGGCTCATAAAGAATCAACATATGACCTTCATCTGGTCTATAAAAATTTGAAGACTCCTCTGGTCCTTGGCCAGTAGTATGGAGATTATCCTGACCTTCGACTTATGGTTCAGTCGACTGGGGACATCCCACATGGCTCATAAAGAATCAACATATGACCTTCATCTGGTCTATAAAAATTTGAAGACTCCTCTGGTCCTTGGCCAGAAGTATGGAGATTATCCTGACCTTCATCTGGTTCATTCGACTGGGGACATCTCCCATGGCTCATAAAGAGTCAATTGATTATCCTGACATTCATCTGGATCAGTCGACTGGGGACATCCCCCATGGATCATAAAGAGTCAACATATGACCTTCATCTGGTCTATAAAAATTTGAAGACTCCTCTGGTCCTTGGCCAGTAGTATGGAGATTATCCTGACCTTCGTCTTATGGTTCAGTCGACTAGGGACATTCCCCTGGACTCATGTCGAGTCAAGTAAACTCCTGAACCACCGTTTGGTTCAGTCGACAAGGGACATTCCCCCAGACTCATGTCGAGTCAAGTAAAACTCCTGAACCACCGTTCGGTTCAGTCGACAAGGGACATTCCCCTGACTCATGTCGAGTCAAGTAAAACTCCTGAACCTACATTCGGTTCAGTCGACAAGGGACATTCCCCTGACTCATGTCGAGTCAGGTAAACTCCTGAACCACCGTTTGGTTCAGTCGACAAGGGACATTCCCCTGGACTCATGTCGAGTCAAGTAAACTCCTGAACCACCGTTTGGTTCAGTCGACAATAGACATTCCCCTGGACTCATGTCGAGTCAGGTAAACTCCTGAACCACCGTTTGGTTCAGTCGACAAGGGACATTCCCTTGGACTCATGTCGAGTCAGGTAGGTAAACTCCTGAACCACCGTTTGGTTCAGTCGACAAGGGACATTCCCCTGGACTCATGTCGAGTCAGGTAAACTCCTGAACCACCGTTTGGTTCAGTCGACAAGGGACATCCCCTGGACTCATGTCGAGTCAAGTAAACTCCTGAACCACCGTTTGGTTCAGTCGACAATAGACATTCCCCTGGACTCATGTCGAGTCAGGTAAACTCCTGAACCACCGTTTGGTTCAGTCGACAAAGGACATTCCCCTGGACTCATGTCGAGTCAAGTAAACTCATGAACCACCGTTTGGTTCAGTCGACAAGGGACATTCCCCTGGACTCATGTCGAGTCAAGTAAACTCCTGAACCACCGTTTGGTTCATTCGACAAGGGACATTCCCCTGGACTCATGTCGAGTCAAAGCATACTCCTGAACTACCGTTTGGTTCAGTCGACAAGGAACATTCCCCTGGACTCATGTCGAGTCAAGTAAACTCCTGAACCACCGTTTGGTTCAGTCGACAAGGGACATTCCCCTGGACTCATGTCGAGTCAGGTAAACTCCTGAACCACCGTTTGGTTCAGTCGACAAGGGACATTCCCCTGGACTCATGTCGAGTCAAGTAAACTCCTGAACCACCGTTTGGTTCAGTCGACAAGGGACATTCCCCTGGACTCATGTCGAGTCAAAGCATACTCCTGAACTACCGTTTGGTTCAGTCGACAAGGAACATTCCCCTGGACTCATGAACTCCTGAAACTCTATTTCAGTTCGGTCAAAGACACGTACTCCATGACCCTAGATAAATCAAGAAGCTAAAAAAACTTCCTCAGATGCATGCAAACAGAAACCCACGTTTTTGTATATATTTTGGTACGACATTTGGCAAAAGGTGATACATTCTTATCACATGCTTTTATGATCAATGTCATATGACGTAAACGTATATACTCTCTAAGACAAAAACTTTTTGACTTAGAGAGTAAGGGACAAACTGTTTGGACCAAAATTGGGTCAATGATAAAACCGTCTTTTACCTTAAAACCCAAATAGTATACAAAGCCCGAAAATAAAGACTAAGCCCATAGACATAGATGAAAGCCCAAGAGAAAGCCCAATAAAAATCTTATTCCACTTGATTCACGCATAAAGCCAAACCTTTACCAACCGATTCCCACTTTCCCTAAACATGATTATCCTACTCCACTTCTGATCATTAAATAAATATATCTTAGCATATAATGGACTTATGCCAGCTGCAAAAGTCATCCATCTTCATCTATAAATTACAACACAATTCGAGAAACAAGGGAGGAGCAAGCCTGACTTCTCTCTTACAGCTTCTGCTCTCTTACACAAGCTCTCAGAGCTTCACATTTCTTAAACACTTCATTCCGCCCTCACGGCCACCCAAAGAAGGTCATGGTAATAGTAAGCTTTGCTTTCACATTTTACACATTTACTGCTCATTTCATACTACTGACTTGAGCGTCGGAGTGCCCCCGGCACCCACCACACCGGTGGGGAGTCTGCTCCCGCTCACTCTACTTTGTCTTGCAGGATCGCTGATGCCCCCAACCTACAAATTCTGATTGTGGACCTCGGTCGAATTCCAGCGTCCACAATTATTATTATTATTATTATTATTTTTATTTTTATTATTATTATTATTATTATTATTATTATTATTATTATTATTATTATTTTTATTATTTTTATTATTTTACATTTTGTTTATATTTTTGTTGATATGGATAGAAGTTGGATGAATGTGCTCAATAAATTGAGTATCGAATACCATAAATGGGTGAAAAAATTTATGGAAGTAGCAAAACGAGTTACTGATACTGAAGGTCGTGTACGTTATCCATGTAATAACTATTTGAATATGCGAATGAAGCATTTGAGCGAAATTATGGATCACTTATACATGCTGGGAATTTCAGTGACCTATCGGGCGTGGGTTTAGCATATAGAAAACTACAACTATTGTCTCATAGTATACCCATTCGGAAGCTAATATCAGTTATCACGAGCACCGTCAAGAAAATGATGATGATGATGATATGATTGTTAATTTGTATGACTTGTAGGGTTCCATATTTGGTGGAGAAACATCACATCTGGATGAGAACGACAAACTAAATTTGTTTAATTAGTTACTTGAAGAAGCTAAAAAGATATCGTTTGATGGTAAGACATGTTGACTTTGAACTTTATTGTAATGGTACTTCACATTAAAATAAGTAATGAAATGACCAATAAAAATATTGATATGATGTTAAAGTTACTTGGACAGATGTTGCCAACCGATACAAAATTGCCAAAATCATATTATGAGGCAAAAAAAATATTGTCTGATTTCATATTGGAGTATGAATCAATACACGTCTATATGTATGATTGTGTATTATTTCGTGTAGATTATGAATTCCTTGAGAATTGTCCAATACGTGAGAAAATCAGTATAAGATCCGTGGTACTGGGAAGAAGATGTCTCAGAATGTGTTGCATTGTTTTCCATTGACACTTAGACTATAAAAATTGTTATGTCACGTCACACCGCATTTGACATGATATGACATCATAATGGGAGAGTTGGTGATGAAGGCGTTCTTAGACACCTTGCTGATTCAACTGAGTGAAATTTTTTTGATAATATGTACCCACGTTTCACCGAGGACCCTCGTATAGGTTAAGCCTCGCATTTGATAGTTTTAATCATTTTGGAAATTTATAACATGTGGCATATGGTAATTGTACCTTATAACTTACCACCGAGGAAGTGTATGAAAGACCCTTTCATGTTCTTGTCATTACGAAAGCATATTCGAACTATTGCATGAAGAAACTCAAGCCCATTTTCGAGGAGCATAGTGCAGATAATGTTGCGGCCCATCAGCCACATGGCATTAGTGAGGAGGATTGGGGGTATATGTGCTTCATGCGGGATTCAGATGATTACGCAGTAAGTTTTAAATTTCCATAATATTTTATTTTGTAGTCTTTTTGAAATAAAATAACGACTAACTTCTTCGTTGCAGAAATTTTTTTAGCAGAACAAGGTGAACCGATAGAATCTGTGGTTCAACCATGTTGGAGACTCGATGTTGTTTTCCGCTCATTGCGAGGAACACTCTAAGGTAAGTGGATATACATTTTTAACTTTATTTTAACAATGTTTAATTACTAATTAATATTTTTTGTCTGCTGTATAACAGCATGAGAGATGTGTTGTAGCCTCTCTCGATTCCGGATTTTTTCAAGTCACCCACTGCACTCCAAATAAAGATTGGGTGAACGATGTCGCCCGAGAGTGCTATGTAAGTTTTCAATAATATAATTTATGCAAAATTTTAGAATTTTCTTCTAACAAAGTATCTTAAAATGTAGGAACGCATTGTGGACATTCAGACACAGAACCTCGCGCCGGGCAATCAACCTTTGGGTGATGAGGAGCTTTCGTGTCATGTGTTTCAGAACACCACCTCTTACAACATCGGGCTTGGAACTTGTCGAAAGACGACAAATGTTACTTCTCGATCGTCCAACTCCTCATATGAGGTCATTGTTTTGAGGGAGCAGTTGAAGCTGACTCAAGATCGACTGAGCTGACATGAGAATGAGAAGAGAGAGCACGATCGGGAGATGACGAGCTTGCAGGCGCTTGTGGAGAGATCGCTCGCTCAGAGCAGTACTGCAGGATTTCCCTCCACAGTTCCTCCAGGCCCGGCAAATGCAGCAACTACCCCTACTGATCATCATACATGTTTTTTTAATGTAATAAAACTTTTATTATTATATATAATAATTATTTTAATTTCATTTTTTAAAATTTTAAAAAATAAAATATTATTAAAATATATATGTAATTACTGATTAATTACATATATATTTTAATAATATTTTATTTCTTAAAACTTCGAAAACTTTTTCACGTCACCAAAATAGAGACGCTAAATGTATTACTTTAGCGTCGACAAGGTAAATTTCGATACTAAATAAATAACATTTAGCGATGCCACATAGGTTCGTCGCTAAAAGATAATGGGATTTAGCATCACCTATTCTTATCGACGTTGAATTATACAATTTATGCGACATCTATTATGGGTTTCAGCAATGACAAATGGGCGACACAGAAATATTTAGCGTCGCCGATTGATTTGCAATGCTAAAATCTTTCATTGACCAGCCTTTAGTATCTCGCTTTGTTTCGACACTAAAAGTTTCCTCGACCAGCCTTTCGCTTTGCGTCGACCTTTGGCGACGCTAAAAAACCGAATTCTTATATTGCTTATCGTTACACCAAGGCTCATCCTCATAATACAAATACTGATAACCACAAATTAATGTGTTTATTGAAATTTAAAGCCCAACCCCTAACCTATCTTAATTTGTTAAATAAATGTTATACAACTTAATTTCGAGTAGGGTGAGTCAATTCGGGCAGGGGTTTTCACATATTTTTATGAGGCGAGCCTAAGTGCATCGCAAAGGCGCACGCTTAAGCCCATCTCAAAGGCGCACGCCTAAGTGCCTAAGCGCGTGCCTGATGAAGGTCGTCTGCCCTGACCCTTCATCTCGAGGCTTTAAATCATAAAGATGATGAAAGTTTCAGTGTCGATGGAGGAAATAACGATGTGAGGCGCAATGGTTTGAGCCTAAGCTTAAGACGCACCTTTGACAATTATGCTCCCAAACGATGTGGGATATTACAGGGGATACAATTTCATGTTAAGTTCTTTCATTTGTATTTCCAAACTACCAAAACATAATCAAAAGGAAAATAATGAGAGAGATTTTGCATAGGTGGGTAAGTTAATAACATATCTAAGTTTGCATCTTATCTGTATGCTCCCTAAGCCTTGTATTTTGCTTTTAACACTGCTAGCAATTCTACATAAAACGCCATGGGAAAGAACTGACATCTAAAGTTTAAACTGTTTTATTTGCGAAATTAAGGTTCCAAATCAGCCAATAGCTATCTTAATTACAGAGGATTTTGAATCATGCATGCACAAATACTTGTCTAATGCAAGTGAAGATAAAAAAAAAAGGGATAGGGAGGGGGCAAAAACAAGGCAATACCAATACATTGAGAGATTCAACTGCTTTGAAGAAACTTCAAGGTCTCATCAATGTGCTTTTCAGGTTGGAACTGGTTGTTGTAGATGAGTTTAACTGCTCCACTCCTGTCAAGAACGTAAGTCTGTCTCCCAGGCAATGATCCGAAGAAGTCTCCTGGAACTCCCCATTCTTTCCTCACCCTGTTACCCTCATCGCTCAGCAACGTAAATGGAAGTCTATACTTCTTGGCAAATGCCTATATCCATTACAAATTGGTCAATTTCAGGCATGAACTGCCAATACTACAAATTGATACTAACATGAAACAGTGATTATTAAGATTCTATATGTTAAAACAGGATACTTAAAACATAATTGCTGTGTCGCCAAGTTAGATTAAAAGGAGCTTTCTGTATCTTATTTGGACCTTAACTTACCTAATCAAGTATAGAACTACACAAGGAAAGGTGGTTAATTAGAGTTTCATAAGTAGATGAAGTTATTGATTTGCTTAACTACAGGATTAAGGATTCTTGTTTCACTCAAGAATTTCATTTTGGGAAGCAAAGGAGATTATGCATTCAACCTTTGGAGCTGTTCCAATAAATAAAATACACTCTTCTTTACCTTGTGTGACGACGAATCATCACCACTAATCCCAACAACCTCAGCTCCTGCTTTCTTAAATTTCTCATAAGAATCCCTGAAAGCACATGCCTGCAAAAATGATCTCTTATATTAGTATATTCACAGTGTCAAGATTGCACATTTCTTCATGACTCGTCTAACATACATCTCTTCACATAATCTATTGAAATACGAATTCAAAATAATCAGATAGTTACTAGTAACCCTGAAGATCCCTTCTACATTAACAATGGCTCTTAATAACAATTGTAATTCCTCTAACCCCATTTAGGCACTCACATTGGCCAATGAAAACCAAAAGGAGTATCAAGAAACTAGAAATGGAATAACATGAATAGATGATTAAAAAATAACCTGTTTGGTGCAGCCAGGTGTGTCATCAGCAGGGTAAAAATAAACAACCACAGGCTTCCCTTTAAACTTAGAGAGGCTCACATTCCTGCCATCTTGATCTTTCAATGTGAAGGATGGAGGCACCTGTCCTTTGTTCACCTAATACACACATAACAAAACAAGACTAAATGATAAGTAACTAATAAGGGCGACCTAAGTCGATTTAAATTTTGGATTCTGTGCGAGTTCTTAAAATATGCGTAATTTTGGAATATTAGAGCAACCCCATTGGTATAAAGTTATATTTGGTGCAAAACTTGCACCAAATCTTGAATCCTCTCTAACAATATGTATCATTTTAAAACTTGAGTAAATGTGACATATAATTTGAGTAAATGTGATAATGAAGCTTGAAGCAATGTCAATGTACCTTGGCAGAAATTGAAGTTTTGACAAAACTGGAAGATAGGATTGGCAAGTTAGAAGAGAGAGAGAAGCTGAGGCCATAAAATTGAGATTGTGATGATTTGGAGACAATTGAGAGGCTTTGTGAAAATGGGGTTCTGGGAGTTTGAGTTGGGAGCAAATATGGGAGAGTGTGCTTTGGGAGTGTCAGTGAAGAAGCCATTAGAAAGGTTCTTTGAGGTTAAAGAACTGTAAATATCTGAGTTTATTTATGGCTTTGCTTCTTGGAGTGTATTTTTTTCTCTTTCTTTCTTTTACCTACCAGTTGCTGTTAGTTGAAGTTGAATCAGATAAGGAGATATGGCGCTGGTGTTGCTTTGGTGGGAGGCTACAAGAAGATGGAGATAGATTGGCTTTTGTGGTGGACAATTCCTGACCCCAAGGAGATTTTTTATCATAGACTTTTCAAGTTTGAGAGAAAATTCAAGGAAATTTTGATTATGGACTTTTCATGTTTGAAATATTTTTTAAAAAAAAAATTATTTGAATCTTAATTCAATCTTAAAATGAAATTATCCGATTAAGTAAATGAGATTTGAGCTCCCAATGAGGTAATTGAGTTTATTTTCAAATATCTAAATAAAACTTGCTAATCAGATTCGAGTTTTGGGAAAATAAGAAGTTGAAAATATAATTGGATTTACCCACCACATAACTTGAAAAAAAAAAAAAATAAATGAGGTTTGATGTTTGCTAATTCTAGTCCATTTGTTGTTCCTGTTTAAAAATCTCAACTTGCCACATAAACAAGGAGTTGGAAATCAGCCAAAACAATAAAACCTAAGCCACATATCCATTCAAGAGGAGCTTCAGGATCTAAAGCTCTATCAACCAGAAGGGAAAAAGAAGATAAGAAAACTGAAATAAAGATAAAAGACTTGACCTTTCAGCCAGTTTCAACTCAGATTAAAGAAAATTTGGTCCACTAATGCCACCGGAAATGTGAAATGCAAATGAACTGTCAAATAACTAGCATCACGACTACGGCGTGTGTGCAAATCTCAACAATTAATTCAAAAACTTGGCACAAACAATACAACGTGACGATGAGAGAATCAGCAGAATACCAACAACTAAATCCAGTAAATATAACATTAACAAAAATATGAAATTCGATTCACAGAATTGCCAATGATTTTCCTGCTAAGTAACAGGAGGAGGAGGAGGAGAGCATAGACCCAAGTCTGCATCCAGTATTGAACCATTCATAATTTCGAGACACGGAATTAACTAACAGATTGGATAAATCTAAAATAACTTGAAGCAAACTGTTGAAGAGTCAATGTAAATGTTTGTTGGCTCCAATTTGAGGTCAATTATTACTTTAAAAATACATACTGTAACAGGAAAAACAAAAGCTTACATAAGAAAGGTGAAAGATATAAATTTGTGTTGTGTTTGAAATGCTAAAGACCGTCTTCTGGAATCATTGATTAATAATGTTAATATCAAATACTGTTTATTCTACACCTAATGTATGATGCAGAAACAATGACTAGGGAAAAGATGTTTCACGATCCAAAATGGTATAGGAGCTAAAAAAATTGGATGATAGCATCCTCTAAACTCACCAAATACTTCCCGCTGGTGTTTCATCAAGCCTAATGTGGTTTTGGTACATAACCATCTACAGCAAAAAGTTTCGGGTGGCAGAAGGAATGGCCAAGCGAATTCCGTCAAGTTCAGGACTTGCTACTATTTGACACCCCAGACGAGACCTAAAAAATTAAAACCATAAAATTCAATCCAAGATGAATGTCAAAAAAGTTCTTATTGCAGGTTTGTACTAAAAAAACTCACGTCTCTGTAAGCCCAAAGGCTAGATCCAACATGTCATTTTCTTCATCAGCTGGGTCCTCTAATTTATTGTAGTAGTCCACGTCCTAGAAAAGATTAGATAATTAGCAATGCATAAGAACATATTCTTGAAATTGCAAGAAAAATATTCAAAAGAACATTTGCTCTAAACATATAAGGCCAATAGTGTACCATCAGAATCACATGACATGTTGAGCAGGCAAGCGAGCCTTCGCATGCTCCTGACATGAAACAAAAAGCATACCATTAAATTTTCCAACCAGTAAAGCTACATACTGAATGGCATGAAACTAATTCATCCATGTAGTGCTAGTGCAACATCCAAGCTTATTGGTTCTAAAGTTCCAAACAAGGGGAAAAAGAAAGACACCACCACGCTCAGGAAATAAAAAAGGATGGCCTAGTGCAAAAAGCTTCCCACACTGTGATTTCTAGGGAGGATTCCATTTGTACGCAACCTTACCCTTGCTTTTTTGTAAAGATGCTGTTTCCGCGACTCAAATCCCGCCTAGGAAATAAATATATAAATAGATAAGCCACATAATAAAGTTGAGAAATTAGAGAACCTAGTTTTCTCCGATGAACTTGCTAGCCTAGCATTAACCTTTATGAGAACAGAGACTGAAACATAAATACCAAGAGACCCAAAACATTGATTAAAGAAGAAAAAGAAACAGGTGCAAAAAAAAGGACATGAAAAGCATCAAAATCCTTACCTTCAAGTTCTATATCATTTTCATGAGCTGCTTCTAACATAGACATTCCGACAGGAACCTTAATGTTCTTTTCTTCCCCATCTTTATCAACAAATGTCACATTTATCCTGCATGATATGCTTCGAGTAAGAAGAAACACAAAATTATCTGAAATTCAGATTCCAACCAGAGGAAATATAAAGCCACTTTGCATTTTCAGGAAATATGATTGGAATTCTGTCCCTAGAAGCAAACAAGTTACTGTCATAAAGTAGAAGTGATCATTTTGTTGCACCTGAAATTACAATGATAATGATATAGATGTACTGCGACATTGAATAAGCAATATAAGCAAACACAAACACAAGATCAGAGACATAAGTTCTACTATGAGTCTCTGACAGTTATTTCCCCTTCCCACACCCCATCCTGTCATCAATTTCTTTCTTCACAATCATATTCTGCACTACTCTCTATAGCTAGCATCACTGTTCTAAAAAATGGCCTAGGCGGCCCTTAGGCGCTAGGCGGTGCCTGGCCGTTCCGATTATGCATAAAAATGATTGCTAGGCGGAGTCAAGTGACTAGGCGGGTCTATGCGGTTTTAGATGGCCGCCTATGCAGTTCTAGACTTCTAGGTAGGTCAGGTGGGTCTAGGCGGCCGTCTAAACGATTCTGAGCGGGTCTGTAAGTTTTTTCCCAAATTTTTTTTTTCTAATTTTTGAATGAAAAATAAAACCACCTAACCTATCCTTCTAGGCGGTGCTAGGCGTTAGACGTTAGGCGTTCCCCCACCGTACACCTATCACCTAGCGTTTTTTAGAACATTGGATAGCATGGCTTCACAACCAAGTACTTGAGTTTGCCGCATGTCAAAGATTCATTTAACAATTGTGGGCAACTCCAAACCATGTGCAAAACATGCAAAGCATGTCACCGGAGTATTGTCTTTGACAAAGAACACATCCATGTTCCAGTGCATGTACTGCATAGCATAAACAGGATTGCAGAAACAGATCATTTACGTCATTGACAGACAGTGAAGCAATAAATTCATTATCGAAGACACCAAAAGGACAAAAAATAGTAAAAAAAAAAAAAAAATCACTGCATCTGTCTTGTATCTTAATTGACTTCCTCTTTGTGTTCTTAAGAGTTAAGATGGTATCTGAATTTCAAATCAAACAACTTACATGTCATTCTGTTCATTGCCTCCATGAGAAGCACCATTTTCAGCCGTAGTAGAAAATTGCAGATACTTCTGAAATATGAGCCCCTGGAATGCCCTAGATTCTGACTGTAATTCAATCTTTCACAATAAAGAAAATGAAATCAAATACAGTGAAAAATACAATTTCTGATTGAATAACTAATTCCAAATCCCATTCACCTTAAAAATACACTGCTTCTCCTAAGGAAAAGAAGGGGAAAGGAGGGCTCACTTCTCACCCAAAGTTTTCAACTCATCCTTACGTTGCCATTTAACCAAAATAGAAATTAATCTCCTCAATGCAACTAGTGTACCTGTTGGTCCTGTGACTCAACTACAAAGTAACCATTTCGAACCACAAATATATGAGTGCACAATCTTAAATTCTATGACTGATATACTGAGTAATCTGCAGTTTATTTTAATCCATACTGGCAAACCAGAATGTAAACTTTGTGCCCTCTAGGCTCTAGCACAGAAGCCAAAGAATACCTACAGCTTCAACCCTCTTATTTTGAGTTTTTTTCAAAGCGACTTCCATTGTCTCTTACCTATCTATCTATCACTAGGCCATTGAGGAAAATTGGACCATGTTATTTCAGTGATTCTTTAAAGAAGAAACAAAAGGAGAATATTCAGAAGCCAAAAACATAATATTGTTTCGCGTTGAAGAGAAAAGTAAAAGATTTTTTTATTCCTCTTTTTTGATTCGCAAGACAATTCTAGATTTTTTTGTCTTAAGCTCCACAATGCAGATTCAATATCTGAACAATGCACATTACAGAAGTTATGACAACCACTATCCATATTTCTGATTAGTTTCCTTGGTTTAAAGTTCGATTATTTTGGCAGGAACTGTGAAAATCACAGATGAGAATCACACAGCCGTCATTATAATCACTCGCGAGTCGCGACTTGTGAGAACAGAAAATTCACATGAACCAAAATTGTATCGGTAATAACTGAAAACAATATGCTTAGGTTTTGCGATAAAAACAAAGAATACAAACCAAGGGTCGCCAGTGTTGACGTGTAAATCCCATCCGATATATAGATGTACATCCACCTGCCAAGAAGGAATCATTTGAGAATGAAACTGATTAAACTACAAAGTCAATTGTTCACTTTTCTTCTACTTTTGAAGGGAAAAAAATGTTATTTTTTTTAATAGCCATGTTCATATAAAAGAAAATAAACAGCTAATAAAAGTTACAGATGGATCATTGAAGGCACACATACCTCTTGAGAGCTCTTTCACCATAAGAGCTCCAACTCTTAAAATCCGAGGAATTAACATAGCTGAAGCATTTTGAGAAAATAAAATTAATAATTATCTAAGACATTATATGATTACAAAGCATAATGATAATAGAAATGAATTCGTGGCAATACAAAGACAGTTACAAAAACACCATTAAGAAAAAGTACGTACAACATTCAAGATGCCAGAAGCTAAGAGAAAGCTTTAAGAGCCAGAGCAAGTAAAAGTTTACCTAACAATTCGGAGAGGTCGAAGGAGGCGAGCTTCAGAGCCTCAGTTCAAGTGTTTGATTAAAAAACTTTCTCGACTCTTCAAGAGATCAAAATAGGCCTAAAACGGTCGCGTTTTTGGGTTAATTAGCCACTCCTTTACCGCAAAAGGAAAATATCACACAAGGCCCCCGTGTTTTTTATAATCGGGTTGGTCCGGGCCTCCGCTAAAATTACACATCTAATAATTCACATTCAGTTAAAAGATATAAGATTTTTTCCTCTTTATATACTCTTACCGTCCACATAAAGTTTAGGCATAATATTTTCTGATAAATAAAACTTAAATTTAATTTTTTATTGAACTTGGGTAGTAAACTAAATAAAATTACTTAAAACTCATCGGTCATTTACTTGGGGGCCAAAAGGTCTGATACAAATTATTAAGAAAATGACAATTAAACCCGAGAAATGGATATTAAAACTTCTATTTTATTTTTATTTAAAAAAAAAAAGTACATACCAGTTCCTATTTCTTAATAAATTTTGTTAATTTAGATGGAAATATATGTGATATAATATATTTATTATGTGAGTTTCACTATATACACTAATTGTTATATTTATCCTTTAAGGAGCGTGGTTGAATAATTTTAAGTAATTCTATTTAATTTATTAAATGGTTCGAATCTTTGAAATGTAAGGAGATAAAAATTAAATATAAATTTTATGCATTTTTTACCTTAAATAAAATAGAAATTTGTTAAAAAATCATATTTCTTATCACTTATTATTAAAAAAAAAACGTTATCTCTAAACTTGTTTCATCTTTATTCTTAAGATTTTAAATTTTATTCATCTTTAATAAATTTTTTTTATTATTTAATCATTTTAACCTAATTTTTTCCTCTTTTACTCTTATAAAGTAAAAATAAAATAAAAAATTTATTGTTCACATGAAAATTTATTATTAAAATTATGTTTTGACTTTAAAAAAATGATGTGCAAGCCTAAATAAATTTTAATCTATTATCTCCTTTTTGGGCATTGTTTTTTAAAATCACATAATTTTATTTTAAATATATATAAAATATTAATTTTTCTTTGTTTTTTTTTTTTGTGTGCGGATCAAATTACTTATAATCACATTGTGACTGTATCTAAACAAATAAACACTCATACACACGCTTAATTGACAGTCATTTTATGACTATAGGTAAAAAAAAATACAGTTACAATGTAACTGATGTCACAAATGTGATTTTTCTCAATATACTTAATAGTCGGTAATATGACAGAGGGCTGAAAATGTGACTGAGATAATTAATATAAATGAGATCACAATTGTGACTAAAGGTCGACTCACAATTATGATTGTGCTTGAAATGCATGAGGGTTAGAAATATGATTGAGGTAACTAATGCGACTGAGAATCGGCAATATGACTGAGGTCACAATTATAAATGTGCTCAATATGAATGAGGGTTGACAACGTGATCAAGATAACATATATGACAAAGGATCGGCAATGTGACTGATATAACTAATGTGATTGATGTCATAAATGTAACCAAGAGTCGGCAATGTGACTATGACTGAGGGTCTAAGGAAACTAATGTGACTGAGATCACAAATGTGATTGATGGTCGGTAATGTAACTAATGTTACAATTGTGACCGTGCTCAATGTGACTGAGGGTTGCTAATATGACTGAAGTCACAAATATGACTGAGGTACACCCATGATTAAATTTTCAATCACCTAAGTAATATTCACATTGTGACTTTGGGTAAAAATATAATTATGACTCAGTTTTTTGTGACTTAAGTAAACTGTTATTGTGTATTTGCTCAATGTGACTGAGGGTTAGCAATGTGATTGATATAAATAATATGATTGGAGGTAAGCAATGTGAATACATCAAATATAACATATTTTTTAATCATCAATGTAATTAAGGTAAAAATGTGACTATAACATATGTCAATATGAAATATGTGTGATGCAACAACTTTAGGGCTAATTTCGACCTTACATAAATTTGAATTTGTGAGAGATTTGTTGATGAAAGTTGTATGTATATATGTCAAGTGTATGGACACTACAAGAAAAAACAAATTTAGCGACAGAAAGTAGCAACGGAACAATCCGTTTCAAACTTTAGAAACGGAATAGCGACGGAATTGAAATGGATTAAATCAACAGCTACGGAATTTAACGACGGGACAAAATTTCGTAACTAATCGTGGCGGGAATAAAATTGCGGGAACAACAGCGATGGAATAGCGACAAATTTTATAATCTGTCTCTATATATTGAAATGGAATTGTGACAGAATTCGTATTCCGTCGCTAACTATATCGACGGAATTAGTATTCCGTCTCTATATAGAGACGGAACGAAATTCTGTCGCTAACTATAGCGACAGAATTCGTATTCCGTCGCTAAATATAGAGACGGAATTTATTCTGTCGCTAAATATAGCGACGAAATTAGTATTTCGTCTCTAATATTACGACGGAATTTAGTCCGTCGATAAATATAGCGACGAAATAGTATTCCGTCGCTATAGATTGCGACGGAATATGAATTTCGTCTCTAAATATTGCGAGGGAATACTAATTTCGTTGCTAATATTACGACGAAATACTATATTCCGTCGCTAATATTGCGACATAATTTCATTTCCGTCTCTATTTTGCGACGGAAATAAAATTTCGTCGCTAAGTTTTCTTAAATAAGCATTTCTTTTTTCCCCGTCACTCGTCACTCGTTTTCCCTCTCACTCAAAATCCCTAAATCTCTCAAATTCACCACACCATCTCTCAATCTCACTCTCACTCTCCGTCATCAGATCTCCCTCTAAATCTCAGGTAAACTTGATCCATCTTTTTTTTCCATTTTTTTACTGCACGGTTTATTCTGCTTTGATGGTTGCTTATTTGTTTGTTTACTGCAATGTTTATTCTGCTTTGATGGTTGCTTATTTGCTTGTTTACTGCACGATTTATTCTGCTTTGATGGTTGCTTCTTTGCTTGTTTACTGCACGGTTGATTCTTCTATTGATGGTTGCTTCTTTGTTTACTGCTCGATTGCTTCTTTATTTTTATGGTCAGTGCTGGGCTTTGCTTAGGGTTTATTGGGTTTGAATGTGCCGAGAGATGAGAGAGTGAGGAGTGTTTAGGTTTTTTGGTTATTTGTTTTGTGATTTTTTTGTGAAGTGCCGTGAGGATTCAGAAGGGAGAGAAGGGCGTGAGTCGAGAGCTATTGATGCCTTGTTCGTGCTTAGCATTTGAGAGAGAGGGGGGTCTGTTCGATTAATTCACTAGATCGACTTCATAATTCTGATTTTCTTTAGCCTACTTTAGCTTCCGTAACTTTTTCTCACGATATTTGGTTTTGGTGCTTGTTTTTCTAGGTTGAATGTCCAAAATATCCTGGGTTTTGTATAACAAGTCAGAGAAATGAATATCCGTTCATTGAGATATTTCACAATCCAGAACAGGTATTGTGATTCCTACCTGCATTTGAATGTTCAACCTTTCGTTTATTGATCGTCTCGGCCTCACATCTTTGCCTCTATCAACAATCAACTGGTTGAAAATGATCAAAGTGGCTTATTTAGAATGGAGGAATAATTGATCTCGAAAGTAAATAAACTTGTCACTTTAAATGCCAATGTCAACAAAATTTAATTTTCTTTTGGATGAAGAAAGTTTTTGAATAAGAAACTTTTGTGCTGTATGTATCTTATGAAATCGAGATCATATAACTTTCTTTAGTATTTGAAGTCATGCATGTGTTGAGTTCTTGAATTTTAATTTTTGATTTGTTCTCACACAAGCAGAGACTTGTAATCTGTGTGACTGTAATTTTTGCTTACTCATCTCAGCTTGTCATCCATGCATGTCATTTTCAGATTGTCTTGTTGAAAATCTTTGCCTTTTTATTTTCTGCTTAATTTCACTTGAGCATTCAGTGATCGATTTACCTTTTCCATGCAGGCAAGTGCCCGAGAAAGGGGTGCTGATCCAAATATAACAAAGTACTCCGTTAAAGTTCTACCGGTGAGTTCTAGAGCTTATTTTTTCCATTTCCTTTATTAAGTTAGTATCTAATAGGTTCTATAACCTCTTAATATTTTTTTTTCTATTTTGTACCCAAGTTTTGCCTTTACCCCACCATGTAAATCTTTTGAAGGACCACACATTTTCTTCTTAGATAACAAGTCTGTGTTCATAGGTGTTTGAGTTCCTCAAAGTTCTGTTGCAACATCTTTTGAACTTTCTTTTATTTCCATATGTTTTATTTTTGTTTACCTGAGTGTAATATTATTTCTTGTTCTGAATTCCCAATACATACATTGAGTTCATGTATTATACATTGAATTTGTTCTGTGTTGTTCTATTCAGTTGATTTTGAGTCACCGCTCTATTTTATAATATGTGTTTATTTGTTTTTCCCACAATAATTTGTTTTTAAAGAAGATGAGTGTGTCAGACAGTTTCTTGATTTCAAAAGCGTTATATGGCTGGTTAAATTTTGTGTTCCTGTTATTTGAAGATACAACAGTTGCTGATATATGTGCTGGAATGTGTGATTGGTTTGATTTTGTTGATAGATCTAGGTTTCAACCTGGATATCATAGTGCTATGGTTCAAAAAGATTGTGATATATATGGTAGTTTTGCTTCTATCTATTGTTGCAGTCATGTTGATTAGACTGTAACGGAAGTAGTTTCATTACTTATTCAATTGCACTACTTTCATGGAGGGATTCGATTACATTTTTTGGTTTACATTGCCGAGTGGTTTAGGGAGATTGAATTGGTGTGCCGAATGTGCCGATGGTTTATTTGTTCTATTATGTCTATTCTATTGTATGCCAAGAGTTGAGTTTAATTAACTCTGTCATAACTTTTTCCAATAAAGTCACCATTTATATTTTCATCAGTTGCCAGCATCACATACAACTGTAGTGAAATATAAGATGAGATCAGATCGGCAGTGGATCAATGCTAGGTTAAAAGATGGGTATTTGACAAATGAGTTTATTGCGAGTATTGAGGAGTTTACCCAGTTAGCAGAAAGTCATCCTACATTTATGGACGGAATGAAAATTAAGTGTCCATATAACCAACGTATGTGTCAAAATCGAAGTTTTTATGACCCTGATATTGTGAGACTCCATCTTGCGAAATATGGATTTGTACCAAACTATTATATATGGTATAAACATGGGGAGACTAAACAACGAGATATCTCGGAACATGATATTAGTCAAAGTCTAGAAGTCGAGTATACTCAAGTGAACAACGCAATTCAAGAAATGGTATTGGATGCTGCATGATCTACTTTCAATCAAAATGATAGTTAAGAGACTCCAAATACCGCGACACGAAAACTTTATGACATGCTTCGAGCATCAGAGCATGAGATTTGGCATGGAAACCCATACGGGCATTTGCAATTATCAGCGGTGGCTAGACTCCTTAATTTGAAGGCGGAACATCATTTTTCGGAAAGGTGTTACGACGATATTTGTCAAGTTATTCATGAAATGATTCCAGAGGACAATGTACTGACTGATAACTTTTATAGCACAAAGAAGTTAATTGAAGGCTTGGGTCTAGACCCGGCCGGCGGTTCGGTTCCGGTTCGGAACCGAACCGGCCGGTTACCGGTTCCACAAGTGTGGAACCGGAACCGAAAATCGAACCGGAACCGAACCGTTCGGTTCCGGTTCGGTTCGGTTCCTTTTTTATTTTTTTCTTAATTAATTAAAATAAAAAAATGAGATTAAATTTATAAAAAAAAAATTTATTACATTGAAGAGCTTGAGCTTAAATTTTTAAAAATTTAAGTTGCCTACGTATCCTCCAAGGGTGAGAGGAATCAAAGCTCACGTAGTTCCATTACAAGTTTTAGTCTTTTAGACATATCCCCTTTGTAAATTATAATTTTACAATTATCAATCATCATTATCGGTTGATCCTTCGGCTCCGGTTCCGCTTGCACTTGTTGCAGAAGCATTATCGAACAAATCTTCACAATCATCGGGGGCATCTTCTTGTTGTCTCAGATCAGCTCGAGTCCAATCATCCTTCGGCTCCGGTTCCGCTTGCACTTCTAGAGTCCAATAACAGAATTATAGAAAATGAGAGAGTTGAGAATTTGGTGTGATGAAATTATGAAAAATGAATCCTATTTATAGAATTTTAGAATTTTTTTGATACCAAAAATGCCCCTAAATATAACCGTTTTATTACAGTTATTAGGGGTACATTAGTAATTTTTATTTTATATAATAAAAATATAAATTTTTTTATTTATTTATTTTTTGGCAGGGAGCCAAACGGCTCCCTGCATCCCCCAACGGCACTAGCCGTTGGGGGAAATTTGGCCCCCAACGGCTAGTAGCTGTTGGGGGTCGTAGGGTTCCTGTTGGAACCCTACGGTTCCAACAGGAACCCGACGGTTCCAACCGGAACCGTACGGTTCCGGTTGGAACCGTCCGAACCGGTGGAACCGTACGGTTCCATCGGTTCGGACCGGTTCGAGTTGGGGTGGAACCCCAACCGAACCGGTCCCATTCCGGTTCGGTTCCGGAACCGGTTGGAACCGGAACCTTCCGGTTCCAACCGGTTCGGTTCCGGTTCCGAACCGGAACCGTGGCCGGGTCTACTTGGGTCTACCAGTAGAAAAAATTCACTGTTGTAATAATGGTTGCATGATATATTGGATTGATGATATTGACCTAACAAGTTGCAAGTTCTGTAACCACCCTCGGTATAAGAAACAGAGACGAGGATCAGCAAAGCACAAAATAAATGTTCCTTACAAGAAAATGTATTATTTTCCACTTACACCTCGTTTGCAGAGATTGTATGCTTCTAATGCCACTGCTAAGGACATGAGGTGGCTTGTCGAGCATGATACTGAAGAGGGTGGTGTCATGAGGCATTGCTCAGACTCCCCAGCCTGTAAACATTTTAATAAGATGTATCCATCTTTTGGAGCTGAAACTCGAAATGTTAGGCTGGGTCTTTGCACTGATGGATTTCAACCATTTGGACAAACGGGGCAACAGTACTCTTCATGGCCAGTGATAGTGACGCCATACAATTTGCCACGATGGATGTGTATGAAAGATGAATACATGTTTTGTCTGTAATAGTGCCTGGGCCGAGAAACCCTAAAGAGAAGTTGGATGTGTTTTTGCAACCTTTGATTGCTGAGTTGAAAGAATTGTGGGAGGTGGGGGTAAACACATATGATCTCTACAATAAACAGAATTTTCAGATGCGAGCTTCACTGTTGTGGACTATCAGTGATTTTCCTGCATATTCTATGTTGTCAGGGTGGAGTACTGCAGGGAAGTTATTGACCGGCGTAAACACACACGTATAACGCAAGCGCACGTATCGTTCAAGTAGTATAAAAATATCGATCCCACGAGGACTTAATATCTAATCTATTAATTTTATGAAGTCAAATGATTACTAGTATCTAACAGGTTGTTTGATTGATTTGAAATGGTGACAATTCTAAATTTAAAAACAAGTAAATAAAATTGTTCGAAAGTAGGTTTTAAGAAAATTCAATATTAAAAACTATCTAGGGTTGTGATTTCTTCCAATATCATTTTAAAGATGAAGTGGTTATTTTATGTTTGTGTAATAAATCGGTTTACTAACATGGAACACTAAATTATGCAAAAGCCTATGTCGATGGTCAGACGCAAATACCCAGTTTAACCCAATTGAACCATATGTCTATGTCAACCAAATTATCTGGATTCATTAAGTTTAAGTTCCAATTATGGCTACCCCCGCCCGACAGGTATATGTCTATCCTGTAAGGAAATCTATTAAAGGGTTATCTATCCTCAAGGAAGATCGTGGGCTATTAAGTCTAAGGCTGAAACCTAAAATCCCCATGTCTAGTTCATTTTAGATTTACCACATCAATCTTATTGGTGATCAGACAACAAGAAGCATTAAGCTTAAGACTTAATAAGTAAACCTTTAATTACCCAAACTATAATTTAACCCTTTATAAACCGGTGATATTGGATTTCATCACAACCCCAGATAATTGGCTTAGTTACGACACATATTTACGGGTAGTAAAAAAAACTTAAATAAAATAAAAGACATAAAGTAAAATACTGAAAATTAAATGCTGAAAGTAAATGCTGAAAAGTAAATTGCTTAAAAAGTAAATTGCTGAAATGTAAATTGCTGAAAAGTAAATAAAGTAAAATTACAATAAAAGAAAATGCTGAGGTAAAAGGATCATACTTTTATTACTTTTATTTTAGATATCTCCCTTAATATAATATATTAACTTTGCATGATAATTACCAACCATCCATATAGGCGGTATCCAGATTAATTCAAATTAATAATTAATTACCAACCGACCAATCAGGCGGTATCCAGTTTAGTCAGGTTAAAACCAATTTAAATAATTACCAACCGACCAATATGGCGGTATCCTCGTTAAGTCAGGTTTTAACTAGTTTATATATTATAATTAAGGGAGATTAATCTAAATATTAGTAATAAAGTTTTACCTTTTACCCCAGCAAAGGGGAGTTACCTCCTCATTACTGAAAAGTAAAAACTGAAAAATTAAAGAAAGAAAAATACTGTGCGTAAAAGTAAATTGCGGAAAGTAAAAACTGAAAAGTAAAGAAAAGAAAGTGCGAAACTGAAAATTAATTACTGAAAACTAAAAATAAACAAACTAGATACAATCTTCTTATTTATTCATTAAGAATTTCAAAGAAGAAAGTATGAATATTACAAATGAAATGGCTTGGTATTTATAGGCAAAATTTTGCCACCATCAAATCATCCATCAAATTATCCACCAAATCCATTATTAATTTCTCCACTAATTACTCCACCAAATCCATAATTGCTCCACTAATTGCTTATCTTGTTTGGTGTTGATTTGATAATTTTTATTAATTATTAATTAATTAATATTTTGCTTTGAAAATGATTGATAATGACTTTTAATAATTACACTCCACACACTTCTGGATGGTTCATCCATTTCGGTCATGAAATCTTCAGAATTTGAAAATATGTTCTCTTTCAAAGTTGTATATCTTTGAGTCTTCTTTAATCTGGAACTTGAATCAGCTCAATCCGATATCTGAGTAAACAGTTATGCCCAAAATACGATAGATGCGCAAAACTGGAATTTCCAAAACTGCACTTCGTCAAAACGCCCTTTCAAGTTTCCAATCTCCAAAATTAAAATATCAAGTCCAATAATTGCCTTATTTGACCCATATTTCGTCCTAAATGATTTCGTTAAGACCCGATATTATTTTATCTGCAAAATAAACTAAAACACATCAAAACGTTCATCAAACCCGAGAAACTAAACAAAATATTAAGTAAAAGGGGCGATAAAAATTGATATATTTTCCGCTCATCGGTTATCTTGTCCCTATTGCATGGATGATTCAGAAGCATTTACTTTGACAAAAGGTGGAAAGACTTCATGGTTTGACAACCATCACAAGTTCTTACCGTCAGAGCATCCATTTCTAAGAAACAAGAGGTGGTTCATGAAATGGTGTGCAGTACATAAAGTGGCACAACATGTGAAGTAGGGTTTTGAGATCTTAGAGCAGATTGAAGGATATGGATTGAAAAAGGTTACAGAACTTGATGCTGATCATAATAATGCTCGAATAGTTAGGAACTGCAGGTGTGGTTGGAAGAAACGAAGCATATTTTGGGATTTGCCTTATTGGAAAACATTACTAATTCGACATAATTTAGATGTCATGCACATTGAGAATAAGGAAACAAACAAGCGGCAATTTCCATAATAACATACACTGCCTAAGTTATGGAATATTTTAAACTTAGCAGTGCCTCCCACTATTTTTACGTAATGCCGTAATCCCCAACGGAAAGACGAGAATTCAATAATTAAATCGAATTCCATAATGCGAAGAGGACCCCATGAATATATTTCGACTCATAGCAGATGCACGGTCTCGCCGACGTATATTCACAGGTAGACAACTAATTGTCAATCACTCACTAGTGACTCCAAGGTTCCGGTCCTGGCCGTTTCTCGTTGTTGCTGCGAAGGCAGGCCCACAAGGAGACGTACCAAGGTTAAACTTGTCAATGATAAACTCAAGTTACTTGCGTAACCCTGACAGCTATGGCACGTTCAGGATTCCGCTTTCGCTTGAATTTATCTAGTATCTAATATACATTCGGCATAAATAAATTTCTATCAGCTACACCCTCACAGCAGAGGCACGGTCTCGGATGTAGTCAACAAAAAGATATTTATAAACCGTATTGACAAGACGGACCAAGAAACAAGTATTCCAAATACTAGTTACTATAAAACCTTATTAAGCGGGGATATTCCATTAAGTGTCATACACTCTAAATCTAATCAAATTAGATTATAACATGCATGTATAAAGTCAAGAAAACATGATTAAATATTGAATAAAACAAGCTAATCATTTTATGGAGGCCTAGAATCAGACTCACTCTGATACCATTTTGTATGGGTTTTAGGGGGAATATCCGGTAACGCAGCAGAAGCGACGGAAGATTGTATCTTCCGATTTCAAAACTTTTTCTCGGATTAATTAAATAAACATATTTATTTAATTATCCAATAATCAAATTATGAAATAAAATTTAATAAATCATATTTAAGTGAATTTACCGAATTACCCTTACACTTGGTATTTTGTCCATTTTAGTCCGAAATTGATCAAATCAATTTTGAATGATTCTAAATCATTTCTAAGATGGACTTAGCATGTTCAAAACATCAAAACACCAAAGGCAACATAAATCCCAAATTTTGACCATTTGGCCGAATGCCCATTAGGGTGCCATATTGTGCACTTTGTCATTTCATGCTTCAAAACACATCAAGATGTAATCCAATCAACATGAAACTTTATATGCATCATATACACAACATATATGAAAAGCCCCAAATTTGGAAGTGGTCTTAAACCCTAATTTTTCAATTTCATCAAATTGGACAAATTAGACCAAATTGGTTAAATCCAATACTTCAATCATGTTTCTTCCATCCAAATCAAGTCTCAACACAATGAAACAACTATAGAACAATTCTAGGTCATTTAGAGTGGGTCAATAACTCTAGAATGGCAACAAGGTTCTAAAACCTTAAAAGAATGCTTATTACTACACTAGTAATAAACTTCCAACATCATACATGCAAATCACCTTCATCAAACTTTTATCCATCAAAAGTACAAAGAATAAAGAATAGAAAAACTCAAGAACATCACAAGATGTTGCCCACAACAAGAGGAACAAATTACTCTCTAATGGAAGGTTGGAAATACTTACTAAAATCCAAGCTTTTCCTTGTTTTTCTTTTCTTTTCTCTCTACCTTCTTTGCCTTGTTTTAATGGAGTTTTGATAAAGTGAAAAGGTTCCTTAAACCCTAAAATTAAATGAAACAATATATACTTGCCCAAATGAAGGCCTTGGCCGAATTTGGCCTAAAGGAAATGCAAGTTATACTAGTTTCATTTCAATTTCATTTGCCAAGTTGATAAAATGATCATTACATTTTAATGACAATTTCAACTTAGTCAACAATGGCAACATGAAAAATATAACCATTATATTCAATTAGGGTCATGGCTGAAATTTAGCAAAAAATTAAAGGAAAAAGATATTTTCATTTTTCAAACAATTTAAATAAATATCTTAAGAAGTCAAAATCAATTTGACAACCATTTCCTTTAATGTATAAGTCAACAATTGCAACTTATAATCATTTCCTAACTTTATCATTTGGTGAGATATTTATATTTTAATTATATTAATCATTTAACAATTAAATAATTAATTAATTAATTAAATACAAATATCTCAAATATATGTATTATATTTACTTTAAATATCTCAAATACATATATTAATGATATATGTCAAATACATTTATTTGATAATTTATTAATGTGTATTTAATAATATCATATATTAAATACAAATACACATTAATTAGGAAATGACGGTTCGGCCCGTTCGCATGTATTTTTCGTTTAACGTTTAAACGATTTATAAATAATCATCATTATTCATAAAAGTTGCCCTAGTGCTCTACGAGTATGTTTCATTATTGAGACTCTCTAGATTCGGGTATATCCGTCACGAAATCCAATTTCATGTGCATAATCTATCCACCCGTAGATTATGACGATCACGGATAAACTAGCTGAATCATACAGGTCGAGGTCATTGCATACGTATAATCTCTCCGTCACAGGTATCCAGATAATCCCAGAGATATAGATGTAAACGTCAAATCTCTATATGTATTATCTCGTCGACGTATCTATTAGCAATCTCTAAATAACACTCGGAACTTACTTCCGATGTATACTGTGGCCACAGATTTAACAGACTGCTAATAATATATGGACTACATATGCTCTGTACACAGAACTGACGGATCCTATCTTGACACACACAGGATATCCTGAGGATCGATCCACACCCAACGAACAGGCGGAGGTCTGATCTAAATAGTTCGGTGACGTGACTGCCATCTAAGTGTGGATGATGTCTCATAGATCCACAGTAGTGTCTCAAGTCGAATGACCACTATGCTACTCAACCCGAGAAGATTCTTATTGACGTGGATGTACCATCCATTAAGAATCTTCGGTGAGCCGTTCAGTGTTTATCCACTATAAACACCTACACGTCTATACGAGTATCCATAGACTCATGGTTCATTGGGATAAACCATCGGACCAAGTCTCGATATACGACATGTACTGGTCTCAACGATTTGACTAACCGACCCGTGTTAGCAAATCTTGACCAGGAACTATGTTTGATAATATTCATATAGCAGTGACACTTCCCAATGTCAATTACAAACTAACTTTGTAACTGTGTACTGCATTATATATTATCGGGCCTTTGTCTAATATATACATATCACTAAACCACATTTAGTTTCAATCTAATCGTAATCAGATTGAATACGTATATAAGAACAAGAGGTGCAACCATAAATAAGTAATATTATGGAATAAAGGGATGTTCGTATTCATGAATCAAACATAAATACGGTCCGGATTGGCGCTCTGAGCACCAACCCCAACACCCCTTGCAGTGGATGTTTGAAATTTATGAGTCTAATTCAACCCAAAAACTAGTTTGAGAGTTTATGATTGTCTTATGCTCTCATACAGTTCCCTCGTGAATGTATTGAAATTCATGGGGTTTAACTCAATCTAAAAGCTAGCTTGAGAGTTTAGGATTGTCTTATGATTATATTTTAACACCAAGATCACTTCTCGACTCATGTGGGATATTTTCCTCAATACTGTTGATGTGTTAAATTCATGGACCTAACTCAACCTAAAAGCTAGTTTGAGAGTTTATGGTTGTCTTATGCTCTCATACAATTCCTCTTGTTGTTGATGTGTTGAAATTCATGAGTTTAACTTAACTCAAAATCTAATTTGAGAGTTTAGGGTTTTTTTATGCTTATATTTTGATTTCAAGATCACTGCTCAGCTCATATGGGATATTTTTCTCAACACTCTTCCACCCGTGTGAGATATTTTCTTAGACACTCTTCATCATGTGCATGCCGGTCTTTTATTGGTCCGTGTCACGTGAGTAGATAGTATCAGCCCATTTGTTCATGAGATTTTTCCCTGGTTCGTATCACGTAGTTAAATAGAGTCAGCCTACTCGTTCATGAAATTCATGAACCTAACTCAACCTTAAGATATTTTTAAGCTAAGATCACTTCTCAGCTCGCATAAGATATTTCATCATCAGGTGTAGAATGGCAAAAGCCAGCTGTCAACCGTGGAGCAGTGGAGGTTTTTAGAGCAGCCGCAGCATAAGATTTCAAGTTTCTTTGTAAAGTTCATTAGGCATAATTTTTTGGGCCTATCCCATAAGTTGTAATAGTTGCTCTTTCTGGTTTGTTTCATTTCCATCGTTGAACTATTTTTATCTTCTAAACTTTTATCGAAATAAAGAAATGCATCTAGTCCAAAATTAATGCGGCTTCTCTTTTTTGCTTAATGCTGTTTTATCTATATCTAAAATCAAAATTACTTATTTATTTAAACTACATATAGTCTTCGCAGTCAATCTATCATAAGAATATTGGTCTCAGCATTTGTGTATTTTTGGAAATATTGGAAACTCTGTTACCAATGTACCAAATTTAGGTTTAATCGGAACATGAAAAATTTTGGTTGCCCCAGGCTCTAACAAGGAAATACACCTTAAGGAATCAAATTCATGACTTGATAACGAAATCTTAAGTCATTTGTCACCAATCCATGTTAGGGGATTGTAGGCTGAAGCTGGCACGTAAGTAAAGTGAAATTGAGAATATTTATTAGTTCAGGAGGCGTTGTCTACCATATAATAAATAATTAGGAGGCTTAGCCTACCATATAACAATACAATAATAATTAGGAGGCTTAGCCTACCATAAATATTATCAATAAAATAAAGCAATGAGACACAGATTTAACGTGGTAAAACCATCAATGTGAGGGAAACATCCACAGATAAAAGTAGAAGGATTTCACTATGGTAGAAAGAATTTTACAACCTCACTCTAAACTCAATAAGTGAACAATCTCACACTCTCTTAGAATAGGAGAATTACAACCCTCTCACAAAATTTTAAGAAAAAACTATATTTTCTCTTTTAGAATACAGAAGATTTGGTTGAGAATGTGATGAAGAAAATAATGAAATGAAGCCTCTATTTATAGGCATGAAATTCACTGTGTAAATAGTGAATTCTAATTTTTTATTATTTTCTTTTAAACAAGTGGGACTCACCTAAAATATTTAATTAATTTTTTCTTTGATCATTTACACCTTTCGGTGCAAATGATTAACAGCTCAACAATTCTCCCACTTGGAAACATGATTGAGAACCAATCAGTTTCCACACCATCATTTCTATTTTGCCGTCTTCAAGCTGCTTACGTTTCTGCTAAGTCATAAGAGGATCTACACCATACAAACTTTTCTACATTGATAGGCTTGGTCATTACGTCTGCAAGGTTCTCAGTGGTGTGTACTTTCAATAATTCCACAATGTCTTGTTCCACTACTTCACGAACAAAATGGTATTGTACCCCTATATGCTTCGTTCTTGAATGAAAGGCTGGATTCTTTGCAATATACAAAGCACTATGACTGTCACAAAACAAATGAATCTTCTCTATTTGTGCCTGAGCTCCTCTAATAACCTTTGAAACCAAATAGTTGTTAGTCTCTAAGACATGTCACAAGATCCTAAACATGATTATATGTGTGAAATAACAAGAAAAGTGGCGGAATCACTTACATTATTATATGTAGAAATTTCGAAATTTCCTCTTTGGTTGAAGCTCCAAGCTTGTTGTTATGTTGTTTATTCCTTGGGTGAGTTTCCCTATCACATAATTTGACTCCTCCAAGTGCTAGCTATGTAGAAATTTTGAAGCAAAATTTCACTACCATGGAGAGAAGAATTCGGCCAAGGTGGTGAGAAAGAGGGAGTTCCAAAACTTGACGGTTGTGTGTTAAAGCATCAAATTAATTAAGCCAACTACTTACATCAACATTTGACCTTTGATATAAGTCATGTGGTCCCACTACATTTTAAATTCAAAATTTGAGTTGGCTTCTTCAACACACAACTTGATTTGGGCCCACCAAAGTCAAAGATATTTTGTGTTCCCAAAACACAAAAAGACACACACAAAGTCACAATCAATTTTATCGGGTTCGTTTAATTCCGATTAAACGAATTTACCGTCGCGCCATAATTAAATCCAATTTAATTAAATAATTATGCCTTGCAAAATTATTACGATAGTCGCTTTCGAATTAATTCTAAATTAATTCGTTCGTTTGTATTGAAATCTGATTTCAATTAATATATCCGATATATTATTTTAGCCACAAATAAATAAATTAAATAGAAAAATCCAATTTAACTATTAAATTTATTCTATCGATTAATTCTAAATTAATCGCGTTCTCTCTTCTATACGAAGTTAATCCTAGATTAATTCTTGCCGCAATTAATCTCAGATTAATTCTTGCCGCAATTAATCCCAGATTAATTTTATCTCTCATTAATTAATCCCAAATTAATTCTATCTGAGTCAAATGTCATTGGTGAATCTTTGGGAAGCGACCCAAGAGATTCCTGGACATGTTGGCAGTAAATACGGTTATCAGACTATCCGAACACGTGCATACCCCGTACCATGTTCTCACTGATTTACAAGACATGGTTGGCTTCTAGCAAAGCACCGTGCCTAGCCAATTCTCCAGAAATATTTGCCGAGGAATATCATATGTATCAGACGTAGTAATACAAATATTATGTAATACGTAATACGATCCAGTATCAGATGTCACATGCTAGGCCTAGGGTTGGCTCTGTGTCTGCCCCGTACGAAGCATATATCGGATCCTAAGTAACTAATCTCTGTAATCGGGAAGTCATGACCTAGTCATACTATCCCGATAGCTGCAGCTTTAAGAGTACTAGTTTCGTATCTTGTGTGACCATCATCTCCATATGACTGAAGTGATACTCCCATCTTGACATCACATACAATACACTACGATTCTCAGTAAACCCAATACATGCGTACACAAAACCTGTTAAAATTCCAGATGACCAATACTAAAGTAAACTGATTGTCGCAAGTAATAGCTACGTAAGTCTCAGGTTAAAGATCACATACACCTACCCTGATTCAGATTCCTATAGACGCATAGTCATATTATCAATGGGATTCTGAATGGGTCTATCCAGAGAAAACTGTTCCTGGTCCAACGACTAACAAAACCTCTTATTACACTTGCATAAGTATCCAATACCTAAATATATAAGAACTATGTCGTTAAGCTTCCATAACGCTCACAAGTGTAATACTAGTCTATTCTGCATTATTAATGTCCAGTCTCGATAATACTTTGACTATGGATATTTAATGATTAAACCTGGATTAATACTGCCTCATATCTTATCAATCTAATTTAACCATATGGACTTTTATCATTAATATATATCCAAGTAATCTAGTTACAATAATGATAAAATAGCAATTTCCTTTTGTTACATAGATAATTTGTACAAAAACACAATGTTCTTTACAAATAGTGATGCTATAAGTCATAATTGTCCAGCAATAGCTTCCTTGCAAGCTTGTGTAGCTGCCATGTATTCAAATTTTGTTGTAGACAAAGCCGCAACACTCTGTAACTTGGATACCCAGCTCACTGCTCCTCCTGTAAGTACAAACACATAACATGTGGTGGATTTTCTTTTGTCAATATCTCATGTAAAATTTGAATCCACGTAGGCTTTGACGATTAAGTCTAATCCTCCATAACATAATGCAGCATCTGAGGTTCCTTTGATATATCTAAGGATACTCTTAACAGAATTCCAATGCTCTCTACCAGGATTCGCCATAAAATGACTTATCGCTCCCACTGCTTGTGCAATGTCTGGTCTTGTACAAATCATGGTGTACATTAAGCTTCCCACTGCTGATGCATACGGTACTCGAGACATCTCTTTCCTCTCAGCTTCATTGCTAGGACATATAAAAGATGATAACTTGAAATTAACAGGAAGTGGGGTAGAAATTGGCTTACAATCTTCCATGTCGAACTGCCGTAAGATTTTCTTCAAGTAATTTTTCTGAGAAAGCCAAATCTTCATGTTATTTCTGTCTCGGTGTATTTGCATCCTTAGAATCTTATTTGTTGGTCCCATATCCTTCATGTCAAACTCCCTAGCTAACTGTGCCTTTAATTCTTGGACTCAATCTTTGTTAGGGTCTGCTACTAATATGTCGTCCACATACAACATCAAAATAATGAAATCATCATTTCCAAACCTCTTGTAATATGTACAATGGTCTGAACTGAGTCTATTGTATCCAAGGAAAATAATGAAGGAATCAAATCTCTTATACCAACATCTCGACGCCTGTTTGAGACCATATAGAGATTTATTCAACCTGCAAACCAAGTTCTCCTTATCTATTTTAGCAAAACCTTCTGGTTTGAGCATATAAATTTCTTATTCAAGTTCTCCATGAAGAAATACAGTTTTCACATCCAACTGTTCCAGATGTGGCTCAAAAGTAGCAAACATAGCCAGGACTACTCTGACTGTTGTAAGTCAAACCACCGGAGAAAATATCTTATTGAAATAAATCTATTCTTTCTGAGCATATCCTTTCACCACCAATCGTGCACGATACCGTTCCACTTGAATATGTAGACCCATTTATTACCAATGACTTTTCTTCCACGTGGTAATGGTACTATATCTCATGTATTGTTTCTGTGCAAAGCTTCCATTTCTTCTTGCATTGTTGTCATCGACAAAGATGCATTTACATCTTTTGTAGCTTCATGGAAAGTTGATGGTTCTCCATCCTTTGTTAGAAGACATTATGCAATGTTACTCTCTGTAACATACTCTGAGTGCAACCTGGAGGTCTTCTCTCTCGAGTTGATCGCGGACTTCAGAAGCTTCAAACTCAACTGGTTCTTGTACCTCATACTCTGGTGCTGCTTCAAAAGAATCTGAATTTTCTCGTTCTGGATTATTTTTCATCAGTATTGTTGTAGTCTATATACTTTCTTTTGGAGTGATATCATTTCCTTCTTGCTGCAGTTGATCTTCTACAAATATCACATCTCTAATGATGATGATCTTGTGGGCAGTGAGATCCTACAAGTGATACCTCTTTACTCCATCAGCATAACACAAGAAAATACATTTTCTAGATTTTGGATCTAGCTTTATTCTTTCTTGAGCGTTGTATATCACGTACACATGACAACCAAAAATGTGAAGAGATGAATAATCATCTGGCTTTCCGCTCCACATCTCCATCGGTATCTTCAAATCATTGGCAGTTGATGGAGATCTATTTACAACATAACATGTTGTATGAACTGCTTCTGCCCAAAAGCACTTTGGTAGACCAACTGTTCTGAGCATAGCTCTTACTCTTTCCAGCAACGTTCTATTCATCCTTTATGTCATCCCATTTTATTGAGGAGTGTAAGGTGTAATAGTCTACCTTTTGATGCATTCTTGCTGACAATATTCATCAAAATACTTGCTGCAATATTCTCCTCTATTATCTGTCCTTAAACACTATGGGTGAGCAAAACCGGTTTCGGTTCCGGTTCCGCATGGAACCTGAACCTACCCGGAAAAATTCGGTTCCGCACTAAGTGGAACCGGAACCTACCCAATTAAACAGGGTACCCTATTATTCGGTTCCAATCTGGTTCCGGTCCGGTTCCGGTCTGGTTCCGAATTACCCTATTTTAAAATATTTTAATGAAAACTGCTTATAGGTTCATATTTATTAAGTCTTTTTTCTTAAAAAAAAAATTAAAACTTTATAATTAATTGATTGTATTCTGTTGTGCAGTTTATATTGTATTTTGTTGCTGTTGTGCAACTGTTAGCCTGAGGATTGTATTATGTTGCTGTATTCTGTTGCTGATTGTGCAACCACAGCTTGTTGTTGCTTCTGTTGTGCAGCTTATAGGTTCCAAACTGTTGTGCAGTTTATATTGTATTATGTTGCTGTTGTACAGTTTATATTTATTTATTCTTTTATTTCCCCAAAAATGCATAATTTTAGCAGGAATTTACCTATAAAAAAAATCGGTTCCGGTTCCGATCATTTTGGAACCGAAACCTACCCGATTACAACCGGTTCTGATTCCAAACCCGGAAAATCGGTCCGGTTCTAACCGGTTCCGGGCAGACCCGGAACCGTTGCTCACCCCTATTAAACATTTGATTCTCCTTCCAGTTTCAACTTCAATTTGTACTTTGAAGTTTCTGAAAACTGGCATCACACCTGACTTGTTCTTGATCGGGTACACCCAACATCTTCTAGAAAAGTCATCAATAAATGATACAAAATATTTTGCTTTCCCCAGAGATTGAATTGGTGCTTCCCAAACATCAGAGTGAATCAACTCTAAAATTGTTTTACTCCGAGAACTTGACTTGCTGAATTTTAATCTGTTTTGCTTACTTGTAACACAATACTCACAAAACGGTAGACTAATTGCTTTCAAGCCTTGGAGTAGCTTTTGATTGACGAGAATCTTCATTCCTTATTCTCACATGTGCATAGTTTTTGGTGCCACAACATAGAAGTTTCCTCTCCAGAATCTAATGATACTACTGATGCAGTTGCTTCCTGAATCGAGTCTCCCAAGAGTATATACAAGTTTGCTGAGATCTTTTCAGCTTTCAAGACCGTAAGTACTCATTTCACCATTTTTAATACCCCCCTTTTCAACAAAGGTCTTGTATCTGAGGTCATCTAACTGTCCACCTGACAGAAGATTTTTCTTCATTCTCACAACATGCTGAACATCTTGTACAATGCGAATAATACCATCGTACATCTTTATTTTGATGGCTCAAATCCCAACAATTTTCAAGGCATGGTCATTGCCTAGATGAATCGATCCTCCAGAGACAGGCTCATAATGACAGAACCATTATCTCCTAAAGGTCATGTGTCATGTTGCTGCAGAATCAACCAACCATGCATCACTTAGCTATTTTCTGCTATCATTGGACACCATTGCTACGTCACTGTAAAGTGTGTCACCTTCTTCAGAAGTACTTGCAATACATCCCTGAGATTTTGTTGCAACATGAGCTCTTTCTCCACCATTCTTCAGATTCCAACAACCTTTCTTGACGTGCCCTTTCTTGCCACAGTTGTAGTATTTAACATTCTTCTTACTTCTTGATTTCGATTTGCCATGGTTTTGACTCTCACTCGAGCCACGTTCTGTTGATCTCCCTCTTGTCATCGCCAATGCTTCGACTTGTTGCGAACTGGATGATATGTCTTCCTTATTTTTACGACTAAACTCTTATTCCAGAGCAGCCGCTGTAACTTCATCAAAGACTAGATTACCAGTGACAACATTACTTGTCAAGTTGATGATAAGTTAATCATACGAATCAGGCAGAATTTGAAGTATAATCTCCGCAAGTTCATTTATTGATATATTATAATCCAACACAGTGAGTTGGGAAAATAGTATATTCAAGTTATTGATGTGATCCGTCATGGATGTGGACTCACTCATTTGAAGAGTGTAAAGTCTCATATTCAAGAAGATCTTATTGTGTAGTGACTTGACCTCGTACAATTTGATAAGTGCATCCCAAATCTCTTTTGCAGTCCTCTTCTCTACAACACTGGATAACACAAAATCTGCTAAGGCTAGATGCAAGTTGCCTATGGAGTTGTCATCTATGTCTTTCCATTTTTCATTAGCCATTCCATCTGGTCTCTCTCCAATTACCGTTAAACAATTGTCTTTTCTCAAGATTGTTTTTATTTTAAGTTTCCATAGCGAAAATTTGCTCCTGTTGAACTTCTCAATTTTGAACTTTCCTGCCATGTTTCTGATGACGATCAGCTTTTCACTTGAACCGATATTTTAATATTTCATCGTGAATAGTACTGTATATGTGAATAGTGTCATATATGTGAACAGTACCGTATACGTGAATAATATCGTATACTTGAATAATATCGTATACGTGAATAATATCATATATATGAATAGTACCGTATATGTGAATAGTCTCCTAAACAGTATCTCTGAACCTGAAGTGCTGATATCACTGTTAGGGGATCGTGGGCTGAAGTTGGCACGCAAGTAAAGTAAAATTGAGAATAATTGTTAGTTCAGGAGGCGTTGCCTACCATATAATAAATAATTAGGAGGCTTAGCGCCTACCATATAACAATACAATAATAATTAGGAGGCTTAGCCTACCGTATATATATTATCAATAAAATAAAGCAATGAGACACAGATTTAACGTGGTAAAACCCTCAATGTGAGGGAAACATCCACAGGCAAAAATAGTAGGATTTCACTATGGTGGAAAGAATTTTACAACTTCTCTCTAAACTCAAGGAGTGAACAATCTCACACTCTCTTATAATATGAGAATTACAACTCTCTCACAAACTCTTAAGAAAAAAATTATATTTTCTCTCTTAGAATACAAAGGATTTGGTTGAGAATGTGATTAAAAAAATAATGAAATAAAGCCTCTATTTATAGGCATGAAATTCACTATGTAAATAGTGAATTCTAATTTTTTATTATTTTCTTTTAAGTATGTGGGACCCACCCAAATTATTTAATTAATTTTTTTGATCATTTACACCTTTCGGTGCAAATGATTAACAGCTCAACAATCCACTCCCCTTGAAGTTAAACATTTGTGTTGCTAGCTATAAAATAATGCCTTTTATTGTAACTTCAATCCACACTTGAGTTCAAATGGTAACATATTAATGGCTTAATGCAAATAATTAATTAATTTTCCCCTGCTCCAACATGTAATCACAAAAATATAACATACACACTAACGTTTAAACACTATTTCAAACTCATAGTTAACGTTAGCGTTAACATTATCTTATACTCTCACAAAATTGAACCGCAAGAATACAAGATTATTTTTCTACACTTACTTATGTTCTAGCATTTGCTACATAATTTATAAACTAATGTATACTCTCAATGTAATAACCCTCTACTAAACTCAATCATAATTTCTAGAGGCCTATTCGGGTTGAGTTCAATTGTATTAAAAGCCATTTTTTTAGTCTCTAAACCTTCGGTGAGTGATGATGAAAAATATTTATCCAATTCCTAGCGTCAACAAACAAAGAGAAGAATCTGAATTATCTGTTGAAATGCCCTGCTACCAACTGCATGGCCCTCTTGAAGACTAATTGAAGAAGAAGCCAATCCAAGTTTAGGTAGAGCTTGACTTCTTTATGCATGAAACCAAAATACTTTTGGTGGAAGATTGTTATCACCATGAATCAAGGAGCAATTGAAGGCATAAATCAAGGGTGAACAGTAACCAATCCTTGCCTATAAATTCAGACTTCCAGGGAGCCTAAAATCATCCCAGTGAGAGTAGAGAGATTAGAGAGAAGTGTGAGGTTTTTTTTTGTGAGTTTCTTTGTGTAAAACTTGTAGTATTAATTCTTGATAGTAATAATACGAATTCGGTTTTTCCTCAAACACTTCCAAGAGTGATCGTGATTTCACAACAAGTGGTATCAGAGCTTTGGTTCTTCATTGGGATCGAAAAACCGAAGAACGGAGTTTGGTTCGGAAAATTCGAGTTCCGGCAAAGTTGTCAAAAATCAACTTTGAGCACACCATCAGCTAGTTCACGTCGAGACGAGCACGGTGGTATTTTCCGGCGACCGAACCGACGTCCCAGAACGCCGCACGCGCCGCACGCGCCTTCCAGAGAGCTGCCCACGCGCCTGCACTCGCTCCACGCGCCGCACGCGCTGCTGAAGGTTGAAGACGATCCGCGTCAGCCGCCACGTCACGCCCAGTCAGCGCCACGTCAGCCCAGTCAGCGCACAGTCAGCGCTGAGTCATCCGCCACGTGTCCGACACGTCAGCGCCACGTCAGCCGCCACGTGTCTGCCACGTCAGCAAACCGGTCCCACTTTGCCACGTCAGCACTGCCACGTCAGCGCCACGTCAGCAGCCTGGTAAATTTCATTTAGCCCCCTGAAGTTTTGAAATTTACAGTTTTGCCCCAGAAGTTTTAGGAATTTACAAATCAGCCCCTGTGTCGGATTTAGACCAAAGAAGTGTCTATTCCACCATTTTCGACCGTTCCGGACGCAACGGTGACCTCCGATTTGTGAAATTCAGACCCGATTTTAGTGTATTCTCATTTTAAACTTTAAAACTTAAAATGGAGATGGAGGATTCTCATCTGGTGCAATGATTAAACTGGCTGCCACTAATTACTCACTCAAAACATAGATCACTAATTACCTCTGAGACCTAGGATGATAGATTTTTTACATTGTAAAGATCTGTTTGATGTCATTGAGTTGAAGGGAGTGAAACCAGAGTCTGTTAAGGAGTGTGACTGGAATAAACTCAACAACAGAACCTTGGGTCAGATTAGGCAGTGGATCAGTCATAATGTCTTCCACCATGTAGCACAGGACACAGATGCTTATGGAATGTGGAGGAAATTGGAAGACATGTTCCAGGCCAAAACAGCTCGGAATAAAGCCTTAATCATGAGGCGTTTGGTGAACCTGAAGCTACGGAGTGGAACTTCCGTTGCAGAACACACCAACGAATTCCAAAGCCTGGTGAACCAGTTATCTGCAGTAGATATGCAACTGGCAGACGAAGTTCAAGCCCTCTTGCTACTCAGTTCTCTTCCTGATAACTGGGAGACTCTGGTGGTTACTCTCAGCAACTCAGCTCCAGGAGGCAAACTTACCATGCCTATGGTAAAGGATGCCCTGTCAAATGAAGAAGCCAGAAGAAAAGACGTGGGCTCAGATCAAACAGAAGCCCTTGTCTCGGAGCAACGAGGAAGACAACAGGAGAAACATCAAGGTGGGAGAAGAGGCAGAAGCAAAAGCAGGGGCAGGTCCAAGGACGGGAAAAAGACATACAAGTGCTTCCACTGTGGCATTGAAGGCCACTTGAAGAAGAATTGCCGGAAACTGCAACGGGAGCAGGGACAAGGCAATAACCAGCCAAAGAAGAATGATGCGGAGACACTAGTAGTTACTACAGTGGATGTAGCTATATGCTCCGGCCAGGAAGAAGCATGCCTTCACACCGCAACTCAGGATGTCGAGTGGGTGGTAGATACTGCAGCATCCTACCATGTCACTCCTCACAGGGATTTCTTCACAACATACAAAGCAGGAGACTTTGGAGCAGTGAAGATGGGGAATACCAGTTCTTCTCAGATAGCGGGAATTGGTGAAGTACAGTTGCGGACAAATGCAGGGTATACAGTAACCCTGAAAGAGGTCAGACATGTTCCAGAACTTCGGCTCAACTTACTCTCGGGAGTAGCCCTTGACAAACAGGGCTATGCTAACCACTTCAGCAACGGCACTTGGAGGATGATAAAAGGTGCCATGGTCATCGCCCGAGGACACATCTGTGGAACCTTGTACAAGACTCATGTGAAGATTTGTGCAGAAAGCCTCAATGTAGCTGAACGGGAGGCTTCTCAGAATCTGTGGCACCAGAGACTCGGTCACATGAGTGAAAGAGGTTGTCTACCTTGACAAAGAAGGATCTAATCACCGTCTCCAAAAATGCTAATTTGGATCCTTGCAACCACTGTCTATTCGGTAAGCAACACAGAGTCTCTTTTAATTTCTCATCTACAAAGAAATCAGAGTTACTCAGTCTGGTGTACTCTGATGTATGTGGTCCCTTGGAGGTAAACTCACTAGGCGGTAACAAATATTTTCTGACTTTTATTGATGATGCTTCTCGGAAAGTATGGGTGTATTTTCTGAAATCAAAGGATCAGGTCCTGGATTATTTCAAACTGTTCCATGCCATGGTCGAGCGTGAAACAGGGAAGAAACTGAAGTGCCTTCGTACAGACAATGGAGGCGAATACACTTCCAGGGAGTTCGATGCCTACTGCGGAAGTCACGGCATTCGACATGAGAGGACTGTTCCACGCACCCCACAACACAATGGTGTCGCTGAAAAATGAACCGCACCATTATGGAGAAAGTCAGAAGCATGATCAGTATGGCTAAGCTGCCAAAGCCATTCTGGGGAGAAGCTGTTCGTGCCGCCTGCTACCTGATCAACAGATCACCATCTGTACCGTTGAACTTCGAGATTCCGGAGAAAGTGTGGTCTGGTAAGAATCCTTCATATTCTCACCTCAGAATATTTGGATGTTTAGCATTTGCACATGTATCCAAGGAGCTCAGACAGAAGCTCGATGCAAGGACTACTCCATGCATCTTCATAGGCTATGGAGACGAAGAATTTGGATACAGGTTATGGGACCCGAAGGAAAGGAAGGTCATCAGAAGCAGGGATGTAGTGTTTCTTGAAGACCAGACAATAGAAGACATTGAAAAGCCCAAAATGCCTTCTAGAACCAGTGCCGACAATGTTGATGAAAATCCAGACACAACCCCAGCACCAACACCAGTGGCCACAGATGATGATGGGGTGCAAGACATGCCAGAAGCAGAACCAGAGGAGGAAGGAGGTGTTGAGCAGGGGGAGCTGCAACCTGCTCCATCAGAGGCTTCGAGTTCATCCACAGATCCGGATGACAACATACAGCCAGAACCTCCAGTACGAAGATCCGAGAGAGGCCGGATTCCATCAGCCAGATACTCAGGATCAGAATACATTCTGCTAACTGACGAGGGGGAGCCAGAAACCTTCAACGAAGCGGTATCTCATAAGACAAAGACAAATGGCTGCACGCAATGCAGGATGAGATGGAATCTCTGCAGAAAAACAACACTTACTTATGAGATAGTGAAGCTCCCACATGGAATGAAGGCACTGAAGAACAAATGGGTATTCAAGCTCAAGAAAGATGGCAGCGGGAAAGTGGTGAAACACAAAGCTCGGCTAGTGGTCAAAGGATTCCTACAGAAAAAGGGGATTGACTTTGATGAGATTTTTTCACCAGTGGTAAAAATGGCTTCAATCCGAGTTATCTAGGATTGGTAGCCAGTTGAACTTGGAGCTTGAACAGATGGATGTCAAAACTGCATTTCTTCATGGTGATCTGAATGAAGAAATCTACATGGAGCAGCCAGAAGGATTCAAGGTTTCAGGTAAAGAAAACCTTGTTTGCAAGCTGAAAAAGAGCTTGTACGGGCTCAAACAAGCACCGAGGCAATGGTACAAGAAGTTCGACTCATTCATGGTGGGTCAAGGCTATAAAAGAACTGCAGCAGATCAGTGTGTATACATTCAGAGGTTTCCAGATGGAAATTTCGTTGCTCTTCTACTGTACGTAGATGACATGTTAATTGTTGGACAAGAAGCAACGAAGATCAGCCAGCTGAAGAAAGAACTCTCCAAGGCTTTCGACATGAAAGACTTAGGACCAGCTCAACAGATTTTGGGAATAGAGATTGTTCGTGACAGACAGAACAAGAAGCTGTGGTTTTCACAGGAGAGGTATATTGAACGGGTAATCAAGAGGTTCGATATACAGAGAGCCAAACCAGTCAGCGTTCCACTAGCGCACCATTTCAAACTGAGCAAGATTTCGTGCCCCTCATCCAAGAAAGAAATAGAGGAAATGTCAGCAATACCATATTCTTCAGCTGTTGGAAGCCTAATGTATGCAATGGTATATACCAGGCCAGATATTGCACATGCAGTGGGTGTAGTAAGCCGTTTTCTCTCTAATCCTGGAAAGCAACATTGGGAAGCAGTCAAATGGATTCTCAGGTACCTCAAAGGTACAACAAAGTTTCGTCTGTGTTACGGGGGAGCTGATCCGATCTTGGAAGGCTATACAGATTCAGATATGGCGGGAGATCTTGATGGTAGGAAATCTACATCAGGATTCATCTACACTTTTGCAGGGGGAGCTGTGTCATGGCAGTCAAGATTGCAGAGGTGTATTGCATTATCCACAACAGAGATTGAGTACATTGCCATAGCTGAGGCAGGAAAAGAAATGTTGTGGCTAAAGCGGTTTCTCCAAGAGTTAGGGATCAAGCAGACAGAATACAAGATACATTGTGACAGTCAGAGTGCTCTGGACTTGAGCAAGAACTCAATGTATCATTCCCGGACGAAACACATTGATATTCGCTATCACTGGATACGCGAGGTGATGGATCAACAACTGCTGAGACTAGTGAAGATCCATACAGATGAGAATCCAGCAGACATGTTAACAAAGGTGGTTACCCGAGACAAGCTAGAGTTGTGCAGAGACATAGCCGGGATAGCTGTCAGATGATGATTGATGGTCGGCTCAGATTGGAGAATCTTCACCGAGGGGGAGATTTGTTGAAATGCCCTGCTACCAACTGCATGGCCCTCTTGAAGACTATTGAAGAAGAAGCCAATCCAAGTTTAGGTAGAGCTTGACTTCTTTATGCATGAAACCAAAATACTTTTGGTGGAAGATTGTTATCACCATGAATCAAGGAGCAATTGAAGGCATAAATCAAGGGTGAACAGTAACCAATCCTTGCCTATAAATTCAGACTTCCAGGGAGCCTAAAATCATCCCAGTGAGAGTAGAGAGATTAGAGAGAAGTGTGAGGTTTTTCTTTTGAGTTTTCTTTGTGTAAAACTTGTATTAATTCTTGATAGTAATAATACGAATTCGGTTTTTCCTCAAACACTTCCAAGAGTGATCGTGATTACACAACATTATCATATGAATTATCATTAGTAAATGGGAAAGCATTTTACTAAGCAACAGGTATATATAGTAGCATAACACTATTCTTACAACAACAACTGGGCTGAAAATACATAAATCATATCTAGCAATCTCACTGCAACAACAGTACTGATCCACATGGCATGTTCATGGCTTGGGAGTGGGAGAAGCCATTTGTTTCCATTGAGATAAGTCATGCTCAAAAATGGTTTAGCTTCTCTGCATCCGATAGCAACTTTGCGAATTTGACTCTTCCTGATGAGCTAGCCCCTGGTCCCTTGCACTTGTACTCTCCATAATACACAGTCCTACAATATCCATTAATTAATTTTCCACAATAAAATGTCATATATTCAGTTCACAAATCTCCTGCTATAAGTAGAGGGTCCGAAGATGGTCATGATGTACGCAGTCTTATTTTTTAACCAAGAGTGACACTGGGACAGTCCAAATAGACAATCGGATGGGGGTTTTAAATTTAAATCAAAATCAGGACGCCCAATCTAAATGCTTAGTTTTCGAAATTGAATTTTGACAAATTAATTTGTTAATGTGAAGTAAATATCTAATTGTATTGAAGAGTTTAAACTTAATTTTTGTTCAAATCATAAAATAATGATGTTAGATTTTTGTTATCCTTTATTGGTAAGGTTCAAATACTTTAGAAACTCATCTAGGGCTTCCAAAACTTAAGGACGTCCCTGTCTGTGACGTAACTTTGCCCATAATTTTTCACAGAGAGATTATTTCTAAGATTCAAACTCGTGACCAATCAGATAACAAATTAACATTTAACCATCTCGCTAGACTTTCCACGACAAGATAATAAAAATAAAGTATGTAATTAAATACATGCATGCATACTTGTGACTGTCAGGGTGTATGCCTGCGGACCATCCTTGGGTATTGATGAGAGAGGCCATGTATGTGTATGCAAAAACTACTCTAGGTCTCTCCTTCCATGCTCGCCCAAGGTATGTGTCTCCACTGCCTGTTATGTTACAATGCACAAACGCGAATCCACTGTCATCGCTTAATTTTTCTCTACCTTGTGCTGTTATCACTCCCATTCCCTCTGCTACTGATTTTATAGTGCTCCTCTGCATCAACATACATATATTTTAATCACGGATATATAATCTCGAGTTTTGAGACCTTGAACGAGTTTTTAAAATATAGTCTTATCTATAAATAATAAAAAAAGGATAACAAGAGAGTTTGTGGGAGTACCAAGTAGAGGGATTTGCCATTTCCGAAAATGAAATCAACAGTGCCTTGGATGTAACAATCCTTGAAGAAATGCCTGCCCCTATCATCACACAAGGTGTCTTGATAACCTATGAACTTGCAATTGTGGAATGCTGCTTTATCTCCTGATATCCTCATTGCCACTGCTTGTGCTCCCACTCTTTTGCCATCTGGCATTGGAGCCGAATTCTAAACACCAAAAAATGTAGGGAAATAAATAAATAACACGAAGGATTAATTAACATTATGATCTTTAATTCATCATGCTATAAGGGTGACTTCACAATTGCCACGCCTGTAGCCTCACTTGTCACATGTTCAGTATTGGCTATAATTATTTGTATCTAAAAAGCCACTAAAACTCTACCAAATCAACATGCTCCGCCGCTAATTAAAAGTATTTGGAGTAAACTACTTTGATTATTTTGAAAAGTACTAGTTCTCAAGGAGTGGTTTGATAATGTAGAGTTCATGATATGGTCTTCAAGTTTTGGGTTCGAATACAAGAGTATGTTTCTTGTAAGAGTCTGGAACATCCGGGAGTTTTATCTGCTACGTTAAGTCCGGAAGTGGTGATTTGGTGACGGAATTTCCAAAGATTAGAAAAAAATTGAAAACTAAACCTATATGCGTTGATAAAAAAATTTGTAGAGAGATACAGTTAATCAATTAGAATGTGATAAAATATTATAAAGTATTAATTTATTATCCGTTTGAATATGGACTCAAATATATAAAATAATATTTATGTTTTTATAAGTGTATTAGAAATGACTAAAGATGACAATCAATACGTTTCCTCTCCCGGTCTCATCTCATCCTTATTATATTTTGAGATGAATTATTAAATCTCGGATTAAATGATTTTCATCCTAATCTCGATCTAAATACAAGATCTTGAATCTCGAATCTGGATTTTCCCTATATATCACCTTCATGCTACTGATAATACCGAATAAAAATAGACAGAACCTAAATTAAAAATATTAATAATAATTAAAAATGAAAAATAAAAGAACTGTTACCACAAATGCTACATTAACAGCCATGAAGTAGTCACTCTCCACAGCCACCGTAGCACTATTCACCGTCCCAAACTCCTTTGCCGTTCCGTTAAACACAATCCTGGGCATGTCTTGTGGGTCCCCATAAAACGTCACAAACTTCTTAGAACGTTCAACGGTGACCTTCTCCCAGTACTCTCCCCCGCCAATCTTAACGACAACCCGCCGTGAATTCCCCGACGGAATATTCTTCACCGCATCACTAACCGTCTTAAAATCTCCCTCTCCGTCTTTCCTCACCGTTATAACCCTAAACCGGCCGTCCTCCGCTGCAGCAAGAGCGTGGTCCACAACAACAACGACGACGACGTCGTTCTTGTTGCGCTGGGTCACCCGGGCCATGAACTCTCCCATGTTTTGTCCAATCCATGCTTCCAACTTCGAAGCGTCCGATGGGATTTGTTTGGGGTGGCAAAACGCTGTCGTTAAAAGCTGAATGCAAAGTAACAGCGTCGTGAAAAATGCTGCTGCCATTTTCATTTTGATTTGAAAGAAGTTTTTTTTTTTTTTTTTTTTTTTTTGAGGAAGTATTTATAAAACTGAAGGCTAGTGGGTACGTACGTGCAGTTTCTGCGTGTTTTTCGTTTGTAGTGCTTGTTGTTGTAATAATGGCCTTGGTTTTGAAGTTAAATTGCTCGAGTGACTTTTGTTTTTGCAAACGAAGGAAGGGGTAGTTTAGGAATTTGAGAGATCTTTTTTCTATTTATACTTTTATAGTAATAATAAAGTCTCGATAAAATGAGAGGTATCACGCCATCCGTGCAACAATTCATTATTATTGTCATGAGTTCTAAAATATTAAAAAGTAATTAAAAAGATGATTATTAAATCATACATGTCATTTGTTAATTTATTAATAATATCACGTCAATCGACATCTATTGTATCAAAGAATTACTCATTGTGATAGATGGATTTTGTTAAATTTGTTTGTGATTCAAATAGCAATTGGTTTATAGAGTTCTAATGAGTTCTCTACTAAAAAATTGACTAATTAAACTTATTAGATGATTCTATTATTCCGTTATGTAGTGGTGGTATCATATCACTTATATTTTATTTAGATGAAATACATAGTAATGTAAGATATGATATAATTTTACCGTTATCATGTTTGAGAATAAGGTATAGTATTGTGTATAGTATTGTATGTTTAAATAATTTATTTTTGTTTGGTTTGATAGTAGTATAGTTTCAAAAATAATAAAATGATTAAAATACCCTCAAACACATAAATTTATATAAAATCATATTAACTCTAATTTTTTATCCATAAATTAGATTTAACGAAAGACATAAAAAATTCTTATTAAAATATCACCAAACACATATAAAATTATTAAGGATTGGCATTTTAAAATTGGAGTTTAGCAAGATCCTTGAGGCTATCAAGGTATGTTAGAGCTACATCTTTATTATGTTTGTTATTATTCCTTGAAGTGCATATTTTATAGTTAATGATTTGGGATAAATTTTCTAAAGATTCAATGAAATTGCACTACAAGAAAACTGGGAAATAGAGACGGATTTTTCCGTCTCTATTCCGTCGCTAATCCACCAATAGCGACTGAATAGAGACGGAAAAATTATGTATCTATTCTGTTCGTCGCAAAAATAATAGCGACGGATTTTTTTTCCGTCTCTAAATTAGAGACGGTATAATATTTCGTCGCAATTTAGCGACAGAATATTTCATCTCTAAATTATGACGGAATATGCCATCGCTATTTAGGAACGGAAATTTCACAGTCGCTATTTAGCGACGGAGTATATTTCCGTCGCAATTTAGCGACGAAAATACTATCTGTCGCAATTTATTTACAACTGTTTAGCGCTGCTATTATATTGCCTTTCTATTTTATATTTTTAAGTAATAAACAATATTATTAATGTTAGTAAAATTATAAAATAAATATATTAATTATTTAAATTATAAAATAAACACAACAAATAATAAAATAAAAATTTTATTACATAAATGTTATAATGTGTAAAAAAAAAGTCATAAAAAATACATATAACTTAATTCTCATTATCTCTCTGCTCACAATTAGTCGGCAGATCAGATGGACCTGAAGAGGAAGGCTGTGAACTCAGGTCTCGCATCATCTGAAAATACCGCTCCATATATGCGATCTTCTGTTTGAGATCAAGCACCTCTTCATTTCTCTTCTGCTGCTCTTTTTCTAGTCGGCGGTGTATCTCTTCATTCAGTCGTTGTTGCATAGTCTGCATCTCAATCCTAACTCGCTCTTGTACCCGTTGCTCAAATGTATCATCAAAATTCGTACCGTAGTACGATCTACCTGAGCTGCATAGCGAATCTGGATATGAAAGCGATGCAAGAGAGCCGAGACCGTACACTCTGAGTTTCTTAGTATCCGCTCCAACGACATCTAAGTATAGGCGATTGGTGTCGGGCTGAGTCTCAGGCTCACTAGACTCCTCTGAAAACTGAGATGTAATCGCTATCATTTGCTCCACAGCAGCGTACCATTAATAAAAATATATATAAGAAAACAAAAATGATTTTGAAACGAAAAAAATAAAAAATATTTAATTTATAAACAAAATTTTACATTAATGTCGCTCGATCTCT